>OZ012628.1:15043063-15643063 GCA_963942485.1 Pediacus dermestoides | reverse complement strand
ATTTAATTCTAAACTAATGTTAATGAAAAAAAAATCTTGTAAATTGTTTCTTTTTCAAGATATTCCTATAAAACTTAAAAATGTCATCAGGTAACTACCACTTGTGCTGGTGCTTGAAAAAAAAAAGATTTAATGTGGCACCCACAATTTTGTTCAAACTCTTAAATGTGAAATTTGAATCAACTCCGATAAGTTTTTTTGAGTTATCGTGGATACATATTACTTCGTATAAGAAAATAATAGTTATGCGTACATATTTTTAATAAATTATGAAATGCTTTTCCAAAACTGCATAAATGACATAAAAGTATACATTATACCACATGGCTATTAAGATAAATTTGTAATTTTGGTGGATGCGCCGGTGCTAAAGAAATACTACTATTAACAATCTCTTCAGTTTGAGGATTTGAAAAACAGTAATGCTCATATATTTTTAATAAATAACGAGTCGTTTTTGATTCACTGCTTCCATGTGCCATTAAACTTTATATTTTTACAGTTTAACTACACCTACATGTAATTTGTAGTAAAACCGAAGCGTTTGTAAGCATATTAACGCATATCTGTCAGCTACAGTGGCAGTATTTAAAGAGAAGCTCTATCTACTCCTCCACTAGGCACTTAAAATCGCAGTTGAACTCTAAACATAAAACTAACCCGTAAACATCAAAGTTATTTGAATACAATTATTCTAAAAAATCGTTTGTCTACGCCACTGACTACATTGGTACATTCACTTTGTATTCGGAACCTTGGCACAAACATCAAGATCCCAGTAAATGAGTAATGAAATTTCCGCTGTGATTTAAGGCGCAAACAAATCCAGCTGACCTTTCTGATGTTAGATCTTCGATTAGCCTTCAAAGTTTTTTCAGACGTAATTGAATTATTGTCGAGTACTAACTTTACATCCACTGCAGTGCATTTTCAATAAGTACAGCAAAAATAAAACGTAATCTGCAGCCAGGTTCTAACACGCGATGCTGTTGTGAACTTCTCTAAGTTTGTCAGCAGACACAAACTTTCCAATTTATGAGTGAAAATTTCATCTGGAAGTTATAATTAACCTTTCGTGATTTATATGTATATCACAATAAATAATTCAACAATAATTACGACTGGAGGGCTTTAAGTTTTGCGTTGTGATATAAATTGAGTATGACAATTTAGTCATTGAGATTTAACTACTTCTGGAAAATGACATTTTTTGATCATGGATATTTTTATCAAAATTGGAGCTTTATTAACTCGACAGATGATAATTCTGTATAATTTTCCAACGAACTCTACAACCAAATTTTGCATTTCTCGACAATAATAAAAACGTCATTATCGTAAAATTTTATGAGTGAACAACATTAAACAAAAAGATGACAACCTAAGTGCTCCCATTTATCCTTTGTGCAGCCTCCTTCGCCTGTGAGCCTGCTCTCCCAATTCCCTCCAGGGAAAATAGATTCGATCCATTTTACGTAAATATCCTCGGTACTTTTTATCTCTCATACCATCCCGCCTATAAGGGCTTCCGGTTTTTAATGTTTCACCTTACCCAAGTTCAGTTTGTTATCAATAATAGTTTGTTTCAGGATTAATTAACTTTCGGCTTCAGGTCAGAATTATAACAATGTTTTTTCTGGGTTATTGATTTGATGTATTTGAACGTTATTGAATCCAGGCAAAGCCAAAGGTTTTATCTCTGTGCTGAATTTACATATCATTTTGGGGAAAGCTGCTTTTCCACCGATATGCCGCCGTGTTATGTATTGCATCAACTTCCACGTATATCTATACCCATTTTCCTTTACTGTAATTTTTTATTGGACAAAATTCAATAAAATCTCAGCTGGAGAGCAACAACTTTACAATATTTATATCTGGAAATCCGGAATTAGATTTATAAAGTAGCAAGAGGAATATTTGAGGTTAGATTTCGTCTAGTTTTAACACCGGCGCAAAAATGTTAGAAGAACGCACTACGCCACTGGTGACACAACGCTTTCCATAGACGAATTATTTTCTTCATATGATGCTTTTGCTTGGGATTAGGCCACATAAACGCAGATTAAATTACGTACACACTGTAATTGGATGAGTGGAATGAATATTTTCATCACACACAAGCTCTGTGGCAGTGGTGTGTTCACTCATCTAACATGCAAATTTCCATACCCAACAGAAATATATGGTTTTTTGTTCTAATTGTGCAAATAACGGAAACTAGTTTGGTTTGGAAGATAGACGAGAGAATGACAAAGAAGCTGCGATTATTCGTATTATATCGTAAAAATTTCGTTATGTATTCTGGTGCTGGAACCTAAAGTGGAAATAAAGGATTTGGCCATTAGAAATTTTAAATTCAAATGAGTCTAGTGAGATACGGTTTTATTATTCAACGTACTTTGAAAGGCCTCAGTTTTCCTGGAGTTTGTTTTCTTTATTATCCGCTCACAGAAACTAAGGAAGAGATGGATACTGTTTTAATTTTAATCGATGAATAAAAATCTTACAAAACACATCATTTAATGTGTGATTTCTCAACGTATTTAGTTGCTGGTCACGTAGAAAAGTACCGAGCAGCCGTCTAACGACACCACTTGAAAAGCGCCGAGGTTTGAAGAAGATTTTCCAGTAAACGTGTGTAAAGCATCCACTTAGGAACTTCGTAAATAATTCACATCACACGATTTTTTTGTCTAATAATTCGTTTTGTTTTGCACCGAGGTAATAACTGAATAAATTTCGTTTCCTTACAAAGAATTAAATTAAAATGTCACATCGCAACTCCCAAACAGGCAACATTTCATGCCACCTTGAAGACAATGAATAAGTTTTCCAGAGACACAATAACCGTGTGCTCTCCGTGCATATTTATTTAGTTTCATTTTGAAACACAAAAAAGACAACAAACAGTAATAAAACAGTTGAAATTACGAGTTGATCTTTGTGTTTTATTAGTGCCGGGTAAACAAACGTTTTGTTCTCTTTGGAGCTGGAAACGTAGCTACTTATGTAGGTATGATGTATTAAAGACGTAAAATGTACAAGCTGAAATGAAGACTAACGACTCTTATTTTGAGCTGCGCGCGGATTTCATGACAGCACACCGGGTTCAACTGGATATGTGTGCTCTCTCATTCAAACAATATCCTAATTAGTCCTTTTAGTTTTGGCAACTTTGCTACTAAATACGATGAAAGTTATCATGGGGCGAAGATTGATTGCGGCAACGTGGAATGATGATGAGTTGAGGTTTGTTAGTAAGGAGAAGAGTACGTTTGTAGTTTCAATAGCGAGGAAAGGCTATGGACAAAAAGTTTAAATCATCGCTTCAATTATAACCTTTGCTTTATCAACGGTCAGGACTAATGATATTATTTTATTCCTTAACATTGATTTAGAATTAAATTTTGAACATACATGTATTTTGTTCCAATTTTATTTTTGAAATTCATAAAAAGAAACGCAGACTAAATTCAGATAATCAGTATCTGATTATTTTAATAATAAAAATCGTCCTTCACTTTGAAATAAATTATTTTAACAAAAATCCAACCAGCGGTTCCAAAACTGGAAATTTTCTAAAAATATATAAAAATGCATTTTCTTAAGAGCCCCAAAAATCACAGAAAAATTTATATAGACAGTCTGTGATTTTTCCATATCAAAACTAGCATTCTCATACAACAGAGTTAATTTTAAAAAATCTAAGCAGTGCTTTCAAAATCGCTATTTTTTAAGAGAAGCATACTCGTTAGATGCGATTTTTGAAAAGCGCAAATTGTGGCTTCAAAAATTGCAAGAAATTCTTATAAATAGTTGATGAGCTTTCTTAAAATAAAACCTCCATTCTACTTTGACGTAAATGTATTTTGACAAAGATTCAACTTATGGGGCCTATATAAAGGAGGTTCAGCTAAGTGTCCTGTCTCAAAACTACACCGAAGGTGTACTACTTCGCTGCCGCCATCTTGTTTCTACCTTTCACTATAGAAATTCGGTAACATATTCAACCAAGAAGACTAGAAACAGGAAAGCGAACTTCCAATGTTGACCTGTACACAACGATAGGACGCTATGCGGCGATAACTTCCCTCTCAATCACCACTTGTCATGTGCGCCCTGCACTCAAATTGCTGAACTGCTCATTTGAGATGCGCAGTACAGCAATCTAAGAGCAGGACGCACATGGCGAGTAGCGATTGAGCTGTCGCCGTATATCGGCCTTCCCTTTCCAAGTGAGTTGGCTCTCCTGTTTCTAGTTTTCTTGTGTTCAACTTTGAAGCCACAAAAATAACCAGATACAGGGTGTCCGGAAATTAGGAGCAAAAAACTCGGGGGGTGATTCTACTTGAAAAATTAATGTGACAAGTTCCTATAACGTTTTTCCGAAAGCTCATTAATATTGGGGTTACAGGGTCTTAAAGATTGTTTTTTTAAATCAATTTTTTCGAGTAACTTTTTTTCTAGTGTACCGATTCGTTTCGAATTTGGCACAGTTATCACTAATGTTTATTTGTATTCTTGCACCAAATTTGAGGTAAATCCCCCAGTGTCAAAGAGTTGAAACTGACGTTGACCTTTGGATAAAGACCCAGAACTTTTTTGTTAGGCACTTTTTCTAAACTTTGATGACGCCCGATTAAAGAGCATCCAAAAATCTTCAAAAAAGATCCTCTTGCTGCATCACGATAAAACAAGTCGATTTCGAGAAAAACGCCTTAAAAAATTTGCTTGCATTAAATGAATACCAACTACTTAACTACAGCTCATTTTCAAGATTAAACAGAAGCGCGTTTTTCTCGAAAACTACTCGTTTTATCGTTATTCAACAAGAGGATCTTTTTTGAAGATTTTTCGATGCTCTTCAATCGGGCATCATCAAAATTTAGAAAAAAAGTTATTGGAAAAAATTGACTTAAAAAAAAAACTTTGGGGCCTTGTAACCCCAATATTAATGAACTTTCGGAAAAATGTTATAGGAGCTTGTCACATTAACTGTTCGAGTAGAATCACTCCCCGAGTTTTTTGCTTCTAATTTCCGGACACCCTGTATAAACATTCTAAGTTTTTGGTTAATAAAAGAAACATCCAGCGATGAAATAAACGAAATTTCACCTAAATACAGGTAACAAAATTATAGCGTTTTAAAAACAGTAGGACACAATTTTTGTTTGCACAATTTTCTGGTTTAAAGTGCCATAATTTTAAAACTGTTGAACGGATTATAACGAAATTTGTGTTTTTATACAGCGTCATTATAAATGCACCATGTAGGTGGCTGTTAATGTCTCATTTACATATTAAGGATTTGCCGCTTCTCGCAATAACAACAGCCATGCAACTACGATGTTAGATTCTTTTATAATGACACTGTGTAACCACAAGTTAGCATTACTATGAAAAAAATTATACTTGCGATAACCTCATTTTTACACAGTTTTTTGAACAATTAAACATTTCCAGACAAATTCATACAGTGAATATTTGTAAATGTTATCGTTATACAGTGTCATTATGAAAGAATCTAACATCGCAGTTATAGATGAGAAATTCACTGCCACCTACGAAGTTAGGTTCGTTTATAATGGCACTGTAGATACACTAGTCGGCTTTTGAAAAAAATTTGGTTTTACAAAGACTAAGGTTGATATTATTAATAGTCTAAAATTTGCAAGCGAAATTGCTTTAAAAATCTTAATGTGACTGACACCAAAAATGTAAATTTGGAATTTCGTAAAGGATTTTGAGATTTGCCTTTTTTATATGGTCAAGCGTTGATATTATTGAAACGAAATTCTTAACATTATGAAAGATAATTTAGAAAAATTTTGTGCGAATGTGAATAACTTAAATTTCTCATCAATCATGATCCAGTTTGATAAATAATTCGCAACTCTACGTCAGATTTTTAAATTTTTGGTGGAAGATAATTTGAATTTCTTTGTTCAAATAGAAAATAAATATTTCGAATAAACTTATTTTCCAAATTTAAAATATTTTAAATGTCCTTCTAGGTATAAAATTGTATGTGGACTACTGTTGCCAAAATTTTACAATGACATAGATATCTATATAAAACGTTGACTATTACAGAGAAAAATTATCTACCGTAGTCCACGAGCCTAAATTTCCTCTCCAAACTGGTACGCTCATATAAAAAACTTTAAGAACCCCATGAGGACTAGACCAACGCCACATTGCATTGTGTCACAAATCCACCCACCCATCCACAATTCTCTTTGTCTCGTGGAAATAAACGCGTTGAGTGATGCGTTTTTGCCGAGCTAAACTATTCATCATGTGACATGATAACTTGTTTTGGAATCTAGTTGTGTTATGAGCCGTGGTTAGGAATTTAATGTACTTTCTGTATATATTATTGCGTCTCATGCGCGAGATAAATAATTTAGTATTATAGCACCCAACTTTATAACCTTATACTTTAATTATATATAAACTAAGATGATGGTATATTTATGCGTACTAGCACTCGCTGCACTTTTAAGGTAATTAATTGAGGAAGGCAGTTTTTAGTTTAAGCACGAATTCTATTTTGGTGCGAAAGCCGAATAAGAAATTGGTGCTAAAATATGCCGTAAAGTTGTAATCCCGGCAGATTGCTATCAATTCTTGAAGCTCGAATTAATCTGGATTTGTGGATTTCCCTCTCTACTGGCATCAGGATCTTTTATCTGTTAGATCGTTTTGTAGAAGGCAGCCTCCATATAATTTAGTATCTAAGAGCTAATTTTACGTCGATAGGTAAAATTACCTGGAAGTATTTTGATGTAATATTCGTAAGAAATTGAATTTTAGTTTAAAGTTATCCATCGATGGAAAAACAGTTTCATAATTCAGAAAATGAAACATCAAGGATCTGAACCTTAATATAGATTCATTTTTCTAGACCAAATCACATGACAACTCACTAGAAAAAGTTGCTCTAAATTTACATCAAATTTGGGTAGTTAATTAATTAAAGTTTACTTAATATTTTGGGTAAATATCATAAGAATGTAATTTTAAACCAAAAAATGTATTATTAAAGAATTATTATACCGTGTTTACTATGTGGTGGTAAAAATAGAGCATAAAGTGACAAAAAATACATTAAAAATTCCAAATTTACCTTTCGATCTAATATTACATCTTTACTAGTGTAAAATGAGATAAATTATGGTCTAATTTATGTCATGTGACGTGAGGTGACGCGCGTATGATGCGGCGTCCATCACTTGTAAGTTCATCAAGCGCAGTGGTGAATGCAGACGTTTGGTTTGATTCTTAGTGTTAATTGTAATTTTCAGTTCAATCAAGAATAAAGTAAGTATCTAAAATTTAAATATATATTACTCGAGGAAAATTAGGAGAATGTGCATGATTTTTCATTGCCTCCAAGTAATAACCAAACATTTCAATGAGGACTTGGGAGTTATATTTTATAAATTCACGGTACCTGATGTTTGCAATCACCTACATATCTATATTTTCTTCTTCTTTCTTTTCAGTGTGTAGATCCTAACGATATTGACCAAGCAAAACTTTTAACGGCCGCACCTGTTATTGTAAAAATAGGTAACATTGTTCTACGCTATGGACTTTGGGCTTCTAACTAATATCTAATTTTTTTTAGATACTGCAAATACGCATACAATGGAATATTTCATTTTCATGGAAAAAGTTCTAATTGACGACCATCCTTCACTAACATTTTGGACTGTTGTTATTTTTAACTAGATATAGATGTTATTTTTATATACCCTGTGTTTTTCGAAAACCGGACCACAAATATATACCTCATTAAAATTTCAAATCTATACTTTCCATATAGGAAATAAGTTTTAGGCTGGTGCGATTTTCGAAAAACACACAGTATAGATACAAATAATAAATAGTTTAAAAGGAGTCCATACCTAACTTATTTATTTTAAACTAGCGAAGAGTATAATAATAATATAATAAGTCAGGAATTTAGGCTCTTTTCCTATTTTTTTAAACAACCTCAAACTTTATACCAAAATGTGTTTTAATTAAAAATTATTATTTTGAACGGTTTTTAGCCATATTATAACTTATGGCAAAAAATCTTGATGGTTAAAACAAAATTTGGTATAATAATTTGGGGTTTGATAAAAAAATTGGAAAAATTCATAAATTCCGAGTTTTAATAATAATGTAATTTTACTATGGATTTACAATACTACTTATGTAGTAATACCTAAGTAATTAGTATTCGGTTCCAACGATTTTCGTGGTAATTTTAAATTTCGTATATAAGTAATTAATTAAATTTACTTTTTCTATGTAATTATACCATTTGCATTATGATATAAATTCCTATTTACTAGTTTAAAATTACATAAATCCTGTAGTAAAATTTTAATTCAAATTTAAATTTACATAACGCATTCTAAAATTACCACGATAATCGTTGGCAACGAATAACCAATTGCGGACGTAGTAAATTTACACTAATAATTTTTGCAGTATACTATGCTCACTAGTTAAATTAAAAGTCGATACCTACATACTATAAATCCTAGATTATTTTGTAAACAATTTCTAATTGTATTGAACAAATTTATCATTTTCTGTGTAATTTTTTATTTCCAGTCGAGTCCATTGGAAATCCATTTGGCGCCGACGGGGCGAGAATTGGTGCAGGCTCTACGTGGACTTTTGCTGCAAGCTCACTGGCACACTTTCACCCTGTTGGCGGATCCGGCTTCGGCGACGGCCTTGCGGCGCCCCGAACTTTGGACCACGCTTAATTCACAGCCGTTGCATCCAACGCTTATTGGATTGCCGTCACACTTGAGACCACAGTCTTTGTTTAGGTAAAATCATTAGCGTTTTGAATTTTGGCGAAGGTGCCAGGGTTAAAATAAATAAGAGGTTAAGGACAATCTGAATATAAAAATAAGATGAATTGTATCATACAGGGTGTCCATCTAGTGTGAGGGTCCTCTATATCTTTTTTACTATTAATCCTAGGGGAAAATGTTCGGCGCACACCAGTTTTGTTATTTTAAATGGGAACACTCTGTACATTTTAAATTTTTTGAATACTTTGATCAATTCTAAACATAAAACTCTAAGATTGTATGTACGTAAAACAAATTTCGAGTTCCTTTTCATAGCCTACTAACTCATACGATACTATCCTAAAGATTAAAAAAAATCCAATAATTCAAGTTTTGATTTTCAACAAATTTCCATGACCTCTCATATAATAACATAAATAACCGTCGCGCCATCCTTCCTGAATTCACGAGCATTAAATTGAATCCCGCACACAGTTCTGGCCTGGTACCAACACGGTTTAAATCAAAAAGACAACATCAGCAAAACCAACCACAAAACGCAAATTATCTAATATGTGGAGAGACAAGCAAATATCCTCCCACAATTCATAATACCTACGTGTGTTAATTATTTCCAAAACCTGTAATTACATTTTAGCGTAGTTGTAGTAAATCACCCGCCCCAAGTTAATTCCAAGTTTCCATGTGGTTTTTTATTGGGAAAGTTGTTGAAGTAATATACAACATCATGGATATTATAGAAGAAACTTCTACTCGACTAGAACTTTTTCCCTATCATAATATTGTAACAGTTGGATAATTTCCTGGAGTAATCTGGAGAAAATCGGAGATTCTTTTAAATAATTATTCCGTGTTTCAGCCACTAAACGACAGTTTGCCTTTCGGGGCCTCCACGTATAATATAATAAGGGTTCAAAGTCTTCCTCTCGTCGGATAAAAGTGTGTGTGTGCATGTATATGTCCTTGACGTTGCCATAGTAACAAGACTGGAAAACATCGTGTAAAACTTGTCGAGATATTTATTAAGCCAACTTGCTCCGTACTATCCATTTTTTTGCCTTCAAGTCGTTGCCTGCCCTTTTGTTTTCTCAGGAATTACAAAATAGGGAGTGTAGGGGGGTGAAATCACATAAACAGGCATTATGGCTTTGAAGTTGTGTCTGGTAAACGGATTTGGTTTGTGTTATCCTGCGGGCGCATAAAAGGAACATTTTGTAATTAATTTTTGTAAAAATTTCACAATGGGCTCCAGGCGAAAGCACTTTTGAATAAAGCAATTTTAAAATGGTTTTGTAGACGATTTATTGGCTTATGGATGTCTTTGTGGCTTGGGAAAAATATTTTCTTAAATATTTGCTTGTTACTTTGAGACTTGTCGATCTGAAATTAATTGTGATTTCAAATATTAATTAAAAATTGATGCAAAGGAAGAAAGGTTGAAGGTATTTTAGATTTAATAAATAATTAATGAGACAATTTCTGCGTCCAGGATATAGAAGTTTAATATTGTTTCACTCTCTTAAGTAAGTAAGTAAATGAATGCTCAAACTTTCTTTGATTTTCCATAAAAAAAACTTTGAAACGCCATCTATTAGTAATAATGAGCCGGGTTTGATCCTAAGCTGGTAAAATCCGCTAACTATCCACAATTCCCTCAAGAAACTAGTGAAGTAGAGTAATTCGATTCTAGTAGCACAAAGAAACAATAGCATTAATTTTGGTTAAAGAAACACAGAAGAGAAATTGCCGGTCTGTGAATTACTGAACAAAATAAATCAATACAACCCCCTTTTCCCTCGGCTACAGTAAGCTATAGTGTGGATCATTCCTATAACAGCATCCACAACCAAATCCTTCACACTTAACCCAAATAAAATTATCATGTCGAAAATCTTGACGTCATTAATTTATCTCTGGATCTTTCTGAAAGTTTCTTTGGGACATTGATGTATTAACTGTGAGAGGTCTATTCACAGGAAATTGGCCGACATCTCAAGGTCAACGCGGGGTGTTGTGGTCCTGTTAAGTGACCGTCCCACAGCCGTTCGAATCCTGGAGGACGCGAAACGGCTCAACATGATGGACGGTCACTTTGTGTGGCTGTGGATTGACACGGCAGCCACCATCAGCATCCGTAACACTACAGACGAGGACACCAACAACAATAAAGACAGTAGCAAAACGGACGAGCGCTACAAACGTAGTAGTGCACTAGTTCCAAGTGATATAAGTGATATGCATGTTAATTATTTGTTAAAAAACGACCAGTTTCTTTTGTTAAATCGTAATTATGGCGTTGAAAGTTCTAAATTTTCCGATCACCATTATGATAAAGGCCGTCGTTTGGATGGCGATGGTGGCGGTGGTGGTGTTGGTAGTAAAGGAGAACTACCCGCCGGCCTTCTTAGTCTTAAGCCACTTCCGGTTAAAGTGGACAGACATCTTGTTAAAGGTGCCGTGCGTTTGCTGGTGGCCACGTTAAAACTTGTGATAAAACGATCGCCTGATTGGATGGTCAAGACTTTACTCAACGGGCAGATCACGTCCAGCTGCTGGAAGGACCAACCCAAGAATGACGACAACTTTTCCAACAACTTTGGAAAGTGAGTACTTACCAATATTTTTTAGATATATTCAAATAGTTATTTTTTTACTCCCATACTTTAATTGATTTATTAGACATTTACTACTTCTACTGTAATGAGATTCATTATGATACAGATTTTTCATTACCATACAAGTTTATAACCAATAGAAATGCAACATTACAGCAATATTCCATCAATATCATTATATTGCAATAAACATCTGATAGATCTAAAATTTAAAAATTTACAGTTCATTTTCATTTTCTGACGTTTCTGAGTTTATGATAAAGTTGCCATAATATTTATTTTCTAATTTTTCTTTATCTTGACTAGTGGTAGAAAAAATAGTGTATGCAAGTCAGATTTAATGGCAATTAAGGCACTCATATTTACGACACGAGCCGTATGTGAATGTCGTAATGAATACTCGTGTCTTAATGGCTATCATTAAATACTCATTGCATAATATACTATATTATGTACCTAGTACGCGATGTGCAAAAGAAGGAACAGTTTGTCTGGAGGCCCGTTTCACGAAAGTTACAAGTTAGGTACAACGTCACAATTTCACAACTGAACAATTTCGAAAAATAGAAATGAGCTTAAGTCTGTTAAGATCTGTTTCACGAAAGTTACAAATTGTGTACCTACATATTTACCACTACAGTTTAACTAGTTTATAAAATATCGGAATGTATAGTCTACTTGTAATAAATACAATAACTAGTCAATTTTCACAAGTTTACCAAGAACGTTTTTATAGTTTTACGATTGTGTTTTTTTACATTTTTACAAGTTACAAGTTTGCGCTGGCGAATATAAGTAGATAAATTACCCAGCTCAATAGGTGAGTAACTTTTTTGTTGTATTAATTTATTTATATCTAACGCCAGTTTTTTCAACTTCCAAATAACTTTACACATATATATGCAGGGTTATTCACCGAAACCGTTGGTTATAGAGTCGTTAGACAATTTAAAAGGTGTAGTTAATATTTTTTTCTGAAAATTGGGCTATAGTCTAAATAGCATAGGATCTCTTTATTTAAAATATTTTCAAGTTTCTACGACTTCCGGTTATACAGGAAGTAGACCCTAACTTGGTTTTTTTAAATGGAACACCCTGTATATTACTACATTTTTAAATTCTGCATTCAATTATAATAACATTTTGTTAAAACAATTTTTCTCTAAAGCATTTCGTTTAATAATTACAGAATGATTTTTTAAAAAATGTCCAAACATGGACTAACTTTCAAATTTTATTTTCTAGTCTTCTAATATTCAAATTGAAATGCGGTTTTGGCAAGATGTTAACAAAAGTGTACTACTTGCAATTTCTTCATTGCAACAGCTTGTAACGAAGTCATTTTTCAGTTAACTAATTATTTACCAAATTGCAGAATTCTATAAAACCCTGGTCCGACTTTCCCGCCAGATAGCCCCGTCCTACAAAACTTCGTCCGCTCTCCCGTAGATGGCACAACTACAATTATAGGTCACCGCTCCTTTATCATTTGAAAACACCTATACCCCGATTTCCCGTTATAAGTCACCGCTGGACAGCAGCTTAAATCCCTTATAAGGAGCCCCAAAACCAATACAGGACAGTTCCAAAAGTTCCGTTAGTTCGAGAGTTCCGTCAGTTCAAAAACAGTTCGAACAATAATCCGCGAGTAAGTTAGTTAGTTAGTTCAGTTAGTTAGTTAAAGTGCCATCCGAAGTTATTACAAGTGAGTATACTGGTGATTCCTGAGGTAGACCGTATTTCTGCCGTCATATTTTCTGATTTGCTGTGTTGTTTATGATATTGTGCCGATCCTACACTTCCGTCCTGTTTTAAACCTTGGCTCACTTGGGCGTCGGGCTTGCGGGCCATCCACCAGGAGTCAGTTACCCACCTAGTGTCCGATCCTAGTACTTCCTTGGCTTACTTGGGCGTTGGGCTTGCGGGCCATCCACCAGAAGTCATCTACTCCGTTCCTGCTCTAACCGCTGGCTCACTAGGGCGTCGGGCTTGCGGGCCATCCACCAGGAGTCATCCTTATCCACATATATACCCGGAGAATATCATATCCAGCATCGCCAACGGACAATCCGACTGTCGAACCCGGAGCCTTGCGAGGAACCAGTGTCCTTATTTCCGACCGTTTATAACCGCCATCAACCGTCCACACTGTCATACACCTACCCCCACTTGTTCCCCCCGTTGATTTGAGTTCTGCCGTCACCCCCCCCCCCCCCCGTATGGTTTTATCTTGTTTGCATATTATTGTTGATTTCCCGTTTTTGAATGCATTGTTAATTTCCTACTGAATATATTTGTTTATTTCTCCTGTTCAAGCCTCTCGTTTTAATAACCTTCGTATAACACCATTTCCTGCAACCCGGTATATTCCATACAATTAAAGCCTGTCTTGGAGTTCGCCGCCTTCCCAGTCAAGAAGATCTGACCCCTGGAGTACCGTGTCTTCACTGCAGCTACCCGAGGTGTCACGTGGAGTAAACCACTCAAATAAATCTGGCGCCCGAGATCCCCTTTCCCCTTGATTAACCGCCTCCCCCACAAAAGTGCGTCACAAGCTCAATGTTCTACAGGAGGTTTATAATTTAGGTGCCATTAAGAAAAAAATCAAAACGGCATAACTCATTTTTTTCAAATGGAACACCGTGTATATCAATACAAAATTGGATTTTTCATTCAATTTCAAGGTAATTTCGTTAAATAAACTTTATATCGAACTCTCGCCGTTTTTATGAAATTTCGTTTTTTGTTTTTTTTTGTAATATTGAAAATTATGCCAAACAATTCGATTATTGGATCAAGCAATCTATGTTGTCAGTAAAGCATCTTAAACAATTGTTTATGAACCTGTCACTTTAAAATTCATCGCTAGATTGATTAAATAAAAACTATGGATAACAATAACCAATATTTGTCAAGTGATATTTTAAATTTATTTTGTATTCACGGTGAGTGCAACAAAGAAACGACGAGAGTTGGATATAAAGTTTATTTAACAAAATTACCTTGAAATTGAATGAAGAATCCAAATTTGTATTGATATACAGGGTGTTCCATTTGAAAAAAATGAGTTATGCCGTTTTGATTTTTTCTGAATGGCACCTAAATTATAAACCCCCTGTAGAACATTGAGCTGTTGCAATGAAGAAATTGCAAGTAGTACACTTTTGTTAACATCTTGCCAAAACCACATTTCAATTTGAATATTAGAAGGCTAGAAAATAAAATTTGTAAGTTAGTCCATTTTGGACATTTAAAAAAAATCATCCTGTAATTATTAAACGAAATACTTTAGAAAAAAATTGTTTTAACAAAATGTTATTATAATTGAATGTAGAATTTAAAAATGTAGTAATATATAGAGTGTTCCATTTAAAAAAACGAAGTTAGAGTCTACTTTCGGTATAACCAAAAGTCGTAAAAACTATAAAATATTTTAAATAAAGAGATCATATGCTATTTAGGCTACAAATGAATTTTCAGAAAAAAATATTAACTACATCTTTTAAAACGTCTAACCAACGGTTTCGGTGAATATCCCTGTATATATGCCAGTCGTTGGATAATTTAAGAAGAAAAAAATAAATATATATTTTTTTATTTCATTTATTTATCTATCAATAACATGAGATATCTTAAGTTTTCGAACAAAAATATTGGAAATTATCAATCGTTAAAAGTTATTTTACACTTGAATCAAAACGCTGTAGTTACTTTCCTCGATTTTTTATATAAATCAAACTTTTAACACATTTTAGGTATTTCTGATAAAATTTGTCCGATATTTTACCTAATTAACTACACTTGAAAGCCATTATTTCCCCTATCATTAGCTTGTTTAGCAATTTACCGTTGCTTACAATAAGAAATATATCCTTCGCGACTTGGCTGCACATTGTCATTTGACAATTTTAATTACTTTTCCTTGCGGTTGCCGAAATCCCATCAGGTAAAACTCCCATAAATATTCGCCATAGCCAGACTCCCTTAGCATTTAAAAGGTAATTTGTACAACATGAAGCTTTCGTTCGATCTGTCGCTACTTAGGAAATAATGATCGTTAATTTAATTGACGATAAATTTCAATGACTTTAATTAGAAATGTTTAGAGGGGAAAAATTGTTTTGGAGAAAAATCTGCATTTGTGAAATTGAGGCCAGCCATGCCATTAACTTAAGCAGATTTCCCAAGTTTAATGTCGGTGGTATTTAAACATCGTTTATACATTGTGTATGTTCTGCTTACGACATTGTTGTAATAATATAATATGTGTTGCGTCCGAGGACGCGCCTTTTCGGATGACTATTTACGACTGGGATCCGTTGTAAAATGTACATGTCATAAATTTTCTAATGTCCGATAAGATTTTGTATTCTCGCGACAAGAAAATTATATTACACATCACATTGTGCTACTGTTAAGACATAAAAACTGGTTTCGGGAACAGATTTTTTATTTTTAGTTTGAATTTGGCGCGGTTGTTAGTTCACCAGTCATGCGTGAGGATGACGCTACAAAGTCTTTGGGAAAAGAGCTTGTAATTTAAAAAGCTTATCTTTAGTTATTTCCAAAATTATAGAAGGTAGAACTTAAAAAGTTATGTCATGTTTTGAAATTGGACACCATTCACTAGTTTTTAACCTGATATTTTTTTATCACAATTTTTTTAACTTCCTATTTTTGTTGCTAAACTAAACCTTAGACCTGAAAGTCTACACTTTAAATTTAAACCAAAACGTGACAATTTTTGATATTTTGGCGGATGCGCCGGATTTCTTTTAGAGAGCAAATTATTAGTAATTAAGCCACCAATGAAATCTGTTTTTCCCATCAAGGTTCCCCAATATTTTTGATTTTTTATCGACATCATCCAAATTTAGTTTGTGTAACTTTTCCTCATGTCGAATTTATTTTGCGTTTTGTCAGGGACGAGAGATCATTCCGATGGCAACACCGTGTAGAACATTGGACCAACTAATGGTCCCTTTGGTATTTGAAACGTGCTGGGTGCGTGTGTGTGGTGATTTATGTATCACATCTTTCGGTCATAGGAAGTTTTGAACGTGAGTGGTTTATTTTCAGGGAATGCTTATCTAATAAGGGTATAGAAACGGGGCACTTACCCCCTAGTGCACTGACAGTAGGGCCTGGGTACACTTGAAATATTGTTGTTATTTGTTTTGGGAACATCGTGCTAGGAATTTGAATACATATTTAAATGGTGACAAACAAATTGTTTTAAATTATACAGCAAAGTCTTAACAATAAAAAGATTAGTAGTTTTTGTGTGTTAAATGTGATAAAGTCTTTATCGCACATGGGCGTGAAATACACACTTCTTTAATTATAATACTAACTGTGTGTATTTTTTTTGCCAAAGCCCATAGCAAATGCAGCTGGTTACATAGCGCTAATAGATTTGGAGAGTTCTCAACAATAACAAACCTAAATTGAACACACTTTGTTACTGTTAGTTATCCGTGGCAGTTTGTACAAGAACAAACAACATCAATGTGGTGAGAGAAGCGCAACTCAATCCAATCTGTCTGGTTTAATGATGTGATAGCGAGCAAATAAAACGACATCAACTTGAAAGCATTTTTAGGCGTCGTCATCGTCATCGCCCTCTAAAGATAAAATTTGATACTGATGCAGCAATATGTTGAAGAAATATAAGTATATGGGGTTCAGTTTAGAAACTGAAAAAAATTTGTAGTCGAGTTATTGAATTTACATTTTTATTTTGTAGTTTGTTTTACGTACCGTTCTATTTCATATGGAGTTTATTTGCAATTTTTATTCAGTATAAGCATTGGAAAAATCGTAAATTTACTGAATTCTTTGTTCGATGCCTTTATGTTATGCAATAACTTTACCGGAAGCTTTACGTGATGTTTGCTCAAGTTTTGCTTACTATTTTTATGTGAATAAAAGTTCAAGTTATCTTTGTTATTTTTGTAATTAACTGCGCCAGTTTTATATTGGGTACTTAATCATTAATTGGATTTAGTTTTGCTGTGTAATATAACTTTTAATTGAGAAGTAATTGTAAAAAAAGGATACTACATTGCCAGACAAAGTAAACTGGACACAAGTTGGTTGTAGGTTTTTCTTTTTATTGAAATTTTGCGCTGTTTACGATCAAGTATTAAAACTAAAAATGTGAGTTTTATATGGTAGTTTTAAAATTTGGCGGATGCGCCGGTGTAAATCTGTTAAAAATAGAATTTGAACGCGCTTTCCCAAAATTTTAGGTTTCTCCAATGATATTCACAATATTAAAGCTGATTCACGTAAAAATAAATTATTAATTCAAGCAGCCCAATATTTGAGTAACTTTTTTGTTCTATCAATTTATTTATATTTATAATTTGTCTTTTGATGATTTAACTTATTTTTTTCTTTAATATACAATAATTTTAGACTTCCAGGGAAGTTTTTTCTTCTGTTTCTAGTCTTCTTGATTGTGAATATTCTTGTGAATTTGTGATATTGTAACTTGTAATTTTCGGCTCACAATTAGATCATAGCCACTCACGGTCAAGTCAAACGTTAGAGCACGAATTTTGTATTAAAGTTATTCACGCTTCACCCATTGAAAAATACACCAATATTTGACTTAACCGTGTTTGGACCGTTGCGCGATGGTCTGAATCATCAGCCCTTTAAAAAATTGTTACAATTAAACTCATACTCTCCCCTGCATTATTTTCACATAACCAACAAAAAACCTAAAAAAATGATCCTGTCGTCGGTCATTAATTATTCCCCCAAAACCATTTTGCACACAATTAGTTTGTAACCACAGTAAAGTCACCATTATTTGACATTTCTCTATTCAGCCAACGAAAACACGACACTGCCTGTCTGTCTGCCTGATTGTATGCGTGGTGTTTATGTTTGTCTCTGTGTGTGTGTGAGTGGAAATGCGTGGTGTATATTAAGAGTTGTTGAGATTCCAGAATATGACACCCAGACCCTCGTTCTGTGTTGAAAGACTATTAATTTGCCGGTGTTAATAACACAAAGACCGCGTGTCGCCTCTTCATCACAATCGTGAAACTGCATGGAGAGTGCATTCGCGCTAATGCCACGAAATTAAATCCAGTCGACGCTGGATTTTAACCAAAAATTAATCAAGTAATCCAACGGAAAACTAAACAGTCTACAATTTACTGCAGAAATTTCGCAAAAATCAAGTTGCTTTACCTCGTTTTTATTAAATTCCACAGCTCACTTGATATTACATATTTGTCTTGCTTCCCCCACTCACTCATACATTAACCGGATTAATCTGGATTCTGTCTAAAATTTCCAGTGCACAACAACAACAAACCGTATTATCTAAGCATGTATTTCGCTCTGTCACACTTTCTCGTCGTCCTTTTTGATGATAATAATTCGACCTTAATTCCCGGAAGCAAATTGCCGCTTCCTTATATACCGGTATAAGCGTGGCGCCGTCACAATACAGCAATATGTCCTTAATATCATTTGCAAGGACCGCATATAGAAACAGGGAAAATCTTGACGAAATCTCCCCGCATAATGTTCTGTGCAATTTACAAGATAATTTCCTATGCATCAGGTCATGTTGGAATGGATGTACCTAATTGTGTTAGAAATGCATGTACAACGTACAAGGGGCATCAAAATAAATTTTAAGGATTTTTCGGAAGAAACAGTAATATTTAGTGGATGATAAGTAGTACCTACCCTTTAAATTGTCCGGTAAACATTAATGTATGTAGTTTTAAAAACATAAATAAAACTACATACAGTTTGTATCACGACATGACAAGTTGACAATAGACGTAGCTCGTAGCTCTATTAATAAAAATAAATTACATCTGAAAAGTCGCACACTTCCATTACACAATATGTAGCCTCTTTAATCCAAATATTAGCGACATTCTCGTTAGTAATTTAGTTTTTCGAAATAGATGTAACCGAAATTACTAGAAAGTTTCCTATATTTTCATTAAAGATATAATTTTGTATATTGAGCGTGTGCCAATTTGCAGATTTAAATTATATTCAGCAACGGAGACTTTAAAAATATAATGCGACACTAGCGGTCTCCGCGCGAACTATTAAAGATGGTCTCCTCGAGGGACAATAATTAAGATCACAGTTGTGGTTTAAATGTCTTGGCACTTATTTGCACACACAAATTATTTTATTTTATTTTGTATACATTCACTGACACCGCACATAATAATCAGCTCAGAATTTATGACTTCTCCTTCTTTCATATTACGCGTGCTGCACTCAGAAAACGATTTGGTCATAATAACCAAAGGTTTGTATAAATATAGAGAACCAAATATTATGTCAATATAACCAAATAATTTGTTTAATGAAAATATCTGTAGGTAACTAACTAACTATAAACATTCAAGAATGTTGGACTAACAAAATCTTTGCTAATTTTATTATCAAGATATTCACCAAACAAATATTTTGGTTATATTAATATAATATTTGGTTCTCTATATTCATACAAACGTTTGGTTATTATGACCAAATCGTTTTCTGAGTGTGGGCGTTGCGTTCCCATAATTACAGTTCCTCCAACAACAAATCAATATTACTCCTTCCTAAAATTTATTAGATTTAATGAAAAAAAAATCTCGACATTGTTATTTTGTCCTCGACGGCGGCCATATTTGTTTTAATTTACCAGCGCCACCTTTCTGACGGTGTTAATTTTTTTCGCCAATAGAGTTATGTCTATTGACAAGACGTCGTGACACCCTATAAATTTTTCTCGATTTTGCATAATATTGAACTAAGTAAGATAAAATTCTAAAACTGAGTCTTTCACGCAAAAGTAACACCCCCCCCCCCTTATTTTCTTACCTATTGAGATATTTTATTTTTTCAAAATCATATTTACTGTAGTTTTTTCTGAAGTTTTCAAATATGCCATCAAAACTTTTTTAACTTGAAAAATATACAGGGTGTTCTAAAAATGCCTTTTTTTTAATCGAACACCCTATATATTTTTACATGAATCGATAGATCTTTTTAAGCTGATTCCAAAAATATATATGACTTTGACATTTGGACCAAAAGTGGCGAAGATATTAACGTCAAATTTGTAAAATTTGAGAAAATTAACACCTCTTTTTTTTTACCTTTTAGGATATTTTGATTTTTTTTATTGTATCTCCTTTATTCTTCCTGTAAATGTCAAAAAACTAGAAGACAGTCTAGTTTATAACTTTTTTTTAATTCATGGCAACCTGCGAATGTAGGAACATTGTAGGCAATCTTGTATAATTTATAATATTAATAAAATTTTGAATTAAAAAAAGTTAATAGTATACTTGAATACTACAGAAAAAAATAAAGCAGATAGAATTTCAAAAAATTAAAATATCCAAAAAGAAATGTTAATTTTCTCAAATTTTACAAATTTAACGTTTAATATCTCCGTCACTTTTGGTCTAAATGTCAAAGTCATATATATTTTTGGAATCAGCTTAAAAAGATCTATCCATTTATGTATATATAAATATATAGGGTGTTCCATAAGAAAAAATGCTATTTTTAGCACACCCTGTATATTTTTCAAGTTAAAAAAGTTTCGATGGCATATTTGAAAACTTCAGAAAAAACTACAGTAAATATGATTTTGAAAAATTGAAATATCTCAATAGGTAAGAAAATTAGGGAGGTGTTACTTTTGCGTGAAAGACCCTGTACAAAAGTGGTGCAGTTCGCATTACATTTTAATGTTAAATGCCATACATTTAAATTCCCTGCAACTCAATCTATTTCTACCAAAACTACAGAATTTTCTCTCAAAAGCGAACCTATACAAAAACAATGAATTTGTATAAAAGTTACAGCTTCATAGTTTCTCGATTACATTAACCAGCTCTTGCATCTGATCCGCTTTGTAAAGCACTGAACATTTTCCTGGAGCCACCTCTAAGCTCACAGGATTCCCTTTTCCGCTGTAATTAAGTTACATTGAGCGCGCCACTGAAATACTTGACGTCATAAATTGACCCTCTTCCGTTCGATCGCAGCAATGACAATGGCATGTCGCCAATCCGGTAACCGATAATACTCCGGACTGGCAAAATTCTCACAATAATAATCTGACAGGCACACACAGTTGACTTGACATAAAATTAGTATGTGGTAATATTCAAACAATTTACTAACTAGACAGGTGACATTTACGCGGCACGCCAGGATAAATATTTTACCATTCCCATTGGGGGAATAGAAGTCGCGTCGCCCCCTCTACCAATAATTACCCGAAACACTCGTATAGAGAGAAAAACCTGATTTCGATTTTACCCAGACAAAGCAAATCTTGGTATTGTTAAGTCATTATTGAACCATTTCAGCTCAGCTTCGTCCTAGAGAGGAGATTTAAAGGCTCTGGATCGTTTGTAATTGAGATTAACTCAACGCCATCACTAGGTAACTAATTTAGGTGCTCTAAAGGGAACAGAACTAAGTACTTAGGAGATTAAGACAACAGTTTTCCATTTGTTGTGCAGTTAATTTTATGCACGTAAACAATTTTGAGGGGCTTTCAGCGCCAAGAGAGCGAGCAAGGAGGACAACGAAAGAAACGGGGTGTTATCCCTTTCATGTTTTTCTGGTTTCTGTGGATTATTAATGAGTGCTGTGGGGTTGATATAAGAGGTTCATGTAAAAGTGGTTTATATTTGGACGAAATGTAGTGAAAGGCGAAGTGCTAAATCGATATTTTGGGCAAAAAATCTGTTTATAGACAAATGTAATCATTACCGAGATAACTAAAATGTGATTTGTAATTTCAAATTGAATGTGCATCAAATTTAGTCAAATTAAACATATACCTATACGAGTATAATGCTTATAAAATTGGTGGATGTGCCGGTGTCAAAAATATAATAATTGTACATAAAATTCTTTGAAATATATAGGGTGTTCAAAAAAGGGTAAAACTTTTAAAAGGTATATAGTATAGGCCGAAACAAGTCGAAAACTACTAATAAACATAGGTCCGCAAATCTACGGTTAAGAAAGTATTAGCGATTTCATGTTTCTAATACTTTAGTTAAGGGTCTTTGATTTTTAATAGATTTTGTAACAAAATAATTATATTAAAGATAATTCAATTAAAAAAGATTTTCAAAGTGTCCTCCCTCCATTTCAGTATAAGCAGTGCATCGTCTCTGTAAGGAAATTCGGATTCTTTCTAAACTTCCCGCCGTTTTAATTCGTCCGTTATTTACAAGTACGCTATATACTAATTTTTTTAAATAACCCCAAAGAAAAAAGTCGAATGGAGCTAAATCAGGTGATCTGGCAGACCATACAACAAGTCCTCCTCCTCTTCTTAACTAAAGTAGTAGAAACATGAAATCGCTCATATTTTCGTAACCGTGGAGTTGCGGGCCTATGTTTATTAAGACTTTTCGACTTGTTTCGGTCCATACTATACAGGGTGGGTGAAATTCCGTTGCCAGCATGGGGATCTCGCTTATTATAATAGGTAGACCATAGGTTTAAATTTGGCAAAGTTGCCAAATTTGGTATTTAAAAATAATCCGAAAACAATTTTGAATTATTTTGAACGGTATGTTAGAAAACTGAAAGAAACTGAAAATTACGATTTTAGAATTTCGCCCACAACTTCGTTATTTCTGAACTTTTTTTAAATCTGTAAAAGCATTCTCAAAGCAACTTTTTGTACTCTATTGATCAGTGATCATCGTTTCTTTAAACATCGATTCGTTTTTGTTTTTTTAACACCAACTTTAGTTTTTCTTATGGGCGCGCTTTCTACTTTTCACACCATCGGATAGTACTTTTTTTTTCAAATTCAGCGATGTGCTACACCATGGTATTCAGATTTAATTTTAATTGTTAAAATTAAGGAAATGTATTCAACAACGCAATTATAAGAAATCGAGTAGCTCAATCTCATCTATTTTGTGTAGTTACCATGGTAACTTGTAAACAAATTCAAAATTGAAGAAACTTAACTACTGTCATCAGTGCCAAATTACAATTATTGTTAAAAAATTCCATTAAATTTTTGTCCAATGTTGAAAATAATCTTAAAGACGGTTGTCTTCTCTCAGGATAAGTTTCGGCGTATTGTTGTTTTGATATAATAGAGTTTCTATGTAAAGAATAAAAAATTCGCATCATATCACGCTTTTCATTATTCGGAAATATTATTTTGAATCAAAATTAAGATTTTTTAACAATAATTGTAATTTGGCATGGTAACCATGGTAACCACACAAAATAAACGAGATTGAGCTACTCGATTTCTGATAATTGGTGTGTTGAATACATTTTTTTTATTTTAACAATTAAAATTGAATCTGAATACTATGTGTAGCACATCGATGAATTTGGAAAAAAATGTACTAGCCGTTGGTGTGAAAAGTAGAAAACGCGCCCATAAGAAAAAATGAAGATGGTGTTAAAAAAACAAAAACGAATCGATGTTTAAAGAAACGATGATTACTGATCGATAGAGCATGCTTTGAGAATGTTTTTACAGATTTAAAAAAAGTTCAGAAATAGCAAAGTTATAGGAGAAAATCTAAAATCGTAATTTTCAGTTTTTTTCAGTTTTCTAACATACCGTTCAAAATAATTCAAAATTGTTTTCGGATTATTTTTGAGCACCAAATTTGGCAACTTTGCCAAATTTAAACCTATGGTCTATCTATTATAATAAGCGAGATCCCCATGCTGGCAACGGAATTTCACCCTCCCTGTATATACCCTTAAAAGTTTTACCCTTTTTTAACACCCTGTATTTAAAGTTGTCGAAATTTGTAATCAGTATACAGGGTGTTCCAAAATTGCGGGAGATATTCCAAAACTACCGCCTGTAATCATTATCGACATATACTTAAGTAAAATATGATTTGCAATTTCAAATTGAATTTTTATCAAATTTAGTCAAATTACATATAGTCAGTGATGTTAGTCGTAATTTACGGCGTAAATTACCGTAATTTATCCGTAATTTACCATTTGAAATTACCATTAATTACCACATACCACATAACTCGGGGAATACCCGACATACAAAGCGCAGCACCCACTCTAGATCTTGCACTATTATCACAGAATATATAATTCTGTGCTATTATGTAGAATTCTAGAATATCTAGTACAAGTTCGCAGTCTCGCACATAAAATCTGAATCTGGCGTGTGCATTGTCTATACGACATATTCATATTAGTATATTATTAATAAACTAATAAATTGTAGTGATCTAGTAAAGACGAAAGTTAGTCATATTTTGAGTGTTGCTGTTGGTGTTTGACAATGGAACGAAAAGATATTACCAGATCTATCGTGTTGCAATGCTTCAAAAAAGCAAATTCAAAGTTGTACCAGTGTCAATATTATTCTCAACATTATACCGTAGGTAAATATTACACAGATGTCAAATCATTTATTAAAAAAGTGCATATTCAGTAATTTACAATAAAAGTTTTTCATTTTTAATTATACATAGTTTAATTACCTACATATTAGATACAAAAGTCAAAAATTGTAAATTACCATCGTGAATTACCACAACAATAAAATACCAGAGAATTAAAAATGGTAATAAAAAATGGTAAATTACTCCTGTAATTTACTAAAATTATAAATTACGGTAATTTAACATCACTGCATATAGTTGCAATTATGGTGGGTGCGCCAATGTTAAAAAACCACATTTTCAAGTTCTGGAATAATCTTCGCACGAGTTAAGATTATTGCAAACTATGTACAATTCTTTGAAATATTGTCCATACTGTCGAAATTTTTAATGAATACACAGGGTGTTCTAAAATCATCGAAGATATTTCGAAACTTAGCGCTTTTTAATTTCTTTAACTTTTCCGAATTAATCTAAAGCTGAAACCGATATTGCTGTGCATAGGAAACAAAAACCCTCTACCGTAATTACTTTAGAAAACTCTCGGCATCGGCATAATATTCCAACCACTGTTGTAACAATAACGTTAATTATGCATTGGTGCGCCAAACTTATCTTCCCAATAGTGTCATAACTTATTATTATTGTTCAACAATTATACAACTTTCCAACTGTTTTAATTAAATGGGTAAAAGTGAAATGTTGGTTTTACTTTTACTAAAGTTAACTAATTTTTTGTGTGTATGTGTGCGGCGATGGTGGTTAGATCATGTATTCGTAATGACTTTCAGTGGGTACTTAAATGAAATTTCCGCTTTGTGCTGTGTGCGAAAAAATTATTTTAATTGCGTTTCGCTCCCTCGGAAAAAGCGAAAATTAACCAGCGCCAACACTTTTGTTGACATAATTAGGGAAAATGAATCAATTAAAATAATATCGCACACTACGCCAAGTACTGAAAAAAATAATTAGTCTCAACGCACAAAACTGGAAAAATATTGTTATGTTTCATTTAAATGAAATATCAAAATGTGCAAAGTGGGACTGTTACGTTTAAATTCTATTTTAAAGCCGGATTGAGGATATGCAGGCGAATCCTGCAGGATAAAGCCAGATTTTTTTGGGCTCAACGTTGAACTTGCAGAAGCCCTCAGATGTACACATATCTTTATTTAAAGGAAATCGCAACATTTTATATTGGATTTGAGCGAGGATTTTGTCCTTGGTACCGAAATTTCTGTCTTCAATACAACACACATTAGTTTCTAGTAAATTAACTTTTTATAACATGCATATTTTACTTGAGTGTACAAGCAAATGTTCCCATTTAATTTACGACTATTTTACTAGGCAATCTGCCTAATTTTATCACTGGTCATTATCCAAGCACCACTTAGGCAACAACAGCACATCTACACGATATTAATCTTGTCGTTGCCATGGAAATCTATTAATTTCATTTAATTGCGGTTGACACATAATTGATTTGTTATTCCGAATGACCATTAGAAAATTTCTTAATTGAAGACATCGTACAGTTCAAAAATTTGAAAATTATCTATTAATTCTAATTCATTTGTTTTTTATATTTATAGAACTGTCAATTTCAGCTGATATTACAAATTTGACATGTTTTGAATTCAAGACTTCAGTTTTTTTTCATAGCCTACTCTAATTATTTTTTTCTACTCACATACTTTATTTATCAGACGTTTACTACCTGTACTGTAATGAGATTTATTATGATACAGATTTTGCATTACGATACAAGTTTATAATCAATTGAAATGCAAAATAACAGCAATATTCCATCAATATCAAATATTGATATGAACATCTGACATATCTAAAATTTAAAAGTTGACGGTTCATTTTGATTTTCTGACATTTATGAGTTTATGATAAAGTTGCCATAATATTTTTTATTTTCAAACGGCGTATAACATGGTGTTATAAGACTGAGTAGGCAAGGTATAAGTTTCATTTCTATGACACCACTTTTGAGCGGCGTATAAGTAGGACTTATACTCCGGCGGAGTATAAGTTATATCATTATCTGCAAAAATGTATGACAGTTACAAAATTATTTATTAAATTGATTGTCATATTACGATTAGAATGATACCATTTGAAAATAAAATATTTTATTTTATTCGGAGTATAAGCACTTTTATGTGACTCCGTATGGAGTTAATTCTCCTCGCTCCGCTCGGCGCTTACACCTCCATACTTCGTCACATAAAAGTTTCGCTTATACTCCTAATAAAATAAATATCTATTTTCTTCAAACGTCATTTAAGTGTGACATTATCCTGCTGTACTGATTATGTTTAGTGTCACTTTATTGCCGGCGACAGGTAAAGTTCTACTTTATCTGTCGCCGGCGCTTAAGTACTACTTAAGCGCCGCTGGTCATAAGTCAAATTAATTGTCAAAATTTATTTATTAAAATTTCAATTTATACTTTTACAATTTAATGAATTGTTTGGTTTGAAGAAAAAATAGCATATTTTATTCGGAGCTTAAGTCGCTTTATGTGCTTCGGCTGCTTTTGTCAGACTCACTTCGTTCGTCAGTCAAACACCAGCCTCTGCACATAAAGCATCACTTAAGCTCCTCATAAAATAATATACTATTTTCTAATTTTTCATTATTTTGACTAGTCATGGAAAAAATAGTGTATACAACTCACATTTAATGTCTATTAAGACACTCGTACTCATTACACAATTCTCATACTCGTGTCTTAATAGCTATCATTAAATGCTCATTGCATAATACACTATTTTGGTTGTACGATAGGTACAAAGAAAATTATAAAACGTATGAGATGAGAAATAATTTCCTTAATCTACATACATTCTAGATATATTTATCCGATAAATAGATGTGTCTGTGTGAAATTTAATTCAAACTTAACACAAAGTTCATTGTTATTTCAATGTTGTAGCCCGAGTTACAAACTAGCAAGTTTAACGGCTGAACGTTTAATCTTGTATCAGATCGAACTTCTGGCTGTCGCCTCCCTCGTTCTCTCGGTGGGATTTTTTTCCGTTTTCTCCCCGCGGCCATGTTGAATAATTGCATCTTCGGAAGGACTAATAAATGTTGGAGATGGTCCTAACCCACACTACCAGTCATACATTATTTATTGCGCCATGTCGACTGGAGCTGTTTGTTTGTCTAATCTGTCGGAAGAAAGCGAAACAAGTTAATGAATTTTGTTTCAGGAGAGACATCTGTATGAATGTTGAAAAATGGGAAAGTTGTAGATGTGACAAAATAATTTTATCCTAACTTATTTTCAATGGTTTTACATAATAAACAATACTCGTATATTAGTTACGTAAACGTTTTAAAAACTTTCGTTGGAACTTCCTTGCTATTTTGGGAAGTTGCTGTAGTGACGTCTGACGTCTACAAAACGTTTTACTTAACCAATTTAAGACAAACTGTTATTTGGAATAGGATCAAACATTTCATAGCTCTACAATGAATCAACAGTAAAATTACTCAGTAATCACTTTAAATACTGTTGTATATTGGTGGTAAAATAAACAATACAACTGTACACTTTTTTGTAGTAGAACTTTTAAAGTTGATACAGGACCTTATTTTAAGAAGAAAAGTTCCTAAATATAAACGTGGTTTCATAGAATGCTTCGTTTATCAGATACAGGGTGTTAAGAAAAAGTGGAAGATCCTATATAAAAACTGTCATACAACTTTGGCATATCTACTTATCTACATGCATACATAAATTTTTAAGTTGCATTATTTTATTGTAAGCCAACATAAAACTTTTAGATATTGGGATGTGCTGTAATAAAGATGTTCCATTGAATTTTTTTTGCTGTTTTTATTAAATGAGGTTTTTCACAAATGTTTTAGGTCTGCACCTACATTAAAATCCCCGTCTAGTTTTTGTGTTCCCCTCTGACCCATTTCCCGCCATAACTTTGATTAAGGTCGAAGACGCCCCAATCAAACATCCAACACTAGACACTCTCAAGTGAGCGCCTGTATAGCTTTATATATATTTCCCTCAGTCTGTCTGTAGATATGTGAAAAGGAGTCTCTGGAAATAAATCCAGGTGCTTATACCAGGATTTTCTATGATTCCCTTTTGTTATATTGGGGGGACTGTAATATAAATGGCATTGGGAGTAGGTATATAAAGCGCGCCGTCGATTCCATCTTTTATTTACAAGGAGACACCACCGAATCCAAAACGGTTTTACTCCAACATTCCTTTGACCTTATTACCACATCACAACTCGGTGGAGGTAAACAAATTGAAACACATGTCAGAAGATGCGTCGGATATCTTGTTACCGTTAAGTGTTCTTGGGTGTATGATTTATGATCACTTGTCTCGGATTACGACGGAAATAACTGTACAAACATGACGCAGAATTGGAAATGGAACGAACTTGTGGAGGAGGGGGAGTAATTTGAGTTGATCTAATCCTAAACAGCACAATTAATTATTGTTAATTTGTCTATCTATGCAATTATTCACATCGAATCGGGTGAATTGAATTTTTTACTTTAACAGGATGTTTCTACGTCATTAAAATGTGAACCTACCCTTCTCTTCCTATTGTATAATTTTATTGCAGGGCACTCAAATTTTTACAGCTATCGATTTGAGAGCCATTAGATTATTATAGCCTACTCTTGCCGTACACGTGTTAATTAAAATTTGTGGTCTATTGAATCCTAAACAGAATCCTGAATACATTTTCAAGCTTTGTTTCGTTTTGTTGCAGAGAATTGAAACTAGCCTGTACAGATGCCTTAGCCGGAAAAAAATTCACACAAGAAATTGGCGTTGACAAAGTGGACAAATCATTAGTAGCAAATTTCGAAGTACTTAATTTAGTTCCTGAACGTAGCATCAGAGAGAACGACTTTTATTCTAATAACAGGAGTGAACCAGGTAAGGGAAGTTTAGATGTTTTTTTGTTTAATTCCAAAAGTTTAGTACCGCTAGTTTTATTAGACCAGTAGTCTTTACCCCACATTCTCCTTCCTTGAGAGCGAGAGAGAGGCAGGAAGTCACGTGCATGTCTGCTGAAAATAATCCAGCAATTTTCAAATAATCTACAAAAAGTAAAAACTTCCAGCTTCCTTAACATTTAATATGAATTTGTTTTATTTCACTTATTCTTTATACGAATTTTTAGATATACCTGTAAAATTGCACAAATTTGAAACTATGGGCAGAAAACCTAATCTGTCCCCTTTTTCTTTTCAATCTCCTAATAAAGGAAAATATGTTGTATCAGTTAAGAACTTCCCGCCCCTAATTAAACCGTTTTTCTTCCTTACCCAGTTCCATTAATCACACCCTTTTTTCGGGTTTCCCCGTCGTTTTGACCATTATTATTCTGTCCAACTATTATCACGTGTTTTTCAGTGGAAACACCGACGACGCCGTCCAGCGTGAAATGGAAACGGGTAGGAATGGTGTCAGGACGTTCGGTGCGTTTGGACACCATCGTCTGGCCTGGGGGAGATCTTTCAGTGGCGGCAGTGTCAACACGCGCCCGCACCGTGTTTCGAGTTGTCACAGCCCTTTCGCCGCCCTTTGTCATGGAGAGCGAATTGGACGAAGATGGACAATGTCTCAGGGGTATGAAATAATTGTACTAATAATCCAATCCAGTCTGTTAGAACTTACTCGAAGATGATCCAATAATTCATTTAGTAGCTTATTGAGACTGGTTTATTATTGAGAAGTTTCTACGTAATTATATTTTCCACTTTTGAGTCTGATGGCTGCTGTCACCTTCATTATCTCGGCTTAATAATATATTTACAGGCCTTCCATGCCATCGGGTGCTAACATCCGATAAGGACAATTTAACACTTGTGTTCAACGAAATGAAACGATTGGAGGAAGAGGAGGAGGATGATGAACAAGGAGCGGAGGAGTCGCAACATGCCGATGACAAACTATTTCCCAATGACTATGCTGATACGGCGGACGATGATGATGACAGATTTTTTCCATTTCAAAAGTTTAAATATCGCACCAATTGCTGTTATGGCTTATCTATGGATTTGTTGGAAAATATCGCACAGGAATTGGAGTTTGATTTTCGCTTGTATATCGTTGCGGATGGGATGTTTGGTTCAAGGCTGGTCAAGAGAAAAGTGGAAAGGGTTCGAAGGGACGTTGTAAAGAAGTTTTTAAGTTATAGGTTTGTATTAGTACAATGGAATCACCTTAAAAAATTAGTTCATTATTTACATGTTCCTATACAGAATGTATGCCAACTAGCCATGACACGCCCTGTAATAGTTGAAAGGATATTACACATTTAGAGAATGCATTAAATATATTCGTAAAAATATTAATAAAGATTTCTAATAAATTTTGAGTAAAAATTATAAGCGAGTCAATTTTTATTTTGTAAATACTGGTACAGAATTCACCTGTTGTAGACAAAATTTCATTATACCGAGTGATCATTTCAGTTTCAGCTCTAGTTATCCATGGAAATTGATGTCATGACTTTGATTAGTTCACTCACGAAGTTGACTATTTATTGTTTACTATTGGCAGTTCATTAATTTGACATGTCAATTAATTTGTTTTGTTTGTTTGTGTGAGCTAATCAGCTAATCAAAGTCATGACTTCAATTTCCATGGATAACTAGAGCTGAAATTGTAATGATCACCCGGTATGCAAGTCCATTATAGACAAATTCCATTACTTAGTAATTTTGTTGGTGGTATATAGAATCGCCCCTTCCATCAGAAATATCTAACGTTGTTTTTTTCTTTAGATTCAAAGAGGGCATAGCAAAACCAGAGCACGAAATCGAATACGAAGCCAGCGAAGTGGACGTAAAATGGAACGGAATCGTAGGCGATTTGGTCTCGGGCGCTGCACACATGTCCTTCGCCGCCCTAAGTGTGTCCAGCGCCCGCAGCGAAGTCATCGACTTCAGCGCCCCATACTTCTTCAGTGGGGTGTCTTTTTTAGCAGCCCCCCAACAAAAATCCGAAATCCCTCTAATGGCATTCCTGCTGCCCTTCTCACCGGAGCTCTGGATAGCTATTTTCACCAGTTTGAATATAACAGCAATCGCCGTTGCGATCTACGAGTGGCTGTCACCATTCGGTCTCAATCCTTGGGGACGGCAACGATCGAAAAACTTTAGCATGAGCTCGGCACTGTGGGTGATGTGGGGGTTGTTGTGTGGGCATCTTGTGGCTTTCAAAGCACCGAAAAGTTGGCCCAATAAGTTTCTCATCAATGTTTGGGGTGGTTTCTCCGTCATCTTTGTGGCGAGTTACACTGCTAATATTGCGGCTCTTATCGCTGGCTTGTTCTTCCATAACACTGTCAGCAACTACCACGATCGAAGTGTAAGTGACTTGGAACAAAAAATTTAAGATGTTCTCGCTTGTAACTTAACCTTAAATAATTTTGTCAGCATGAACGTCTAATTATTATTAATTATGACTTTATTTTCTGATAGTTGCTCAGTCAAAAAGTGGGAGCCGCTCGTTCTTCAGCTGCGGAATACTATGTACAAAAAGCTAACTCTCTTCTATGGCAACACATGCATAAATACAGTTTGGAGAATATGGAGGATGGAGTCGAGAGACTTCGGAATGGTTCGTTGGACATTCTAATTGGAGATACGCCAATTTTGGACTACTATCGTGCAACGGATCACGGATGCAAATTGCAGAAAATAGGGGATAGCATCAATGAGGATACTTACGCTATTGGAATGACCAAAGGGTTTCCACTCAAGGTAATTATGATGAGTTAATTTGATAATAAACAGTAAATTAATTTGAATGAGCTGTGTTATATTAGTTCTGTACAAGGATACAAATCAATAACTTTGCTAAGTTGTTTGAAAATCTTACCGACAATTTTTATGAAATTATTAATTGGAAATTTAAACTCCTACATAATGAATTGATGTTAGTGATATAGATATTCAAAGTATAAGCTCTTTCAATGTTTTATTATTTTAAGCCCTCACACTGAAGTTCCCTTAAAATTGTATCTAGCATACTTTCTTGTGGAGTTTATTTACCTAAAAGATGGAATACGTAATATTTCAGGACAGTATATCAGCAGTAATAGCAAAATATTCGAGCAACGGTTACATGGACATCCTGCAGGAGAAGTGGTACGGTGGTTTGCCGTGTTTCAAGCTCGCCACCGATATTGCCCAACCGAGACCTCTGGGCGTCGCCGCCGTCACCGGTGTATTTATATTGCTCGGCGTCGGCGTCGCCCTAGGACTTTTAATCCTGTTGGTGGAGCATTTGTTCTTTCGTTATACTCTGCCCATCCTGCGGGACAAGCCGAAAGGTTCAATTTGGCGCAGCAGAAATATTATGTTTTTTAGTCAGGTTGGTTTTACCCCACAAGTAACTTAATACAATAATGCCCCTCTTTTTCTTGGCGTCTTGTTTACAGAAACTTTATCGCTTTATCAATTGTGTGGAGCTGGTATCACCGCATCACGCGGCCAGAGAGCTTGTTCATACCATACGACAAGGACAAATCACCAGCTTATTTCAGAAGAGCATTAAAAGGGTTCGTATAAGTCCAATTTATTTCTAAAACACTTTACAACTAAACCCACAACGAAACCTTGCGTTTAGATATAGGAGATGACGAGACATTTAATAGAAACAAGATGATAAGTGAAAATGTTACATTCTTTATGTGGTGGATGAAAATGGAAAATGTCAACGAAAATTTTGGTAAACTTGAAAAGTTAAAATCTACGTATATATTTACTGAAGACCTTCCTTCTATAATCTATGGTCGATCACTTTTGCACTTTTGCGTTTCTAGTATCTATTGCTCTTAATAACTTAATTAATATTTGATATGTCCTTAATCATTTTTCTGATAATTTTTACATTTTTTTATGATCAGTCTTGTTGTCAACGATTTTATGAAAAAAATTCATCGAAAAAACAAAGTTATGTTTTAGCGACACCTAAAATTTTATTCAAATAGGATGCAAATTTTACTAGCTGTTCAACGTAGATCAATCAAATTTTACTGAGTTGCTTAAAATAGACACATATTGAACATATAACTTTTTAAAAACGTTTTTCGCCATTCCGTTTTTGGGTCAATTATGTTTATAGTCAGGGTTCACAATTTCTCCAATCGAAATTTTGATGGATGCAGCGTTGCCAAAATATAGATATTAAATTTTCAAAAATAGATTTTTTTTTGTATTTCGTATACTTTTGTTAATTAAAGGACACTAAAAGATCATAAATAGTATATATTATTTTACCTGAAATCGTCAAGAAAGTCAAACTTTCAAGGCTATTTTGGTTCAAGAAAAAATATTTTACATGAGGGTCATTACAGTACTAGTATTGCAATCATCAATTTTCTTGAATCAAAATAGTCTTGAGAGTTTGACTTTCTTAAAGGTTTCAGGTAAAATATTATACATAACACGTCATGAAAATTATTATTCCAGGACTCAGGAAGCTTAAAAGTACTCGGCCTTACGGCCTCGTACTCTCAATAATGCTTCTCTTTGTCCTGTAATAGATAATTTTTATGACTGGATAGGTATGTAAATAACTATTAATCTGTAATTGATTCAGTAAAGGGACAAGAGACAGACGATAAATTAATTAAATATTTATAAAACTTACATAATTTTAAAACAACAAGTGTGTACGTTTCCTTAAAATACTAAACTCTAAAGTTTTAAAGAATCATTTTTAAAATTTTAGAATTAGTGCTTTCATAAATTTACTTTATCACTTTATTTTTAATAGGGATGTTGCATTTTTTTCAAATCCCGTTTTTTTCTGTTAGAAATGTAAAACGACTATATTAATAATACTCTACAGCAAAAATAATTTTTTGTACTAAATATTTGTACATAAAAAAACGATTATAAATTGACCGTAATTCAAATATATTATTGCCGCCCGAAAACGCTTTGAAATCGGAGAGTCCTGTGTGACGTCACGAATCTAGTTGACATTGGCATGTCTAAATATTTTTTACGAGTTTGACATTTTTCGAAATAAATCAAAATGCGGCGTGCTGCACTGTGGAACTAGATTCGTGACGTCAGCAGTCTTTTGGGCCGATTCGGGCGTTTCCGGGTAATGCGTGGAAATTTCAAATTTTGCAATACTTTTTATTTATTTACTTAGAAAGTGCGGACCAAAAATTTGTTTCAAAAATATTGATAGTGATAATTTGGTATCAGCTTTTCAAAAAAAAATATTTTGAAAATCATGCAAAGTCCCTATTTTCACTATCAATTTCTTTTCTTTTAAATCACACACATCACACCATTATAATTTTACAAAATAAACCTAATATCCTCGAGCAACTATCCCAGAAATTTTCTTGATGTTACTTGTTTCAGAAGGAACACGAACAGCGTAGACGCCGGAAAAGCAAGGCGCAATTCTTTGAGATGATCCAGGAAATCCGCAGGTACACAAATCACCGACATTTGTTTTCTTTCATTAAAGCGAATTTTTCCAGCACGATTCGGAGACAACAGCAGGAGGAGCGCGAACGTCCCCTTCAATCGGTAACGGAGGTCGACTCGGAGTACCAACTGTCACCCGACGAGAAAAAATCGAAATTGAGTCCTAGTATTATTCGGAGAACTTTTCTGAGAAGTAGTCCGAAAGCGGATAATATTGGAAAGATTAAGTCGCCTACAGCGTATTTTAATAAGCAGTTGTTTAGTCCAAGATCGAAGAACAAAGCGAAAAGTTCAACAGCGCTAAACGTGCGACGTTTCAGTACTGATAGTGTATTTAATTCGCAGGTTTTGGACCATAGTAGTGTAATAGGTCGACGATTAAGCAAAGATGCCTCAGCGTTTTTGTCTAGTAGCCCTCCTGATATAAACAGCAGGAGATCGAGTTACTTGGATATAATTAGCTCAGGAAACAAGTTGGCCGGTAAAAGTCCGATTTTATCAATCGAAAACATTTCAGATTGTAGTTCGCGGGCATCCGAACCGATGCGCAAATTGTCGGATTCTGAAAGTATCGGTAAAAAGTTAGCGACGTTACCTAAATATCGCGAGCCAGTTGGACACAAATTATTGCAACCACAGTACAGTTTAACTCTGGGAAAAAGCGATGAAACTCTCAGTAAGTCCGAAAAGGGTTCCTCGGGAAACCAAGTCGTAGCTGCAGCTCGAAGTTTCAATAACATCTCCGATAGCCTAAGCGAAAACAAGAGCAATTTATCAGATGACGAAATTGCAAGGCGAAACAAACTAACCATAGACCAACTACATCTCCAATTGAAGAAACCAAAGCGCCCCTCCCAAGACAATAATAAAACCTCAAACACCAACCCGCAGATTCGTATACAAGTGGAAGATACCAGCGATGGGGAACCACGCCATCCTCCGCTTAGTCGCAAGAATAAAACGCGGCATCAAAGCTTAGGGGACGCCACTGCCCCCAATAACCCTCCGGAACCCGTCAAGCGTAAACTACACGAACAGTCCAAATCTTTAGACAGCAACTGTGGAAGTGGACGAAATCGCAGGTTGCCTGAACCTTTGCCACCTGCACCGCCCCCACCAAATTGCTCCCCGAGGAACTCTAACGGACGATCGCCGTTGGAACGCTTGTCCAAAGACGAGCTAGTGCTACTTTGGCGCAGCTCTGAATCAGAGTTACGAAGCCACTTACTGAAAGCTATAAGAGATAAAGATGAACCCACGGATCATCCACCTTGAGACTTGTACGATGGTGATGTGGTATAAAGATAATTGGTTTTATTCACAATGGAACCAAGCAGTTTTTTCTCTCTTATTTGTAGACAGTTTTCTCGCGCGCGTCGTTGATTCAGATTTGGGCACAATGACGAGGAAAATGTGGGGAAAGGGGTGCCTACGAATTGAATAAACGGCCTTAGATAATATTGTAGAGTGATACAAAAAAAACGACCACTAAGTGTTATTAGAAGCCTTTATCTTTGGAGGTTTTTCGAACCTCACCGCCTTTCAAATGTAGGACTGGTTCTATTTTAGAATTGTTTTAATGCGAAGGCAAGTTTCTCTTTGGTTGGTTTTTCTAGGCGGGGTGGTTGGCGATTCTTACACAAGAAACCAAACAATAGTCCAGTTTTTTCTTCAAAATTATACGAACACCAATTTTGTAACTTACCCCGGGGAAAAAACGTTTTCCTTTCTGCCTCTACCCTGCGTAATACTCGAAATTTTGCTGTCATTTTCCACTTTTAAAATGTACGAGTAAAGCGAAACTTAAACATATAATCAAATTTCTAAGTTTTATGGATATGATATACTGCCAAATAATAAATATTACAGATAGATTTTTTAAGTAGCGTGGTGATAACAAAGTCTTATGCAACAGAAAATAAACTACAAAAAAATTCTAGCTCCACTCGAGAGCAGCGATAGAGTTCAACAAAATAAACTAAAATAGAAATAAACCTAGTAATTGTTGTTATTACTACAAATGAAGAGACAGTATTACATTATAAACTAAGCTAAGTCTAAAACCTTCAAAGAACGAAGCGCTAACTAAAATCTAACCAAGCAATACTCTATTACAAAATTTATTTCCTTCTGGTGTGTTTTAATGTAACACTGTCATGAGTTACGAGTCAATTTTTAAAATTTTTCTCCGTCTATATTTATTAGATATAAGTCTTCTCTATCCTACTGTTGATATTTTAAAGTTTATTATTGGAATTGAAGAATATAATTTTAAAATATAGGTATATATTAAATTATTATATTATAAGAGGAAATATTATATTACATAAGTAAGTATATTTGAAAAGGATAAAAAACCATATGACTTGTGATGCAATAGGTATATAAACAAAAAAGAAAAATTTGTTTAAAATATTTTCTTGTAGATAACTTAAAATTTAAATCTGCGCTTAAACGATTGTAGAAATTTGTCTTTAAACTTACTAAATAACTTAATAAAATCAATGTAGATGATTGTAAAATATTTTAAACAAAAAGAAATTTGTTGTAAATATTGTAAATAGTTTTCTTAGGTTATGAACACAAATTTGTAAATTATAGCTAATTAAAAACACTTTATTGTTGAATAAATATATAAACTTAGAATCGATTTTTTATTTTATTTAAATCAAATCATTTTCTTTGAGTGTACACACAGAGAAATATTGTTTAACATTAAGTAAAACTTTCTCGAATTTAACAAATCTTAATCTTCGATATACGCAAATAAATATATTATTCAAAATAGAAAATTATTTGTTCAACTTTAATTTCTTACATAGAAACATAATTCTTCTATGTAAATACTTCGGTTGAGTTTTAAATTAAATAAATATCACATCAAAATAAATAAATATTATTATTTACTTGAAAACTGCTAGTTCCTATAATAAAAAATGAGCTTTTAATTGAAATAAGTAGTATTTTTAACCGAAGAAACTTTTTCTTAAAATAGAAGCTTGTACAGTCAATTCAAGATGATAATTTGTTTAATTTAAACATATCGTTATTTGAGTCGAATATTTGTTATGTTTCATACAAATAATTAGGTATTTTTTTGTTGGAAGTATGTAATTTTCTTGGGTAAATTATACAATGCCTTTAATACAAAAATACATTTATTTAAAAAATATGGAAGTAACACTTAACACAATAACACTACCTATAGGTAATTAACATTTTAAAGAACTAAAACATTTTTAATAATGAAACATAAAATTCACCCTCCGATATATTCTATTCTATTCTATGTTTTTCTACAAATACCTACCTATTACATACAATTCATATTTTAAAAGTAAATTATAAAATGTAACAAACAAAATGGTAGTAACTTACATTTTGAAGAGTGTGTCCAACGCTTTAAGAGTGTCTTTAATGATACTTCACCGTATCAATAACTAAATAGGGGTTATTGACTTTCTTTAAGGACGGTCCCTCTATTAGTAAATATGGCTGCACAGTTTGGTGCCTAATTCTTGGTTTTTGTTTCTGGAGATTGATTTTCTCGTCAATTTCCGCAGGAGTCTGTAATTTAACATGATGCTATTGCGTAATAATCTTAAAACTCATCACCTACCTTGAAATCTTTGAATAACGGTCCCGTCGACTTCCCAAGACTCTAACAATGCCTTCATTATGATTGAAACACTTTAAGTAATAACTTCAACATTATTTGTAAACTCCAATATAGTCTTTCCTGGTCTCTGGTGTGCCGTTGATCGTATGTGCGTCAATTGTCGGGTCGCGGGCAAAAACGATTGAAGAAAACTAGATACTTCATTCAAGAAAATTATATTTAACCTAAAATGATCAAGTATTAGCTTAACTATGTCAGTTTTCAATTGATATTGCTATTTTTTCCAATTAATATTTTTTTTTGTTTTCAACTGAAGTAATTTTATATCATTTTAAAAATATGTATACCTGCCCTGAGAATACTAATTTTTATTTTAAGATAACTTACACTTTTAGTCTAAACCAACAAAATATGATTAAATAGAACCTTAAACTATTTCGAACAAGAAGAAAATTTTTAAAGTAAAAGAAATAAGTGAAATTATTTTTTTCTTTACCGAAGAAATAATTTCATTTTAATACAAATAAAGATAATTATTTTAAACAAATGTAGTCTCAAATTAATAAAGTCAAGTCAAGACAAGTAATATTATTAAATTAAGATAGTGACTTTTCTGTGTGTAGGTACATACAGGGGTTCCACTTTTTGTAGCAGGACTGTAACAGTTGAACAGATTTTTTAAAAAGAAAAGTTTCTATAAACATGGGTCGTAGAAGGCTTCGTTTGTGAGATACAGGATGTTAAAATAGTATATTATGCAATGAACATTTAATGAGAGCTATTATTCACTAGTGTCATAAATGTCAGAAAATGAAAAGAAACTTAAGATAGAGATCTGAATTTTAGTAGGTATAGATTATAAGAATTCATAAGTATGTAAACTGTAATCTGATGTTATTATAACAAAAAAAATGTTGTACAGCGTCATACTTATGGGAGGATAACTTAGCTTTTTTGACAAATTATTTTATTATAATTTTATCTTTTTTCCACGGTATAAGAAACTATGGTAGTGCATCTCCTATCTTAATATTGAATACAAATAATATCTGGTACCACTGGCGACCACCAGTGCGGCGCTATCGGCAGATCAAACACTCGCTCTGTGTATAAGGAAAATTCTCGGGGTGGCGTAGGCACAAATTCGTTGCCAGTTACAGTGACAGTGACAAACCAAAACAAACACTTGACAAATTGGTTATACACAGAGCGAGTGTTTGATCTGCCGATAGCGCCACACTGCTGATCGCCAGTGGTACCAGATATTATTTGTATTCAATATTGAAGGTGATAGACAAGAAGACTAGATACAGGAGAGCGCACTTCATTGTTGTCCTATTGTTGCCCGATGGGACATATGCGGCGAAAAGCTCCCCACTCTCAATCGTCACTCGCCATGTGCGCCGTGCTCTTAAATTGGAGTACTGCGCATCTGTCAAACACATGGCACATTCAAAATAATTCGAAACATGCAAAATGTCAAAGTCATGTAGTAAATATAGTGAAAATCATTAAAATGTCACGAAAGTTTTTTACCGGGTACAACAGCAGTGATAATATTTGATTTTCAGGCAGTATTGCCGTGTCTTACAGGAGATGTTTGATCTTTTTACCGTCTCTAAATGGTTTTGAATTTAACGATGTTTCAATTAAAAATCAATGAAGCACGTTGTTACATTTGGCATGAAGGAGTAGCCCACCAAGGGGCAAATGAAAGTGCTTCGTGTATTTGGAATTACTTGATGTCTTTACAAGAAAACATTCCTATATCAATAGGCAAATCAAAATCCTTAGATTTAATTTTTTATACAGGCAAATGTGTGGGCAAAAACGAGAACAGATTATATATCTAACACATAAATTTTTGTGTGCCACAAAGATGTCTTCCATTTTAAAAACCTTGTTACCCAAATTGGTATAAAAACGTGTATTTACCAAGAATTCAGACGGAGATACTATACAGGGTGTTTCAACTCAAAGTGGACAACGTAATAGAGGTTGTAGATCTCATCGAGACTAACACTTTTTTCAAATTATTATTTTTTATTTGAGCTTTTGTTTTCGAGTTTTCGACCTTCTTTTGTTTTTACACAAACCTCTTTATCTTCATTATTTATGGCCGGATTTTAAAAAATTAAAGTTTTTTGAAATTGTCAGTTTGATATCAACAATTTTTGAGTTAAAATTTAAAAAAAAAATATCAACAAACAAAATGGCGACCAATTTTCTTTGGAGTAGACTTAGAGCTATCCAAGTTTAAAAAAGAAAACTGGTCGCCATTTTGTTTGTTGATATTTTTTTAAAAAATGTTTAACGCAATAATTGTAGATATCAAACTGACAATTTCCAAAAACTTAAATTTTTTAAAATCCGGCCATAAATAATGAAGATAACGAGGTTTATGTAAAAACAAAAGAAGGTCGATAACTCGAAAACAAAAGCTCAAATGAAAAATATTAATTTGAAAAAAGTGTTAGTCTCGATGAGATCTACAACCTCTATTACGTTGTCCACTTTGAGTTGAAACACCCTGTATATCTAGAACTTTAAGAGACAGTTAAAAATGTCAAATATAAAAATCTTTAAGCCAAAAAAATCATCCTGGAATACTCTTCTAGAAAACTTCTTACGAACAAAAAGAGTTTTTATAAATGTTCTAAATAACCATCAGACGTCAACTAACTGACTTTTCTTCGGTGACACTGAAGAACCTCTAAACATAAGGCAGGTATTAAAGAAGCAAAAAAGAAAGGATTACTCTCCTTATTCGCCCCCCAGAACAAATCGAAGAAACTAGTTATCCCTATGTGCTATTTCGACTTTTACAATAAACTATACTACAGCTTAAATAGTTTACATCGACTGTGTACCTACATTGTTTATCGTTTTGTTCTGCAGTTTTATAACCAATAAATTTTATTTGCATTTATATTGTGCGTAGTTTCTTTATTTTATACTATTTTATACATAAGTCAGTAAATAAAAGTTACACTTTTTTTGGGAGGAAAGACCGTCACAAATTTTAATTAAAGGTGAAATAAGAGTTACAGGTAATGAGAAAAATGAAGTTCTTAGGTTTAAATGCAGCTCATGATGCCTACTTTTTAAAGCGTGTACCACGTTAGTTTAGCATATTGTTGTATAAAACGTATAATTTAAAAGGCTTCTCCTGAAAAACAATGAATTTTTAGTAGGGACAGTATTCTGCCAAACCAACGATATGTACTTATAATTTTCAACAAGTTCTTACGTTAATAAATTATTGTGTGCTCCTTCCATCGTTTTATAATTTCATTTCCTTCAAAACAATGACTTGTTTTACACTTAGAATATTTGACATATTTGACGTTATTACAGACACAAGTACTATTATAACCTATAACAAACGCCACAATGTCGAGCTACTTGAAAGATGCGCAGTACATTACTGCGCACATGGCGAGTGACGATTAAGAGTGGGGAACTTTTCGCCGTATATTTAGCCTTCCCTTTCCAAGTGAGTGCACTCTCCTGTATCTAGTCTTCTTGGTGATAGAGTATAGGAGATGCACTACCATAGTTTCTTATACCGTGCTTTTTTCATATCCGTAGTTGCCATGACAAAGTCTATCAAAAATGTATTTTGTCATAATGTCAGACGCCAGTCACATTAAATCTGATGAAACTAGAATTAATAATCCTCTGTATAATGTTCTGTGCAAATTCTAGAAATGATCAAATCCCCGATTCAGACCTAACAGCCGACTCAAATGACGAGAAATTGGGTAAATTTCCTGAGATTCCCCCAATAGAACTCCAATAGTCCTTTCAATTTCTTCTAGATTTTTACAATAAATGTTACGATGATCTTGGTTGTATTGAAACCGATTCTCGCTGGTATGATGATAAAATTCGCCCAGTAAACCTTCGGCCTTTAGAACGTCATATAATCAAAACAGAATTTTTGTTAATTGTACAAAATCCTTTGGCAAAAACGGAGAGAAATTCCCTTTTATATAACACAATATCCCCGAATGATCTTTCAATAAAAGACGCTGGGTTTCTCAACGGAGCCAAGACAATGTTTGTTATACACGATTTTACCAGTAATGGTTATACAGGGTGGATTAAAGTATGTGAACAATTTTTTAATAAATTTACCTCAATCATTTTTAAAAAAATTTAAGCACTTAGCCTCGGTTTTATTCAATAAGCACAACTACAAATGCAATTTGATTTCGGTGGATTGGCAGCGAGGGGCCGAACCACCTTTTGACCAAGCAATTTCAAATGCTCGAATCGTAGCCTTAGAAATGGGACCTTTAATAAACAAATTAAAAGTGAAATGAAAATGAAGTTCCAACATTTCTCATATTACTGTTGTAGGTTTGCTTTTAGGAGCATTTCGGTGTTGATTTGAATGATCTGCATTTAGTTGGACATGGAGTCGGAGCACATATCGCAGGTTATGTAGGTTCTAATTATAAAACCATAGGGAAAATCACTGGTAAATATGTTCTCATTTTTTCCTGTCTCGTAAAAATTACGAATTAAAACTTAGGATTGGATCCTACTGGACCAAAATTCCAAGGCATGCCCTACCAAGTCAAGCTTAACCGTCGCAACGCTAAATACGTAGAAGTGCTCCACACGGACGCTTTCGACGGTAGACTAGAATTTATCTCGCTTACCAGTTCCTAAGTCGCTTTGTTTCTAGATAGAAGTCAGGGTACAACTGAACCAATGGGCCACAGTGACTTTATCCTAAACGGCGCTTATCTCCAACCTGGTTGCTCAGAAAACAGCACCTACCCAAATTTTTTGGAAATTGGACGAGATAGTATAAAGGAAGGCGATATTCTTCCGGGTTGTAGTCATAAAAGGGCGTTTAAATATTTTATTGAGACGCTAAAGCAGGAAGCTTGTAAATTTGTAGGAGTTCGTTGTAAAAGTTACGAGCATTTTGTGAAAGTAATGTTTGGAAATTGTGTAAAATTTCTTTAGGTTGAATTTTTTCCAAATAATAGGGTAAATGTGTCAAATGTGGAAAGCCTACAAACTCTAGATGTCAAATTATGGGACTTCCAAGACAAAACGCCTTGAATCAAAGCCTGTTCTATCTTAGTACAGGTGCTGAAGCTCCTTTCTGTCGTAATTTTAACAAATCAAGACAAGTAAATCATCTAGAAGTTAACTGTCCAAATTTTCTAGTGAACCAATATATTATTTCTGTAACCATTACAACTCCTGGTGTTCATTTTGGAAACTTTGAGTTTATTTTATTAGATTCAGACAACAATATCTCCAATTTATCGCTTAGTGACCCACAGTAAGCTCCATGAGGTACCCCCATAAAAATCCAAGTTATAAACCGAATATATTTCAGTTCGAATTTTAGAGATTATTCAAGCGAATCAAAGAATACTTATATTTATTATGCAACGCCTCCAAAGTTAACTAGGATTATCGAAGCTAAAGTCAAGTGGAATGAACCGAAGAAATTCTATTGTGTTTTGTATTGTAAACAAAGTATCGGAGTGAGGAGTGTTGTACTTAGAAAACTGAGTATCGGAGAAAGCAAGGAGTAAGTTGGTTTTGAGAAATATGATAAAGTATAGTAATTTTGTTTCCTCCGCAAGTTCCAAAATTAAACTTTGTCCGGAATCCAGAGAGCTCCAACTGGAAAACGGCGAATTCTCCAACTTTTTCCCTTGTAACCCCCATGGTGGTTTCAAAAATCCCCACCAACTGCCTCTGTGTCGCCCACGAGAAGAAGAAAAAAAACGATTGTAACAGTCAGGCATATACACTATATTTATTTTACACTAAATTCACAAAATAATATACATTCCATTTAATAACATAACAACGAGGTCCATGCAATCAAGTTACTTTCTGTTTGTAATTTTTTTTGTGGATGTTGGGCTTGATTGTTTGGAACTGTACAATGAGTGTGTGCGATTCATCGATTTAGTTTCGTTTCCTGGCCAACAAAACATGTGAGGCACAGATTTTGAAGGAAGATCCAGCTGGGATTTTGAATAGAAGAAGATGAAAACATTTAGATTTAATTCCAATGAAGAAAGTTGTCCCAGCGAGTTTTTTTACAATTATACAATAATTATGTAAGGTTTAAGTTTTTAATATGTAATTTTTAACAAATGAGGAAACGTGGTATTATTTTTCTTTAATTAAACAAAACTCAATACAACTAAATCTAAATGTTTTTGCCTACAATACAAAGCGGCTCTATTAACATTGTTAACAATAACAATAAAAAATCAAAACTCCCTAATAATTACAATAATATAATATTAAATATATAACAGCTTTTTTGACATACAATTCCTATATTTACAGATTAGATTCTTCCACATTTATTCTGTTTTACAATAATTTACTTAGTTTCTCCTCCTTTAAATTTTCAACTACGTCACGCGTTTGGGTTTTTTATTAATTTAAAGCTTCTATTCCATTCGTTCCTATAATAGTACATCACACCTAAAACAATTATTTTTTTATTTAACGCCATTTAGGCCAAAGATATGTTTCATAACTAAACACACTAGTTACTAGACAACGAAATTCTAATGAAATTAACCCTGTTCCGATTGTGAGGGAAAAATGGAGAAAGGTGGCCACTCCGTTTGTGGAGAGCCTTAGTTAACATAAAACTTTTGGATATAATTTTGTTAAAAAGCACAACGAACCAGTTTTCCATCGATAACATCCTTCACTATTCTAAGTTTTTTTCTAATATTGACATTATTTTTTGTTTTGAGTTTAAAGTATTTTCAGGGTTGGAAAAAATCATGACTTTTTATTGTATAAAATAAATAACCAAATATAAATTGTAGAATAAAAATTATTTCCAGTAAAATAATGTTGGAGACGCTCATCTGTAAAAAATCTAACATCTGACATCATGATTTAAATAAAATCCAACCCTGATTTTTATCGTAGTTAAAAGAAATTTGCAAGGAGATATTTATGTCAAAAAAACGAAAGATATAAAACTTGATTTTACATAAAATATCAACGAGCTGTCCGGCAAAGTTTTAAACTGAAACTTCCTCGGACACCCCACGTGACCCAATCAAATTTTATATCAATAGTTTTGGTTTATAAAAATGCAAATATACACACGCATGCAACATTCAATAAAATCATTAATTAGCTTTAATTGTTTTTTTCTGCAATATACATTAATTATGCATGTGTATTGTCAGTCTCGATTAAAGAACAAAAAAATTTCAGATTATTTCGTACTAATGGTCGAAATTTCAGTAAATATATCAACAGGTAAAATGTAGATTCCATTTGAAAATGGGCAATGGAAAAAATTAGCAATTACAGTTGGCAGCTTGGGGGCCCTGAGGGGCGTCCGTCAAACGCTGTCCTTTTGCTCCGCCACTCATCAAAGTTGGATCCGTGTCTAAACTGTCTGACATTTTGTCGCAGATTATGTCGACGAGCCGTTCAAACACACCCTGAAAAATATCATAAATTTCTTAAACCAACAATTTCCTCTTATCTCCTACTCAACTAACCTTAACATTAATATTCTCCTTTGCACTAGTTTCAAAGAACTCCACCCCAAGTTGCTCGGCTAGTTGTTTACCTCGCTCAAAACTGATAACGCGTTCGTCCTCCATATCGCATTTGTTCCCCACTAGGATCACTTGGGCGTCGTCCCATGAGTATGTTTTTATCTGAGTTACCCTACGGAATACTTGTTGTTCCATATTTGCAACACATTTACACCAGGATAGAACACTTACCAGTCTTGTACACTGTTGAAGGACTCTTCGTTTGTGATGTCGTACATTAGGATGAAGCCCATGGCTCCTCGGTAGTAGGCAGTTGTGATGGTTCTGTAGCGTTCTTGGCCAGCAGTGTCCTGAAACAAACTAGTCTAGAGCTTTTTCTAAAACATGTTAAACTAAACTCGAAAAAAAATTTCTTCGAATTATTTTAAATACATTTTGGGGCCAATTTTTCAATCAACTGAACTGATGGTTCATTTATTTGATTACCATTGTCCTAAAAATAAAATGAAATGGGATAGGATAGGATAGGATAATATACTGAAATGCTTGGCCAAACTTTACGAGCGTGTTGAAGGGAACAAAACTATGAAAAAAGTTCCTATAAACAATGGTCCAGAAATGATTCCTAACGGATGGTTTTTTCTAAATATTTTCTGAACCGATTGACATAGAGTTATGAAAGTTGGTATGATGAATAAGCATTAAATACTGAACACATTTCTGTAAACATAATTTTTAAAATTTAGTCGAGACGCCCCTCAACGGACAACGAAAATTTGCCACCCCCTCTGGTAAAAAAACACCGCTGACTAAATTTTTAAATATGTTTACTGAAATTTGTTCAATATTTAATACTTATTCATCATACCAAATTTCATAACTCCATCTCAATCTGTTTCAAAAGTATTTACAAAAAACCATCGTCAATGTGCCCTTTTTACAGGGCTGTACCTCCCTTAGGAATCATTTCTGGATCCTTGTTTATAGAAACTTTTTTCATAGTTTTGTTCCATATAATACGCTCGTAAAGTTTGGCCAAGCATTTCACTTACACCTTGTAGAATAGAATAGAAATGGAATAGAAATAGAAATAGAAATAGAAATAGAAATAGAAATAGAAATAGAAATAGAAATAGAAATAGAAATAGAAATAGAAATAGAAATAGAAATAGAAATAGAAATAGAAATAGAAATAGAAATAGAAATAGAAATAGAAATAGAAATAGAAATAGAAATAGAAATAGAAATAGAAATAGAAATAGAAATAGAAATAGAAATAGAAATAGAAATAGAATAGAAATAGAATAGAAATAGGATAGAAATAGAATAGAAATAGAAATAATATATGTGTATGTATATAAGATCACATTTTAAAACTTCCTCTATGAAGTAGAAGGCCCCATTTGTTCAAAATGTAGTATCTAACGAAATTAGTTTAGGATAAGTACCAACTAAAAACTGTAAAATAGTTTAAGTACCTATATAATTAAAAAAATCAGCTTGTTGACAATTTCTGACGAGTAGTAGATATCATTTTAAAGAACAAAGATTTAACAAGAAACTTTACTAAACTTAAATAAAGTTGGAAGATAGAAGCTTTGTAAATTGTAAAAATTAATAAACGACTTTTTTAAGAACCTAAATTTTATACAAGTTCATTAACTTTTGAACCAAATAAAATATTTACAAGCTACTTGTATAATCATTTATTATCAGCCGCTAAGCGTCTATGAATTAATTATAATTTTTTTCTAATAAAAAAAATAAAAAAAAATAAATAAAAATTAAGGTTTCTGTTTCACTTTATTCAAAAATTGTGTCGTTTCTTACCCAAATTTGTAGTTTGACTCGCTTATCGTGCCTAAACACAGTTTTCACTTTGAAATCTATTCCCACCGTGCTGACAAAAGCAGACGTGAAACTGTCATCGGCATATCGAAATAAAAACGACGTCTTCCCTACCGAACTATTGCCTATTATAAGAAGTTTGAACATGTAGTCGAAGTTCTGATCGGCGGCATCTTTCTGCCATTTTGGATCTGCGCCAGCCATCTACAACAAAAACACCAAAAACTTTATTCAACAGGAGAAGTACCTAATTTAATTGAACATTCTTAATAACCTCCCCCCAGAAAAGTGTTTAATTGTTTTGGTTTTTGGACTTACATTCGTGTGATCGGTTAGATATCCTAAAGGGATTTCTACCCAGGATAAAAGTCTGGACCGTTGTTTGCGTAATTCGAACGCGTGATCACCTTAAATTTTAGGGAAAAATTTGTGTTGTGTTGTGGGAACATCGCCCTAAAGTGACCTAGTTTTGCAGGGGCAAAACTAGGTCACCAAAAAAATGTGTGTAAGGGTACAAAATGATTTTTCTGAGAGGATATTTACCCGATTTCGACATACTGCATGCATTTAATATTTTTAACTTGTAGCAGTTTTCGTTGTACACTTTAGTGATAATACACCACAACTAGTGCAAGTTTTCGATAAGGATTTGTTTATCAAATTTTCCTACATTTACATAATTTACATGGGCGTGCGAGTGGAACAATCGTAAAACAACTTATTGGGTAATTTGTTTGAAACTATTATGTACATACAGAAAAATGTAACTCCTTGGAATCACCTGCATCATGGTGAACTTGAGAGGAGAATTAATTAATTATTCACACATTGTATGCATGAAACCAATCGATAAAATTGTTTTTGTCTATGAGATGAAATCGAAATTAAACCAAATATCGCTCTGTAATGATTTTGTGCAACTTTTTCAAATTTCACCACCTCGTTGAAAATCATTAAAAACTGACAACACTGCACCGCTTTAAAATAAAAAAAAAACTTACACTGTTCGAAAAATCCAAACAAAATCCAAATTTAGCCACACACTAACAAAACCCCCCACTAAAACTTCTATATTTCTACGACACACTTTTCCTCACTTTATCCAAAACCCCCCTAAAGATTTTCTGTAATTTAACCGGATTTATTCTGGTTTTCCCTGTTTTCACCGTCGACAGAGAGCAAACTATGGTGGTTGAGCTTTCGACTGCCTCAACCGGGGATCGATCAGCTGTGGGTACAGTCAAAACTGAAAACATGGAATAGTCCTGAAAATCTGAAAATCGATAGCTATTTATATTGGGTAGCGGAGAAAGCGCAGCGGGAAATTGTCTATGGGTTTGAAAATCGAGTGGGTTTTGGGAAGAAGCTCAGAGAAAAAGGGGTTGATTTTTAAACCAATTTTTTGAATTGTCGGTGCACCACTGGGTTCTCAGAAACTATAAGAGATAGCAAATCGATTAAAGGGACGGAAGTTTTTATGTGTACAAATGTTCCAGGAATTATCGTAAAAAACTTTTTATAAGTCTAGAAACTTTAAATTAACACAATTTTTTACAAATACTTATTTTGCCTTAAGAACCTCTTTTATAATATTTTGAAAGACTTTGGTTTTTTCAATGAATTTCGAATTAATACTAAATAAATATTGGATATGGTATAACACAGAAATATTTATAGTTTTATCCTCAATATTTTTCCTGAATCTATCAAGATAACAATAATGAATAATTAGATAAGAAATTCCGATATTTTATGGATTTTGTCCTCGTACAATAATTTGATTATTTACACAAACAAAACCAAAATATTTCGGTGATTATTATAGTTACTGATAGTTTTAGAATCACTAGTTATAATCAGTTTATAAAACATGCTGTTAATATAAGAAAATCATGTGAAGGTTCCCATCCAGATGCGGCTTATAATTCCTGGAAAATTTCCAATATTTCCTTAAAAAAATAATTTTTGTCATTATAGAAAACAAGACAATTATTTATGAACACAAGAGTATTTCAACAATAAAATTGTGTTAAATGCTGATACTTTAAATTCATTGGTTATGATGTGAAAGTTCACATCCTGAAAATTTTCGAAGTCTTTCATCTTTCAGATGTTAAGAAATTCATTTTTATGATTATACAAAAGAAGTCAAAATATTCCAACAAAATAAAATTCATGCATTTTTTATAATCAGATAATTTCCTTCCCATCATGCAATTTTCTTTCAAAAATAATTATAAGTTTGCATTGTCAGCAGCGCGAGTCCTCCACGTGCATTGTTCATTTCCAATCCATAGTCAGGGTCAGAATGATTAAAAACAGAACCAAGCCTCCAATAATTTATAAATATTGTGCGTGGTCGACGAAATGCACTTTGATGGTGACTGTATCGCATAGAAAGTAAAGGGCGCATGACGGCGAAAATACCAGCAGCGCGGCAACTGAAGCGTCGATAAAGCACCGTCGCGACGCCTGAAAGAGGCCTTCAGCGCCATCTGTGAGAAATCTTCGGAAGTTTCTTGTAGAGAAATTGAGATTTTCTGTTGGAATAGTCGAGGAAATTTAAAAAATTTTAGGGCTACGCCCCTGGAGCATTAGAGATTTGGAAAATTTTGTTGAAATTTTGCAGACAAATGATGTTATCAATTATTAAATAATTTTTATATTCGGTATGATTTCCATAAAAACTCCTAAAAAATCAATACAAAATCCCACGCCTCACGTTATTTTATAAATAATTCATATTACATAATGCTGAAAAATTCAAACGGGTAAAATTTGACCCCATCACATATGAATCCAATATAATGCATATTGATATTTTATTTTCATCCACCTTAAAAGCTAAAGAGCGGCTTGTTCTTTGTTCTGCATATTTATTATTCAGTTAGTCGGGGGGTGGGGGCAAAAAATACAATACAAATTGTTTGTGCCTTGTGAAATGTAATGTAATACATTAAAAATTTATGTTCTAATAATAAAAAGCGATGGTTATGGAGGTGTGTTATTAAATGTTGATTAATATCCTGATAAATATACTTTACATTGTAAATTATGAGGAAACATCCATGGGATTTTGTGTTTATTTTGTTGAAAGTAATTTAAAAATAACACATAGCTGAAAATTAATATAATCTCACATATTTCTTAAGCATTAAACCTTAAAGAGGGCTACACAAATCACAATATGTTACTAAATATGTATGTGTGAAAAAAATTCTACAATAAAATTATTGAGAATTGTTTTAAATTTCTGCTGTTGATTCAATTCAATACAAGAAAGAATTATTGTAGTAGTTAAAATTGTATTTGGCGCTCTTTTTCTTCTTTATATCTCAAAAAAAGTTAGAAATATTTTCAAAATATTTACAATACTATTGAAAAGATCAAAAATCTTGGATTCTTGACATCATTTCATAAATATCCCAATCAAGAAGACTAGAAACAGGAGAGTGAACTCACCTGGAAAGGGAAGATCGGTATACGACGACTGCTCCCCTCTCAATAGCCACTGCCCATGTGCGCTCTGTTCTTAAATTGGTGTACTGCGCATCTATCAAGCAGCTGATAGATGCGCAGTACAGCTATTTAAGAACAGGACGCACATGGGGTGTGGCTATTGAGATGGGAGCTATCGCCGCATAGTTTTCCATCGCTATGTACAGAGTAACATGGGAAGTTCGCTGTTCTGTTTCTAGTTTTCTTGATCTCAATACTGAAATGTGTAACAGAAAAATTTTCTAATAATATCTATATTTGCTTACATTAGTTATGAAAATTATAAGATTTTTTGGAAAAAGTTAAACTAGTTGAAAACTGTGTTATCTCTTTATCAGAAACGTACAAAACGACTGTGTAATTTTATTAAATGTAAATTTCAACAACACTTCATTTATTTCCCCACATTATTGCCCATTTTCTCCCCAACAACAAAACTCGCAAATTTATATTATTTTTATACGGATGCCCCATTCGCCATTTCTGACATTTTTTGATTATATCCTCGGTGCTATCAGGAAAATATCGCGTAATTTTCTCCCAACATGACAGTTTTAATAAAATATAGATAAAACGTCACTGCACGAGAAAACGTGACAATACCCCCAGCCCCCAACAACACAAGATCTCTGCGCTGCTCTCTGATGGATTGTTGGCCCAGTTTCGTAACTTTATTACAAAAAATTTCAAACACAATCGTTTTTGCCCCAATACAAAACACACACACGCGGAATAAATTTGGAATTTAATTTGGGGTTTATACGCGCAATATTACGGAATGTGCATAAGAAAGTTTAATTTGGTTAAGAATACAAGAGAGAGGAGGGAAAAAAATAAGCCAAAAGGCAAATTAGATGAAACGACGAAGTTAATTGTGTTGTTTTTTTAACTTTTGTAGGGTTTATTGTTGTTTTTTATATATTTGAAGCGGAATTAATTGGCAATTAGTTGGATTGTTTGCACCGGCAACAAAAAAGTTATGTTTTGTGATGGGGGAAAATACAACGATTTACAAGCTTTTGCTCAGGTACAATTCGATTTAAATTATATCTGAAAGAGTAAGATACACAGAAAAAAAAAGATTCAATTATAATCGACTATAATGCATAAGCATTCTTTGTATTTATATCTGTAGATGATAAAATATCTAGAAATTACTAGAACTCCAGACATTCCAGTCATTGCGGAAGGTTCTTGATGTTTTCCCATGACGCTCACAGTCCTATACATTGAGCTCCTCATTTCCGTGACCCGTCACAACATATTCCGTAAAGGTTTGTAGGTAGGTACCTATAATTTTCGAAACTTTTATGTAAATATCAATGGATGCCTTAGTATTTCAATATCGGTTTAAACCAAGTTTGCTTTATGTTCGTTTAGATTGTACCGGGTGTCCAAATAAGAAAGGACGCCGGCTGTATCTCAGAAACTATTCATCGTACCGCCTTCGGAAAAAAATATTTATAGTAAAAGTGGCCAAGAGAAATAGGTGCAAATAATTTTCAAGTTTCTACTCCACTAACGATAAAATAAAAAACACGGTTTTTCTCTAAAATATCTCGAGTTAATATATGCCAAAAGTAGTTATGCAAAATTAGAAAACTTTTTTGTTTGAAGTATTTTTCTTTATCTTGTCAAATAAAGGGTGGGGGAAGAGGCGAATGTTTCGTTAAAAAAATTGTAATAACTTTTTTTTGGCTTAACCGTTTTCGATAAGTTTGGTCTCGTTTGAAAGAGCGTTTATTAGGGCCTCGGATAAATAATTGACATCATTAATTTTTTTTCCTGGTCGCTAGAGGGCGCTTAGTGATAAAGTCGAAGATTTTAGTAATTTTCTGCAAAATGTTAAATGTAATGGTGCTATTATTACTAGCTAAGAAGAAAGAGCATAAAACAAAAAATGAAGAAACTGGTGAAAACCGCAACTCGATATCTCTTTTCAATGCAGAGATATGAATGAAAACTTGATGCTATCGTTGCATTTTTCAGGCATTCAAAATAGACGGCCAACATATCAAATCCTTCTTCGTTGATAATTGGCATTAAAACAAAAAATCAAAAAGAAAACCAGAAAACAGACAATAAATAGTTTTTTAAGAGTTATGCATTTATTTTTATCATTGTTACATTGTTTATTTTGTTTGACATGAAAACTTACTTTGTTTTTGTTATACCAAAGTCTACTTTTTTATTTTTGCCTTTTGCCTTCAACATTTTCAAACTACCCAATAATTAGAATTGCCAATAAAGTTATGGCTCATTTTAAATTACGTCACACAGATATCATATGTATTTTAGATTCTATCGAATTTAAGAAATAGACTGTAATAATTAGAATAGTGAACAAAGTTACCCAGATTGTTTTATTGTAAATATTTTAATATAATATATTTATCTTAAAAAAGTTATAGGTACTTACCTTAATTTTCTCGCTTAGATATTGACTGTAAAGCCCGCTAGCGGGTAATTAACACACGAAAATGATTTTTAACATTATATTAGGTATTAATATGAATGCATAAATAATTTACCCATCGTAAATGTTTCTTTCTAATTCCGTTCCATGCAAAAATTTGGTTAAAAAATCACGATTACTATACTCTCTTATTACTTCGTATGAGAAAGTAAAAATGTTTTCATTCATATCTCTCTATTGAAAAGAGATATCGACTTGCGGTTTTCACCAATTTCTTCATTGTTTTATGCTTTTTCTTCTTAGCTAGTAATAATAGCACCATTCCATTTAACATTTTTGAGAAAATTACCAAAATCTTCGACTTTGTCACAAAGCGCCCTCTAGCGACCAGGGAAAAAAATTAAGTTAATTATGTCGATTAATTATCCTGATCCCTAATAAACGCGCCTTCAAACTAGACCAAATTTAAAGAAAGTTATTACAATTTTTTTAAACAAACATTCACCTCTTCCCCCGCCCTTTATTTGACAAGATAAAGAAAAGTACTCCAAACAAAAAAGTTTTCTAATTTTGCATAGATTACAACATAATAATTTTTGGCTTATATTAACTCGAGATATTTTTAAGAAAAACCGCGTTTTTATTTCGTCGTTAGTGTTATGCCCTCTACTCTAGTTAGAAACTAGAAAATTATTTCCAGCAATTTCTCTTGCCCACTTTTATTATAATAGTATATAAAAAAAATAGTTTTGTAAAACTTATATTAAGATACGAGTCCAGGTTTGCAGCACGACTGCCATAGGCAGGAGTGCCTGTAAAGGGCGAGTGCTCTTAAGTTTTATAAAACGAGTTTTTTATACTCTTTTGTCTAATTTGCATATTAAATACATTTTTTTTTACAAATAAAATCAATTTAGGGAATTTTGTGACAGTTGGTGACACTTTTATTTCAAAATGGATATTTACAGGTAACTTTTAAATTTGAATCAAGTAGATACATAATTGTCATTTTTCGCGAAATGAATTCAGAAATTTCCTGCACTCCGCCAGAAATAGGTACGGCAAATTACAGAAAATTCCACGGTTAATTTGCTGCCGATAAAATCTCATGATAAATACGAAAAACAATAAAAAACAGTAACGTCAAATTCACACTGATATTTGACATTTCGTTCAATATGTGTTACCAACCGAAAAAAAGTTTCTAGATTTGGAGGGGTTTCGTAATGGATATTAACACACTCAAAACGAGTGCTGTAATAGCTTTGTTACGTCATCAAATTAGAAAAATATTTTTCCAGAGGCTGTACGATAAATAGTTTCTGAGATACAGTCGGCGTCCTTTCTTATTTGGACACCCGGTACAAATTTGTAATGATAGACTTCACATTCTAAACGAAGTGATCTCAGTAATAGAACTTACGAGTATGTTAACTTTTATTTTAAATTTTGCTACTTTATGAAGCAGTTTATCAATATGTAAAAAAATTGTAATAGGTCTTTACAAAATCCTACCACAAGTTTTTGAGCTCAAAATATGTGGTTTGAACCAAACATAACTCAGTCAAAAGTACTTCCTTACTGAGTTACAGGGCGATAAAAAATATTTTTTCAAATCATTTTTACTTTCTTATACGTAGTATAAGGAAGTATTGTAATCGTGATTTTTTTTGACTTCGAGATTTTGATGGATTTACACGTTTTGAGGGCCCCTGAATCCATTTTGACCATTTTCGCCATGATGTCTGTCTGTCTGTGTGTCTGTCTGTCTGTGTGTCTGTCTGTGTGTCTGTCTGTCTGTCTGTCTGTCTGTCTGTCTGTCTGTCTGTCTGTCTGTCTGTCTGTCTGTCTGTCTGTATCCACCATAACTCAAAAACGAGTTATCGGATTTGATTCAAATTTCATATTTAAGAGTTTGAACAAATTTGTGGGTGCCACATTCAATGTTTTTCATCTAGCACCAAAACAAGTGACAGTTACCTGATGACATTTTTAGGTTTTTTAGGAATATCTTGAAAAATAAACAATTTATGAGATTTTTTTATTCTTTAACATTGATTTAGAATTAAATTTTGAACAAATTTTGTTTGAACTTTTTTTTGAAATTCCGTCAAAAAAGTTTCAAAAAAACTAGATATTCTTAAATGTATTTCTCATAGCGCGCGTTGATAGTTGAATCCGATGGTCGAGGTAGACCATGTGTTTCATTATATGGCTGCCAAACAGAGGGTTCCGGGTTCGAATCCCAGAAGGACCGGTCCATTAGTTTTTTTTTATTTTACTGGTTTCTATGGTACCGGAAACAATAATAATGAATAAATAAATGTAATTTCATAACGGGAGATTTTTTTAAGTGAGTAATAGGTAAAAAATCTAAAATAAAACAGTTTTTGTCGTAAAATTCAGTTATAATGAGTGGGACAAGGACAGATTTATGCGTATTGCAATAAGTGCGACAGAGACTATTTGAAAATTGCTGGAAACCTTCAAAATTTTTACAAGAAATTTAACTTAATTTCTTTAGGAAAAGTAATTATTGTGATACTATCCGTAAGTATAAGAAAGTCATGTGTTGGGCACATCAGATATTTTAGTATAGCTCCAGAACGGCTTAAGGTAGAGATTTAAAATTTGGTGGGAAGCTACAATTTGTTAGTATTACAACCAAAATAATATTGTTCAGTGGTGTACTTGTGTACTTATAGAGGGGGACTTAGGTTTTTTTTGAATATTTTTTGTAGGGGATTGAATTTTTTTACAAAAAAGGTATACTTGTTTGACTTGCGTTAACTTAACTGTTAGTGAGATACTCAACTTTGAAAAATTTTTTTGCTATTAAAACAATTTGTAAGCTCAAAAATATAGCTGATTCTACGTCCAGAAGTAAGCATAAATAGTTGTAGAAATCGATCCACAAAAATGTTTCGTTACTAAAATACAGGGTGTTGAAAGTTATCTTTTTTATTCGGCCTGTATCTTTTTTAGTTAAATCTACAGGACGATTTAAGATAAAAATTATGCTTAGTTTTGGACGTAGAATCGGCTGTATTAGAGTGACCCAATATTTTTGACTTTACAGGGCGTCACAAATTGTTGTTTTAATAGCAAAAGAAATGTTCAATGTTAAATACATATCTCGCAACCAGTTGAGTTAACGCAAATCAAACAAGTATTCCTTTCTTACGTGTCTTGAGCGGATCTATCAGAATTGTTGTTATTTTGTAAAAAAATTCAATACCTACTCTACAAAAAATATTCAAAAAAATCCCCACCTATAAGCCCGTCACTGGACAATATTATTTTAGTTGTAATACCAACACATTATCGTTTCCTTAAAGACTTATTAACCCATCAAATTTAAAATATCTACTTCAAACCGTTCTGGAGCTATACTTAAAAAATCACGATTACAATACTTCCTTATACTACGTATAAGAAAGTAAAAAATGATTTGGAATTGTATATTTCATTACCAGTATGGAAATAAGGATTTTTCCGTGCGCGCGTGACAAATTCTCGTGGGAGGCGAAGCCGAACACGGGAAGTCATGCAAGCACGGAAAATTCATTTCTGGACGTGTAATGAACGATATTTTTTATTATACTTATCTAAAAACAACCCAAAAAAGGATTAGATGTAATTTTAGAACATTTTATTTTCAAAGTAATAATATCTAATACTTCGTAAAAATGGTAGGCAAACACGATTAACATTTCCATAGCAACGACTTGTTTATTATCGGCAATGTTTTATTTTCTGTCATATTTAGCGCACGGAAAAAATAATAGGAGATCGGGAAAAGTTTTCCGTGCGCTGTTCTGAAAATATAACCTTTACGTTATTGCAAAAACAGATGAAAACAATCTGTTTTCAGATAAGTATAATAAAAAGATAATTTTTAGCGCCCTATAACTCAATAAGGAAGAACTTTTGGACTAAGGTATGTTTGGTTCAAACGAATTATTTTGAGCTCAAAAACTTGTACTAGGATTTTGTAAAGACCTTTTACAGACACCGTGTATAGTAAACACTCGTTTATTTTTACTGATTCGTTTATTTGAATTCGAAATTGCATCCTAATTTTTCCTTCTACATCAAAGGACTTATGAAATACTTATAGAAAGGTCGATTTGTGGTTTTAGAGTGTAAAATTATACAGAAAAACGTGAGTTTACTGTAAGTTTTTTCAAAAATTTATAATTATTTCTTAAAACGCGAAATTTTGAAGAAAAAACACACAAGCATCTTTAGTCTAACCTACCCAATTCTCACCCATCCCTCTTGAAAAACTTCCTCCCTCAGGTGCACATATCATCCCATTTACCTTTACTACATGCGCATACCGGTTGCGACAGGTATATAGTTTTTGAACCTGTGTACACCAACGACGCCTTTTCGTCAGTATAGCTGCGGCAGCGGACGGAAATAACCGCGTCCAGGGCGTCACGACGCCTTCGCTCGTGTCGAATATTGCTGTAGTGTGAGTGATAGTATGTGTGCGCAATGCCTTAGGTAGGTACCCCGTCGTGTTGTTTTATGAAACTTGCACAAATATATAAATATATAAACGACTTTACTGTTGCCGTAAGTTGTTTATTTATATACCTGAAGGCTTCTACAGACGTTTTGTTGAACTCGATTAGATGCAGCGAAAACTTTTCCAATTCAACTCTTGTACTTTAATAATTATATAAGTGGTTGTGTGTTATAAAATGGGATAAAAAAACTGAAATAGTTTTTGTTTTTGGTGGCCTGTTGCAGCGGAAACCAATTTATTTTTATTAGGATTAGAAGAAGTCTTTGCGTTATAACATAACACACTCTGGAGAAATAAAATTTTATTTCTTCTAATTTAGTTTTAGAGTCCGAGGGAATTTCATGATTAATAGAAAAGGAGCCAAAAGTATGCGGTGGTTGGCTGGCGCTTAATTAATATTTATAAGGATATTTTCCTAAATATTTATAACTACATTACAACTTAATGAAACTTGATGTGGTGATTTTTTTATTTCGTAAACTACATAAACATCCGAAGATTTATCGTTGGTATTTTCGTCGCCATCACCTAATTTCCTATTATAAAAAAAACAACCATTAATAAACTTATTTTTTGATAAAATGTATTTGTCTCCTCTGGTTATTATTTAAAAATACTACTATCAAATGTATTTCTATTTATATTAACTGTTTACCTAAGAGTTTAAATTAACATGTGGAACATCTATTTTTACTAAGATCATAGTTTAAAAAAAAGTGAGTTATCATAATTTAGATACACACAGAGAGAAATATACGAAAATATGAGCGGTGGTTATTTATAATGTAAGGTTTCCAACACCTTGCGACAAAAAAATTGTGTCCAAGGAAAGGTTGAAATGGAATTTTAATCCTAGAAACAAAATTGTACAGGTGACAAAAATTATCAGGAAAATAAATACACTTGGCTGTGAGTTTCAAACACGAGTTTCATAGGCACTTGAATAAAAAATTTAAACTAGAGGACAAGATTTTTCACATCAATAATTGCAGTTTTTGAGTAGACGTTTATATAATGTTTAGTATAAATTCTACACGCACATAATAAGGAATTTTTTTGTATTATGTAAGGCTTTTATTATTGTTTTATTTCCAATGACCTTTTAGAATTAGAATCCAATTGATTCTTGCCCAACCACGCGTTACGCTACTGGTTTCCAAACGACACCTAATTGATAGTAAAATTCCATTCCTATGATCACGCTCAAGTAGTAAAAAACAAAGCAACTTAAACATTAAAACCATTTTTATATGCTAATCAAACCGTTTTGTTTCTAAAGGGATGTTGTCCAAAAACTAATTTCGTTAATGGTTTTGATCTAATAAAACAATGTTATAAGTTACAATCATTTACCGTTGTAATAATTATTCTTTGGACGATCATCGAAACTTTTATGAGCCCATAATAAAACTGTTGTTCACTTCAATTTTAATTAATAAATTAATGCATTATGGGTAATAGCTGTAATATAAAACCGAAGGAAATCGATTTAATTTTCATGTTGTTATCGAAGAAACTTTGTAAACGAAACTACTAGTTCACGTCATCTGAGCTACATAGTTGTTTATGGAAATGCTTTTGACATTAAGATTTAACTCCATTACTCCAAACAAACGCACCGGGTGCGGGTTTATCCCTCGCTTATCATTATCTGTTTGTGATTTTGTTCAAGTGGAAAGGATAATCAATAATAGCTTAATTAGTAATTGTTACCTTCTGTTAGGGTTTACCCAACATCATTTTTTGTTGTGATATGTTTAATATAAACTTATCCCTCGGTTCCTGCTGGGCTCCAAATTTATAGAGTGACTCATTTATTATTATTAATGTTTGGGATAATGCGCTGGCCAAGTCGTAAAGGTTACGCTCCGACCAAGACACAATATTTTATATTAGTTTATAATACTTTTCTAACGATTGCACCGAGAAGATGACGTCAAACGCAAAATTTCCTGCCTCAATTCTCCTTGATGAGTATTAAAAATGTTTTTTAAAGAAAGCTATAAGATCGCTATAATATAATCTTAACTTGATTCATCTACTCCTTCAACTATAACCTTATTTTTATCGAGTGTCAGAATAACATTAAATTGTAAACCTTGACAAATTCTCGAGCTTTTTCCTATAGTCAGTCAGAATTTTAATAAATTTTTAAGCTGGAAACGTGAACTGTTAATGACGGATTATTAAAAATCTAATAAGCAGCTGTCAGCGGTATGAATTTGTTGTTTACACAGCGGAATTGATTATTTTCTTCAACATGAAAACGTCCTGTACTGTATAATTCACCCCAGGACAAAAAAAACTCAATTAAAATTTGTTTTTCGCTGCCTATCCATGGAAAAAATGTAAAATTAATTAGATTTTATTGAAAAGCTCTGAACAGCTTCGTGGGAAATATTTTATAGGCCACATATTTGGAAACAATAAGCTTTTACTTCTACCTGCTTAGTAATTTTTACTAAAAATTATTATAATTTTGGAAAACTTGGTCAAATTTGCTATTTAACTTATTCTGTTTCAGATCAGAAAATTATTGTGAATAATCTTTACACAAATATTCTGTACAGTTCTATTTATCTAAGAACGCTTCGACGTCACCATTTACATAAATGAAATCGCAGGCTTCGAATCAAAACAACAGATTCCGTAGATTAGTGTGAAAATTATGCAATTATTTCCATTAATCAAAACTATGTCTTATCTGTCAAATTCTTTAAAAAACTTTATGACGTCAGTCCGTTCTTAGAAGATTTGGACTTTGTTATACAGACTTTATGGAAGCGTTTAAAATCGCCGAAATAAACAAGGATATAAAAACCGGGGCGCGTTTATTTCATGTAATAATTTAATGTTGTAAACGCGGCTCTGGATAATTTAAAATTATTATCTCTCCCCAGCTTTGGGTGTTAATGCATCTGTCATAAAAGCCTTCTATTTTATTTATAGGTGCTAAAATAAACCCCCCAAAAAAACTACACTATTGCCGAAGAGAACTTTCAGTGTTGTTTTTTACATTGGTGCAAAAAATAACAAATGTGTGTTGTGTTGTAATAATCGTGAAATAAACCAAGTGCGCCGTATGAGACCCATCATTATTAATGTGGAAAACACCCTCAAGTGTACTGCTGGGCGCAGTTTCGCAATGTGGGAGCATATTAGAGCATGTATGTCATATTTCCGGCAGATGAAGTAGTCTATCTGTCGTATGGTCGTCTTATCTATGTACCCCTTTCCGCACCGTCCCTAAACGCACCTGTTAGAACCTCCCTGTCAACCGGCAGTAGTCACACGTCATATCCCTCAACCAGCACCGGCTCAACCAAAAGCCGAAAATCCACCGTCAGTGAACCGCCGCTGTTCGACTCCAAGGACACCTCGAGGATAACCAGCTCGTCCAAGTCCTTGAACCAGCAAGCTAATAAACCCCCTGTGCGCCCCGAGCGAAAAAAAAAGGCTCTTAAACTTCCAGGACGAAGTAGTTCGCCTCAGCGAAAATTATCCTATTCGGACTTCCTGGCGATAACGCGGGATAAACCGACTATCCGAGTTTTTCGTGAGAAATCCTGTCCGAGGAATTTGGGCTGTGATTTTGACACGCTGTTTAAACGTGAAGCCAGCCCTGGAAAGCTGTCGGTTAAGTCGTTGCCCCCGCAGGAAAAACTAACAGCATCCACACCAGGTGAAGCAGCTTTAGTATTTAACTTTGACTGGATACTAAAAACTAACAAACTGAATTTATTGGTGTAGTTTACAACCTAACATGATTTATGTGCTAATAACTAATAAAATTATTTATTGCTACAGATTTTGTACAGGGCAGGCTTGATTTAAATGATTTTAGATCTACGCATGATTTAAACCAATTCAAGTGGATTGCTTATGTTTAATCTTTGAATCCGTAAAAAGGGAATAATAATTAAAAAATAAAATAAATGTAGGCTATGAAAAAAGAAATCTATTCTAGAAATTAACTTTTCTCAAGCTTACTGTTGCGATAATAAGAGAATCCGGAATAGTTCCATGGTATATCATGTCGAAACCATACATTTTTATTGGTACATAGGTAATTGTTTTGTGTTTTATAAGTGACATTTAAGCTATACATGAGAATAAACAGAGAAAATTGAAACAAGTTTTAAGAATTTTGATTTATAAAAAATAAATTTAAGACTAAATCATTAAATAGCTAAAATCTCTCGGATTTCCCTAAACTTTCCCTTAGCTCATATAAATTTCCATCTAATTTTCGTTCCGCTTCTTTCATTTCATAAATACTAAGTGAATAAGCTACTCCAACAAAAAAAAGCTGATCAGCTTAAACTGATATTTATTGAACGCATTGGATCCACTTTCCAGTTAAAGGGCAATAGAAAATGTGTAACTTTCTACAGAATACGGAACAATTAGACGAAATTGAAGTGCATGGTTTGAGGTAATTCCACTAAAAGACGCAATTCCTTTGAAGCTTCTGCCTTATTGAACTAATTATATTTGATATTAATGCGGAAAAGTGTGCGTGTGAGTTTTTCTAAAGAGGTATTGTTGTTTTAGGAGTTTAGCTCCAGTGGCGTAGCCGAAAATTTGTCTTACAATGAGCAAAATACGAAAGTGCTTCTATAATTTTATAACCTAACCTAACCCAAATTTTTTGTTTTATTTAACGCTTTTCCCTATTTGATTTTTCCTCATTTTACTAATGTATTGTTTTCTTAGAAAAGTCGTCGCCGACAAAGAAGAGGACATTCTTCGGGAGTGTCCGTGTGAAACGTGCAACGGAATCAGCCGCATCACCAGCCAACAACGAAACGAAAATGGCTGGTAATGATTCGGCTTTAAAGGACCTAACACATCCCGGCTACAACGAACCTCTCAAAGCCCACAATGCTGTTGCGTTTAAACTTGTACGAACTGGTAAGTCGGACAATTTCCATTATGTATTATTATTGTTTCAAACGTATATAGTAAGTACATTTAGGAAAGTCGAAAAGGGAGGGATTTGAATTGGAGTTAGGAAAAGGACTAGGGGATTGTGTTGTGGGATCTAGTGTGAGAGTATGAGGGCTTTGATTGGATTTAGTTTGGGGAAAAACATTGTTATGATGGCAGAAATGAGATTTGGTTTAAAATTAAGTGACAACAATAAAATTGTCAAATTTAACGTTTTCTTATGGAAATAAATTTGAAAGTTTATAAGTTAGGTTAAGTTCAAAAGTACCAAATGTAATATACTCTTTTCCCGCGTTTTTTATGAAATATCCAAAATGTAACAACTTTCGGTACCTAAATTATTGATTAATTAGTTTTATGACACAAAAGATTTTAAAGTTTATTAAAATGGAGAGAATTGTACAAAAAATATTTGACGGGAAATTTAATAGATATTTAGGGCCGGTCTCATCTTCCCAATAACTTTATTTGCCAAATAAATTTGTTGATTTTCATTCTTGTAACAATTGTAACCTAGCAATATAACTGCCAAATAAAATTATTCGGAGATGCAAAGACCGGGCCTTATGCAACACAGATGATTCCGACGAGTGTGAAATTGGGCCCGAGCGGAGCGAGAGCGCAAGAACACGAGTCAGAATCACTTCCTTCCGTGTAGCATACTCTATTTTTTCTTATATCTGCACGAAAGCGGCCACTTCTTTTGCGTAAAACGCGCGAACAAATTCTAACAGAGCATAACATTGACATTTTTGCTTGACACTTTTCGGTGAAAAATCACAATGACAAGACAAATAACTCACGCATATCAGGGAGAAATGTTACCCCCACTCTTTACTTTCCGCGACTACCCTAAAAAGGCGAGTGTGTTCCCGCATTTCACGCAAATTAAGTTACCATTTTCGTACAGATATAAGAAAAAATATATTAATTTGATTGTTTAACGACTTACATATTACATATTACAATTTAATGTATTTTAAACTTCCCACCAAATATTTTTAGTTTCAATTTTCTCTAGGTACTCAAAAAAGGACTATAGATGAATTTAATTACGACTAGAGTACCTGGAAAAGAAGAGGCTGGAATATGGCGCCCGGAAGTTTTGTAATATTATTGACATTATTGTAATATTATTCGCAATATTCGTGATATTCATTGGGGCTGCCATATTGCATAAGAACCAGTCAAATTTCTCTCGTCGAGTTACCAGACTCTTCTTTTTCCAGGAACCCTAATTGCCTAATTACCACCAACTCGGAAAGTTGAAAAAAATAGGTTCGCTCGGAACTAGTCGTACCAATACCAAACTAAATGTCCCAGTGCCATCCTAATTCTCCTTCATTTTTTCCATTATTCCTATTCCACTGGACTGGTCATCAACTATCACCAAAAAGCTTATTAATTTTGAGCGATTGTGTTTTACGACACACAATATGCAAGAACACTTGTACGATACATAATAGTACTTATCCCTCTTTTCGAAGGCTTTTTTACTTGTCACGCAAACAAATAAATAAATGTACAATGTACATGATGCAAGAGCGGCAAAGGGGGGTCAGCACGTCCAGTCCTCAACTTGTTCCACTTTCTGCCCCATCCGGCCAATCAATAAACTAACTAAAATGTAAATATACAATAAATGCGCCACGACGATATTTATATTCAATAAACCAGGTGTTGCATAAATGATGTGTGTTACCACAAGGAAAATAATCCGGGGTGTGGAAGACTTAGAAAAACAACGTCTGGCAGTGGGGCTTAATTTGAATAACGGCTTGGTAAAAACTCGCTGGAAAATCCTATATATACATACGGAACATTTATTTTGTTCAGTGGAAGTTTGTTTTGATAAAGTCGGAGTCGAAGACGGAAATTGCAACAAAGGCTCTAGTTGATTACAGCTAAAGAGGCGATTTACTCGAAGACTTATGGATTTTTTTAGCGTTGTCCTACCTGAGCAATTACAGGAGACGTGGATGGGCGACAGGAAAAAATTCATTAAAGCTTGTCTAGGATTTAAGACAAACTCCTTCGGAAAAATATCTCACCGAAGAAAGTTCCAACTTTCAGTGAACGAATTCTAATATGTTGAGGTCAGGGTGTTAACTGATTATTCATTTGCATTACAATATCTTTAAATAATTATTTGGGTACAGTGAAAAAAAAAAGCATAATTTTATGCTGATATAATAAATTTTTTTGGAATTTGGTTGTAACATGAGCATAAATTGAAATGAAAAATATAGAACTTTTACAGGCGCATAATTAATAAAAGGATAAGTGCTATTTCGGATTTTTATTTTAAGAAGCATCCTTTTATATTTCATTATATCGTGGTAACAAGAATTTTTAAAGGAAAGTATGCATTATAATTGTGATTAGTTGATTATGAAACCTTTACTGTTAAGTCCACGAAGCAAATTCCACAGAAAATTTTCTGGCATAAAAACTTAAATTAGCGTGCGGTTGAAATATATTATACTATACACAAGTAAAAATCCAATTTATTCTACATACTTACATGTAACTTGAAACTGAAAGCACATTAGTTTTAATGAACCAGTACACAACTCGCTTAATTTAATGCGGGAGAAATAATTTAGTTGCACTTTTCCAAGATTACGCTTCCCCAAACAGCAAACACAAGTTTTCGTTGTTAAATTTGTGATCAGTTTGGAATTGGAAATCCATATTCCCTCGTCGGTGCCTTCAAATGAAATATTTAACACATTCATCCGGGTTTTAGATGGAGTCTGCCGAATTCGGACGGTTTATCTTGGGACGTTTTTGTAGAATAGAATAGGGAATGTCTGATGTTGGTGTTTGTTTTTACAGAGATGTGTTGCAAATTCAATTTGGAGATATTTTGATATGTTTCAGAAAATTTGTCAGGGGATAGGGAATTATCTCCAGGAAAGATGTTTCCTTCTCGTTTAATTTTGTATAATGAAGTATTCGTTCTTTTGCACGGCCACCTGATTAAATTTCAGTTAAATTCTTTCTAAGTTAAAATACGTATATTATAATGTGCACAGCAGATGACTTTTTATACGCTGCAGGTATATGTATAGTATACTTATATTGTGAATTTTAGAAAATATGGAAACCGAAATTGAAAACGACCACGATTACCTACTGTATTTCCTTATTATAAAACGTCAAAAGGCTATTTTCGCATATAGTTTTCAAACCTCTAAAGTGAAACTTTGAAAATAGTGCTGGAATTCAAGAATTAACTGTTTTAGTGTCATTATTATTATTACGGTAGGGGTGTGGTACTACTCCCACTGCACTGAAGCTTCTTGTGCCCCACCCGATTTTACCCCATCAGTCCTGTACTCCCAATGAATTTGAGAACACAGTCCAAGGCTCCAAGGGTGCAACTGTTAACTTTCCGGGTTCAGGATACGGTACCCCGAAGTGTCAGTGCCATTTGCTGCTAAAGCTAGGCTTTTACATAGGATGTAGTGGACGTTTCATCCTTTTCACCACACATCCTTCAAGTAATATCATCATTCACCCCTATGGTAGTGAGGTGCCCTGCTAGGAAGCAGTGTCCTGTTAAAGGTCCTACTGCCACCCTCAGTTACTTGTCTCTTTAGTTTTAGTATTTCCTTGACTCTTGTTTTGGATGACCACCTGCTTTAGTCCTGATACGCTCATTCAATGAGTGCAATGTTGTTGTCTTAGTAGTTCTTTTGCCGTCCCCCTTGCAGTCTGATAGGCTATCCCGCCAGTAAAAATGGCATCAGATTTTGTATATTAACAGTTTTAGTGTCACTGTTTTATAATCCGTGGTCAGATTTTACAGTAATTTGTATTTCTTTGAGTGTTTTTCATACCATTAAAATAAAACTTTGGAAGTAGTACCGAATTTTGTAGTGTGGCAGTTTTATTACCACAGGTTTAGATGCACTGATTACATTATTAAAATAATTTGCATTTTAGTAAAGTGGAAAGTAGGTTTTATTACAAAAAACAGTTCCAAGGCTCCGATCGCAGCTTATGTATATTTTTCAGAAATTTAAATAGAAATTTTTAAAATAGTACCAGTTTTCGTACATTGAGGGTTTTAGCTACAAAAATTTAAAATCGTTGGTCAACTTTTAAGTAAATTTACATTTTTACAAAGCTGAAAGCAGGTTTCATTACTAAAAAACAATTATAAAGGCTCTAATGACCATAGCTGTATATTTTTGAGGCATTGAAAATGGCAGCATTTTAAGTAACGGGTGTCCAATAAGTCTTTCAGTCAGGGAGGCTATGGAGTATTTTGCTTTTCTTAGTAAACACAAAACTTAAACCGTTACAACCTCACCTCAAACATAATTACATTTAAGACGACACAATTAATGATTTATAATGGTTACATGAAATAGCTATTTTAAGTTTTGTGTTTATTAATTAAAAGAAAAATACTCCATAGTTCAAGGGCCATTATTTTTTTAAATAACGCCCTAGGTGTCCACTAGCAAGTTAATGGCTATCAAGCCGTACTGCTTTGTTGGTTCAATATATCATAGCAACGGTATTTAAAAACTGCTAGATTATTCTTATCAGTAAAACAGAAAATTTTATAAAAATATTTAAGACCAAAATAATAAACCATTCGGACATTAAACACTGAAGGCACCACGGGAGTTATCGCGATGATACCCTTGATACCTTAATTATTATAAAATGTCACAGGTTTAGAGCCACTGATTAGATTTTAAGGTAATATACAGGGTGGTTCAGAGTTTATCTTTCAAACTTCAATAGGTGATAAAACTCGCCAAAATAATAAGATTTTTCATTTGCCACTTTTCATATAAACGTCTCATTTGGAAGTTACAGGGTGTTAAACTTGACATTTTTTATCAGTTTTTTTGAAATTACTCGATAACTAAAAAGGCTATTGATTTCAAGTTTAGTACGAACAGTAACAATATGTGTTACTATCACATGAGGGTATTTTGATTTAATTTTATATACAGGGTTCTCTTTTTGGTGGATAATGCAATTTTAATCACTCTAACTTTTTTTACGTATTCCATCGACTATTTATTATAAAGTACTAGACACGACAGATCTTTTCTCGAACTTTTCACACTCTTGTATTTTTTTAAAATTTGCCTTATTTTAAAAGTTGTAGCCTCCGAAAGATAAAATGTACTCCTACTAAATTGCAAGTTCATACTCCTAGTAGTCCTAGTTGTCATGGTAAAGAAAAATAAGATGATGTAGTAAGTTTTTAATCATTTAATTTTATGTACCTACCATCAAGCGAAGACTTCACAAATGAAGAGTATGCTGTTATTCATTTTATTTATGGATTTTGCAATGGAAATGCTCAAGTGGTAGTTCGAGAATACCGAAGACGGTATCCAAATTTCGCGAAATGGGATTACAAGATAGCAGACAACAAAGAAATGACTGGACCCCAATTTGAGCAACTTCTTAAAAAAATATTAATAATTTGTTGTGTTTTATTGTTTACTAATAATTTTCATTTCTGTGTTCTGTGAAACAAAGGCTTGTGGCGTTAATATGTAACGTGTGATTCATTAAATTTCCATTCTGGGTTGGCGGTGGAAAAAAAAATCATGTCTTTGATTACATCTCATTTCTTTAAATATCAAAAAAGGTTAGGTTTTCTGGTTGTCGTTTGAAACTGACAGCAACAGATGAATCAATTCGGCGCAAACGTTCAAATTCCAAGGCTTACCTAGAATGGAAATTTAAAGAATCACACGTTATTTTATTTTTTATAAATGAAATAAATAACAGCACACTCTTCATTTGTGAAAAATCTTGCCATATTGGTACATAAAATAACTGTTTAAAAAGTTACTAACACTAATTAAGCGATATTTTTTATTTTTCTTTACCATGGCAACAAGGATTATGAACTTGCAATTTTGTACATTTTATCTTTTCGGAGGCCACCACTTTCAAAGGAAGCCAAATTTTAAAAAAATGCAAGAGTGTTAAGAGATAGAGAAAAGGCCTGTCGATTTTATTACTTTATTAAAAATAGTCAAAGGAATGCGTAAACAAAGTTAAAGTGAATAAAAGCGTATGGACCACCAGAAAAAGAACATTCAGTATATAAAATCAAATCAAATTACCCTTATCTGATAGCAATAAACATTGTTACTGTTCGTACCAAATTTGAATTCAATAGCCTTTTGAGTGTTCGAGTAATTTCAAAAAAACTGTTTCATATCTTTAAGATGAACGGTTTTCGAGATTTTAGGACTTTTTAAAAAATTTTGACACAATTAGAGATTTCGAAAAAAACGTTTTTTTCAGCTACACTTTGAGTTGTAAAAAGAAAGGTGTAGGGAATATTTATATTACAAAAATCACATAATTATCTTATACAGGGTGATCGCAATTGACAGTCAATTTTCAAAAACTTTAAACAATGAAAATTGTATTTTTTTAAATGGAACACCCTATATAATTCTATTCTATGTTGTAGAGAATTAAATTCTCTAGAATTTTCATTAAGCATTCCCTGTACCTAAAACGAATCATTCTGTTGATATTTGAAATTATTTACTTCTTTATGTCAAAATCAATGTAAACCGCAGTACAGATTAAAGATTGCTATGGGCTTTAGTTAATAATTATTAAGTATAAAAATATCGTAGAATTCAGAAACACAAAAGAAACACTGTTTAATTAAAAAATAAAATAAATAGATACATTCAAAAAATAGAAACAAGCAAAACAACGGTATAAATAAAGTGCTATTAAAATCATTTGAGCAATTGTTCAAAATGGCGGCCGTTTTCCTGTGTACATATACGAATACGACGTTTGAAACATGGTGTAAATACATAAGGTGTGCTACGACGGGAGTTCGTTTTTACGACGGGAGTTCGTTTTTGCGACGTGCTGCGCATTGGCCCAACCACCGCCATATTGCCTACGTGTCAAAATAATTCAAACTTCAATCTTTCGATTGAATTTTGAATTAAGTACCTATGAACTGACTGAAATGCCAGTTGCTCCGTTTTAAATTGTAAAAATTGGTCGTCAAAGACCAAAAATTACAATATTAGTTACATTACATTTCCCAAACATGAAGAATTCGCACAAAAATGGATCGCGAATCTTAAAAATGGTAAGTTAAGTGTATTGTGAATAAAACACTTTTTCGCTGTTTGTTTTGCTGGTATTTTCAACATTTATTGAAACAAATTGTTTCCATATAGCACGTATGTGTTCAGCATATTTTAAGGATGAAGACTTTGCCGAAATCCCGGAATATTTAAGTGTAGGTGGTTTCACTTTAAAACGAAAATTTGTTGACAATGTTTATTGTCAATTCCAATATATGAACTTTATTGAAAGTAATTTTCCGTTTCAATTTCATTAAAATTTCAGCTTTTTTAGATACAAAATGTTTTGAAAAAACTCTTAGAAACGTTTGTATGAGATTTCGAAAGTACCGCTCGGTAGTTCGTACGCTCATTGGTTCGAAATTAAAGATGGACACGATTGGGTCAATCGTATGATTGGCTGAGAAAAGAAAGCTGCGTCGTAGCACACCTATGTATTTACATCATGGTTTGAAATATTCTTGTGTATTTAAGAGAACTTGTGGTGTTATAGTCCCAATGGCTGCCCTAATTTTTCTTTGATTTTGACATAAAGAAGTAAATAATTTGAAATATCAACAGAAGGATTCGTTTTAGGTACAGGGAATGCTTAATGAAAATTATAGAGAATTTAATTCTCTACAACATAGAATAGAATTATACAGGGTGTTCCATTTAAAAAAGTACAGTTTTCATTGTTTAAAGTTTTTGAAAATTGACTGTCAAATGCGATCACCCTGTATAAGTTAATTATGTGAATTTTGTAATATAAATATTCCCTACACCTTTCTTTTTACAACTCAAAAATTCGTTTTAAAAAACTACGGAAAATAGCTGAAAAAAACGTTTTTTTCGAAATCTCTAATTGTGTCAAAAATTTTTAAAAAGTCCTAAAATCTCAAAAACCATTTTAAAGATATAAAACCTTAACAGTTTTACACCTAAAATTAAATGTAGAATCTGAAAATGCATTAATATATAGTATTTTCCATTTAAAATAATGGAGTAAGCTGCTGTACAGGCGTAATTAAACACCCTGTATAAATGGTAATAATTTTAAGTTATGGAGCAGTCAATTTCTGACAACTTTTTGTTTTTGCAGAATTTTTCTATTTATAAAACTAACCAAACTATAGAAGAATGTCAGGGTTTTCGCCAACCCTGTATAATTTTGCAAAGTGGACTATACAGGGTCCGTCAAAACCCTGGCATTCTTCTATAAATTCGTTAGGTTTGGAAATAGAAAAAAAATTTAAAGACAAAAGTTGTCTGAAATTTACTGCTCCATAACCTAAAATTATTTCCATTTATACAGGGTGTTTAATTGCGGCTGGACAGCTGCTTACTTCGTTATTTTAAATGGAACACCCTGTATATTAATAGATTTTCAGATTCTACACGTAATTTTAGATGAAAAAGTGTGGTTTCATATTTTTAAAATGAACGGTTTTCGAGATATTTACACTTTTAAAAAAGAATTCACAAAATTAGAAATTTCAAAAAACGCGTTTATTTTAGTTATACTATGTAGTTTTTTAAAAATTATTTCGTAGTTCTAAAAAGTAAGGTCTAGGGAATATTGTGATACAAAAATCTGAAATTTATAGTATACAGGGTGTTTACAATTGACCGTCAGTTTCCATTGACTTCAAACAACGAAAACTCTATTTTTTAAAATGGAACCCCCTGTATATTTCTGACGTAGATTGTAGAGATTTAAATTCTCTACCTTTTTTATAAAGTATTCTCTATACCTAAACTTAATATTTTAGGAGATATTTCAAATAATTTATATCGTATGGGAAATTCTATTCTATTTATTGAATTTAGATTGCCATGGAAATAAAAAATGCTTTTAGGGAGACGAGGACCCACACGTTAGCCGGCTAGGTCCCCCTACCTTACATCTATAGATTTTTTTATGGGGCTATATTAAAGAACTAGTGTATCAGATACCTCCAACGACTGCAAATAATATGAAGATAAGAATTACCACAGCCTTCAGGTCTGAACGATAACTCCACAAGTGCTCCTAAATACTCAAGATTCTTTTAAACGTCGAATCGGTATGTGTCTTCAGGAGAACGGACGTTACTACGAACATTTGCTTAATTGACTTTCAGTTGTAAATTTTTTTATTGTATTTATTTAATTTTGTTATGATTTTATGAAATGGTTTCTTTTCTTGTTTCTGAAAATTGATGATTAATTGCAGCCATCCAAATTTTTATTATTTATCTTTTTTTTATAATTTTAAACTAAGTATACTACAGCGATTAAGATTTACTTCTGGCATAAACTAAGTACTTAAACTACCTTCTCAAGTCTGCTCAGCTGGCTTGAGAAATGTCGACATTTTTTCTTCTGTACTCTCTCCATTAAATAGAAAAGCACTATCGAAAAAAACATTTTTGGCATTTGGTTCAGCAAACGGAGTATACGACTAGTTTTCTACAACCTTAAAATGACAGAATAAAGCATTTTTTATTTCCATGGCAATCTAAATTCAATAAATAGAATAGAATTTCTCATACGACATAAATTATTTGAAATATCTCCTAAAATATTAAGTTTAGGTATAGGGAATACTTAATAAAATATCTGATGTGCCCAGCACATGACTTTCTTATACATTGCCATCATACATCAATATTTGGAAAATACTGAAGGGGTAGCCAATAATCATATGCAGTCGACATTCTATACGTTATTAATATAAAATCACATTTATTTATTTATTACTAACTGTCCCCCGCGAGCTTCGCTCCACGATATTTTTCTATTTTGCGTCGTTTTTAAGATTATTGTGGTGAATTCTTGCTCGCCAATTCGGCCTAGAGAAAACATTTTTTTATCAGTGGAATGAGAAACTTATTGATATCAAAAACTACATTATTTTCATTGATTTTTATTGAAAAATATTAATTTAATTTTTTTTTAAATATAAAAACGTAGCCGTCGATCTTTTCAAATAATATTGCTACAATCGATCTCCTCAACGGTATAGATTTCTGTAATGTAAATAATGCCCTTTGGTAAATCAGAGATAGATGGTGCCACTATAGAAATAAATTTTTTGACGGAATTTCGAAAAAGTTTCAAACAAAATTTGTTCAAAATTTAATTCTAAATCAATCTTAAAGAATAAAAAAATCTTGTAAATACTTTATTTTTAAAGATATTGCTAAAAAACCTAAAAATGTCTTCAGGTAAGTATCACTTGTGTTGGTACTAGATAAAAAAGATTTAATGTGGCGCCCACAATTTTGTTCAAACTCTTAAATATGAAATTTGAATCAAATCCGAAAACTCGTTTTTGAGTTCTCGTGGATACAGACAGACACACAGACAGACATCATGGCGAAAATGGTCAAAATGGATTCAGGGGCCCTCAAAACGTCTAAATCCATCAAAATCTCGAAGTCGAAAAAAATCACGATTACTATACTTTCTTATTATATAAGAAAGTAAAAAGGTAGAGAATTTAAATCTCTACAACCTACGTCAGAAATATACAGGGGGTTCCATTTGAAAAAATAGAGTTTTCGTTGTTTGTAGTCAATGGAAACTGACGGTCAATTGCAAACACCCTGTATACTATAAATTTCAGATTTTTGTATTACAATATTCCCTAGACCTTACTTTCTAGAACTCCGAAATAATTTTTAAAAAACTACAAAGTATAACTAAAATAAACGCGTTTTTTGAAATCTCTAATTTTGTAAATTCTTTTTTAAAAGTGTAAATATCTCGAAAACCGTTCATTTTAATAATATGAAACTTTCACACTTTTTCATCTAAAATTACGTTTAGAATCTGAAAATCTATTAATATACAGGGTGTTCCATTTAAAATGACGAAGTAAGTAGCTGTCCAGCCGTAATTAAACATCCTGTATAAATGGAAATAATTTTAGGCTATGGAGCAATAAATTTCTGACAACTTTTGTCTTTAAAATTTTTTTCTATTTCCAAACCTAACGAATTTATAGAAGAATGCCAGGGTTTTGACGGACCCTGTATGTATAAATTTTATTACAGAAAACCAGACGTTTTTTTCATAGACGTATAAACATTTTTAAATGAAATTTTGAAAATAACTTCATTTTGCATGGATTAACAGTTCTAGTGTTACCAGAACCTGCTGGTTAGATTTTAAAATAATTGACATTTTTACAAAGTAGAATGTCGGTTTAATTACAAGAAAAATGTTATAAATATGCAACGCAATTAATATTAGTAAAGTTTTTGACCCCAATTTTTACAAATGTCAGTTTGTCACTTTACCAATATTGTAGATTATTTATTGACCAACAGTTTGTCAGAATGCCAGATGGAACATTTTTCTACTCCCATATTTTAATTACTACCTGTATTTTAATGAAATTTATTATGATACAGATTTTTCATTAAGATACAAGTTTATAACCAATAGAAATGCAACATCACAGCAATATTCCGTCAATATCAAATATTGCCATGAATATCTGACAGATTTAAAATTTAAATATTGATTAGATTTTTTGACATTTCTGAGTGTATGATAAAGTTGCCACAATATTTATTTTCTTATTTTTCATTAATTTGGCTAGTCGTAGAAAAAATAGTTTATGCAACTCACATTTAATGGCTATTAGACACTCGTATTCATTATGACAATCACCTACGGCTCGTGTCGTAATTCTCATACTCGTGTCTTAATAGCTATCAGCAAATGCTTATTGCATAATATACATACTATGTATTCCAATACAAACGCTAAATTAACTTAATAATTATTTTTATAAATTTTGTAGAAATGTTTGTTGGTGGAATTAAAAAAAATTTCAAAATTTAATTCTAATTCAATATTAAAGTATAAGAAACCTGTTAAATGGTTTCTTTTTCGAGATATTCCTAAAAAATCTTCAGGTAAGTACCACATGTGTTGGTACATACTAGCAGAACCAAATTTAATGTGTTACCTACAAATTTGTTCAAACTCTTAAATAATATGAAATTTAAATCGATTCAGATAAGTGTTTTTTAGGTATCGCGGATACAGACAGACACAGAGACAAGCATCATGACAAAAATAGTCAAAATGTATTCAAAACATGTAAATCTAGAAGTCGAAAAAATCACGATTTCTATTAAATAAGTGATACGGATCATTTCTTGTAAAATGTTTTGATATTTTTTGCAACTCTAGATTATATTTTATAACTTTAGGTTTTAAAATTGGACAGATAAGTTATTATGTTATCGTGTAGGTATGTTGCATTGTTCATTACACTATACCACTATAGAACCGATGTGTATCCTGATACTGACGTCATTACACCCTAACGCTCTGCTCCCTATTATTAACACCTATTATTGATACAGAACATTTAATATATTAACTCAACATTTAATTTGATATTAATATTGAACATTTATTATTTTACTGAACATTTACGAAAAATATCGAACATACAATTTGTCACCATTCCGTTTATACACACAAAACCTGAACAGGCTTCTGTGCAAACACCATTGTATTAAATCCCCCCACGCCCATTACACCTCCAATATAACTGTTTTTCATTATTATGAGTTTGTTGAAGGAAACCACATCACCCCGGCGCTCATTCCGAGTTTTGGTTTGTTTTGTTTTAACCGGCCGGTCGGTGTAAGATCAAACACTATCGGCAAATAACCCTAAGTAAATATTTGTCCAGCAGCACCATTATATCCATCCAATTCGAAACTAATATTTAATAACGGCCGTTATCTTTAGTTTTAGATGATGATCAATTGCAGGTGAAAAGTTCGTCTAAACTCTCGGGTTTTAGGGGTTAGTTATCTTTGGAAGCGCTTCGTGCTCCTTCCGACCTGGTTAATGAAGATATATGTTACGTTTATGACAAGCTGGAAGCCCGGACCTTAGTTGTGTTCAAACAAAACGAAACCTTCAATGGAAAAGATGTTTTGTGTGTGGCGAAATTTATTTTAGTTTTGGGCCTTAATTTTATTAATAGCCAAAGCCAAGCAGCGTTATAACTTTTATATAGATCCGTCGTCGGCCAATGTATTTTTGATTTGTGTATTTGCCAAGTTGGTATAATATAAATTAAAAGCAGTTTATAAAAGCCAATTTAGTTCCCCACTTCCCCCAAATCATCTTTATTTGCACAAAAGATAATTTTAACATTGAGGGAGTTGCGCTTTTTATTGCAACATAAAATTCAAGGTTACGTAAATATAATTTATTTGCATTGATTTTGTTATTATACAGTTGCAAGATCACAGGATTTGACTTGAGCTTTAAAATAGTTTATGCAATAAATAATATTACGAGCAGGTTTTGTATTAAAGCATAAAATTTTAATTAATGATGTAGAAGTTGTGTTCTGTTAGAGCGCTCTGATGAAGTCTTAATAAACTTAATAAACATCGACTTAATATACGATTTTTCCTGCTCTACTCCGACTAAAGATAACATTAGTAAAATTGTTAGGTAATTTGCATGTATATTCTATCAGATTATTACCCGTGCTGTTGTGCCTATATTTGAATTTTCTTACACCAGTCGTTGAACCTACACAAGTAAACTTTACGGCCACCAGCAGGATTTTCCGTTTGTGTTGTATCCGCGATTCGTACATTTATTAATAGCCCATTGGTTATATTGAAATAAATCGTGAGTAATCCACGGTTAGTTGTGGCAATTAACAACTCACATCATGCTGAAAATTGCACAGTTTTCCCTGGAATGCCAAAATAAACCTAGCGGACTGTTTCCATTGATTTGAGCGACAAAAAATGAATATTTTAGTGTCTGGAGCAAAACAATTAGGTCAAAAGTTAACTCGATTATTTAGTTACCGTTGATGAAATTCTGCATAGTGGGTAAAATCAAACATTTTAACCAATGACGTCAGAAAATTTAACGGAGTTCTGTTTCACAACCTGAATTTTATGCAAAGAAATAAATCGAACAGTTTCCCCATAAAACCCTCGAGTTTGTTTAGATCTGGATTTCGAATTGGAACGTGTACGCTTGTTGAAAAAATATTGCTTTCTTGGGATGTCGCCGTTTGATTGAGTGGCCTAACCTAAGTCTTCTCAATCTTGGAATATACAGTAAAAATATATGATCCTATAGTCCTAACGCGCTGTCACCAACTTATCCACTAATTATTTACAAAGTATCGATGGCAAAACTCGTGTTTCTAGTAAACATTCACTGCTGATGCTTTTGTGGTGGTGAAAAAAGTTTGGAGCTTCGCCAGATGTTTACTTTGGCAGTTTTTTTATGCAACAACGCGCACCTTCGGCTCTGAATTAAATGCCACGGTTTATGTAAGCAAACAACAATAAAATGTTGGAGGAAGTTTTGTGGTGTACTATACCGATTTCTAACATCTTACTGTATACTGTACCTGCAATTTTTTATAGAATGTAGTCGTTCAGACGTAGTTAATTAATGATTACATTCACAAATATTCAAATTATAGATTCGTACTTCTCAGACACGTTTAGAAAGAATCAAATATTTGAATTCATTTTCTAGACTCACGATACAAGAACATTAATTGTTCAGTATATTTCGAGGAAGGTACTCAGTTTAAAATTCGAAAATTTTGGAAAAAGTCCTAAAACTTTGACCAAATTATTTTGATAATATTTTGTCATACACATTTAGAATGGACACAAGATTATACCTTAATAAACACAGTTTTTAATACCAAAACTTTGGAAAAATCCTAAAACTTTCACCAAATTATTTTGATTTTCACCTCATTATTGTATAACCTAATCGCAATTAATTTCGCTCCTATCCAGTCCATTGGCCAACAATTATTATTATTCCATATCATAATATTGATCCCCCACTACAATCAACAAGTGCCACACAAAATGAAACAAGGATGTGTCTTTTGTATCCTGCATTAATTATTGCGTTTGATAAACAGTCGCCGCTAGTATAAAACACACAATAATCAACTTAATTATTTTGCCATAATACTATCGATTTTCTTAAACAAACATGTTTATGATGATGATGTTAATCACATAATAAAAATCGTACCCCCACGCAGGTATATATAAGTAAACAAACAACCGAACAGGAGAAGACCCAGCAGGATTATTGTTGGATATATTAAAGTTTTTTTCGTCATTGTATTATGTGAAATATTGATTAAAACTTAATTAAAATTGTTGACAATGGGAGTAGAAAACGTGGTATCGGGAATCTTTTTGTAAAGCTGCATGAAAGAAGGAAAGTGCTGAATGTTCAATATGTTATAGTGTAGGTACACTTGAACTTTGCAGGAAATAACTTATTCAAGGGAAATTTTAGAAGCACACTTGATAGTTTATCATATTTTATCTGTGTAATAAATAATTTTGTTGGCAAATTCGAGAAATTTCAGATGAACAAAAGACAAAAGAACTAAAAAGTGAAATTTCTAATGTATCTTTTTTATATTAACAGAATTTAAAATACATATACAAATACATATACCTAAAGTTTATATGAACTTTTCAAATAATTATCATAAATACTAAATTTATGGACACATAATTCATTAAATCTGTTTATGGAGCTGTTTATAACATATGATAACTAAAAACCAATAATTTATTCTAAATAATCAAACAAAACATTTCATCAACACACATGATGATTATAACGCGCTTATTTCCACAATGATGGTTAGTAGAATTTTTTACAAATAGCTAATTAAAATAACATAAAAGCCACTGTACAGCGCTTTTTAATTATGACTAAGTAAATAACATTTGAATGGAAAATTAATTATTACAGCATTTCTCCGAACTGAAGCACGAGAGACAAAAATAGCCGGACTATTATTTCAGTTTCAGTTGTGTCTGAACAAAACCATTTCTTATTTTGTCTTATTCTGTCTTATTCACATGTACACATAACAATTGGATAATTAACGTAGGTGCAACTAGCACACCACATACTAAAATTAATTTCCTACCTGAGCTCCATTGATTTTTCTGCTTCTCTGTCAACAAATTGTGCCTGGGTGAAATAAATGTACTTCATTCTCGGCAAAAACATTATTTTCTATTGATACAATAATAATAATTTTATTCCACGTGGTGGAAAATAATAATTGCATGTTTTTCGAGCGCAGCGCCGAAAACAAACTGGAAAATGTTTAACGTAATTTTATCTACTCCAGGATAATTATCCACGACCCCAGAGTCCATTTACAAATTAGGTTCAAAACCCTTTTAGAAGAGCAAATGTGGATAAATCCCTCGTGCTGTTGGAAATGGGGCCACTCTGTAACATTATAACATTTACGTATAATCCATTAGATAGCTGGTGGAATAAAAATGTTTGTTTATGCGCGGATAACAATTATTTTAAATCGTGACCCGCCACGAGGATTTCATTCGTTACTTTGCAGAAATTTTCTTTATGGACATCATAATATACATGGATTTTAGAAGCATTTGATAAAGTTAACCAAAATATTTTTTTATCTTGGGCCATCAGCCAGCCTACTTATAACCTTGATAAATTAATAATGTATTATGCAATGAGAATTTAATGATAGCTATTAAGACACGAGTATGAAAATTACGACACTCACCATACTCGTGTTTTAATAGCCATTAAATGTGAGTTGCATACACTATTTTTTCTACGACTAGTCAAAATAATAATATATCAGAAAATAAATATTATGGCAACTTTATTATAAACTCAGAAATGTCAGAAAATCAAAATGAACTGACAATTTTTAACTTTTAGATCTATCAGATGTTCATGGCAATATTTGATATTGATGGAGTAATGCTGTAATGTACCGAGAGATCAAAAATTATCTTGGTCAAAGGTGGTCATGAAATGAAAAACGACGGTCTTAGCTTGTATCATCCTTTTGAAGTTTATCAAGTTATGTGCCACAATAAGTATTGACATGATACTAGCTCCGACAATTATTTTAAAATCCATGACCACCTTTGACCAAGATAATTTTTGATCTCTCGGTATTTCTAGTGGTTATAAACTTGTATCGTAATGAAAAATCAGTGTCATAATGAATCTCATTACAGTACAGGTAAAAAAAGAGTATGGGTGTAGAAAAAAATTCTTATACTTCTCTCTTGTTCGCTCTAACTTAGAGTTTTGCACATTAATTTGGTCTCCATATTATTTAAAATATTCACAACAACTTGAAAAGGTTCAAAAGCAATTTCTGCGATTTCTAGCATTCAAAACAAGTATTCCATCTAGATCTATATCTAAGTTAGCAATTTAGACTTCTCTTTGGTATTCCAGAATAGAAAAGAAGACTTTTCGAATTTGTATAAACTTTTGGTATAAACTTATGAATGGTTTTATTAGTAGTCTTGAACTACTGTAATGTAAATTTTCATGTTCCCACTAAAACTACAAAAAAAAATTGTTTTTTTAAAATAAGTTATCATAGAACTAAGTACTCTTTTTTCACGTATTGATAGAGTATGTAAAAATGCAAATAGTGTAACAAATGACTTGGACCTTTTTTCTTGACATGCATTCTTTCAAGGATAAGGATACAATAGAGATCCAATCAATCAAGGGTCTAGACTCTGTATAAGTAGTCTTTAGTTGTAGTTTAGAAATTAAAGTAAAGTATATTTTTAATTCGATTTATATGCAGTTTATACAGTTAATAAAGAATAATACAGAAATAAATTTATTTCCTAATGAAATTGTATTGTCTGAAGGTATCTGCAAAAAGTTTGAATTACAATACAAATACAATTATTCTACGACATCGACATCTGAAGATTTTCTAGAATTATAATGGTATGAAAAAAATTCTTAAGAATTTGAGACTGACAATGTTGTAAACAATGTGACACTTGATGAAAGTAGGGTTGTAATTGAAGAAGCGGATATGAATCAATAAGCCAAGACTAAAGGTTTTTTTCATAGCCTACTCTATTTTTTATCTCGTTATTGTGATTACATGGAAAAACACGATTACCATTACCACGAAATAAATCACAATTTTAGTTGAACTTTCTGTACCTACTGCCTCCATTATTATAACATCACAATATGACCTAAATAATTTGCATTGAATACACTATTAATAGCGATTCCATTCTGTTGACATGAAACTTCATTCAACTGGTTAAATTGCAACGTCAGAAGTTAATTTGAATTTTAGCACAGTTCAGTGCCAAACAAAAGAACAAAGCAAGAACCGGGGCGAGGGGAAATTATTTACCTGAACCATCTGGTGGTTGATTTTATGAAGTTATTCCACTGCGACTAAGTAAGTGTATATAAAGGTATATACGAAAATACGGTCGTAATTTATGATGACGTTGAAGACGGGCCGACCCTCTCTCGCAAAATAATCCAGTGTTTTAAGTTGACTGTCAGCCAGCATGAAATTTCCATAAGATGTTCTGCACATTTTTCATTTCGGGTTTTTATGGCCCTCACGTCAATTTCTAAGTGGATGTCGCTCATTTTCATAGAAGAACCATCAGCCGGGAAATCTATCTTGTAAGTTTCTGAAATAATTTACGAGTTGTCTGCAGTAAAAATGGAATTACCGGTGGTGGCTGGAGGCGGCTAGCGACAGCGGCGTTGTTTTACTCGTTATTAGCGACTAATCAAGTTTCACGCAATAAACTTTCTAATTAACTGCCAATTTTAACGCATTGTGTATTAATTTTGTTATATCTGTACGATGTTTCGGGGAGGAAAGCGTAAAAACTTCATAAAAATATGAGCAATAGTTTAGAAATTACAGTCTTTTAAAACTGAATTCTTTTCAGTAGACATATACAGGGTGGAACATTTTCGATGAGATTACAGAATATCTGAGGTTTCTGTTAAAGTTCGAAAAAAACCGATGGCAAATTTTTGTCAACTTGAAAACAAGGAATGTCCAATTTCTTTAATTTTAAGTTAGTGTTTACAATTTAAAAAGAAATGAAATTAGACATTTCTTCTTTTTACCATTCAATGTGTCTTGACTCAAAAATGTTTCTTCGGTTTTTTCTAATTCTAATAGAAACCCCGGATAATCTGTTATCCCATCCAAAAAGCTTCACCCTGTACAATCTCTTAAACCAGAATTATTTAAAAGTCCTTTGTTGGCTAGCGATTCACCAAGTAATTTCAGCTGGGCGCTGAAAATATTTATAACGGCAACCTCTAAGCACTCGCGCCATCTACACGTGACCATTCGTAACCCACACGTTGCTTCCGGTGTACAACACATCAAACCATAATTTAATTGGCTGTAAAATTCCCTGGATGTCACGTAAATTTAAAATATGAATCCCTGTGTCCCCCGGTCGAAAATAAAATCGTGTGTGTGAAACTGCCTGTGAAACAATAAATCCCACCAGAGAAACCGCGCGCTTGGCGTGCATTCAAAATTTTACTTGTTGAGTTTTTTCACATTTGTCACGTGTTCCAGTGTGTGCAATAAAGCAGGCCACGCAGGTGACATGGATTTTAATAGAAAATAAGATACTGAGTTGGAGTAGGGAAAAGGATGGAGTGAGTTTAATTAAAATTGTGCCCGATTGGAAAAGAAAATCTTTAAGTGGATTTCAATAATTCCGTTAACAATGTAATTAGAGAAAAGTTTCTGCTGCTGGCTGCAGTTCTTTCGGATATATTAGGGTGTGTCTAGTGCAGTTTCTTGTACAAAAGTCGATTTTGTAACACGTTTTCATTACTTTTAAATAAAAATAACTAAATGCTTCGAAGTTTAAATTAAAGGTTGTTATTCCCTTCTCACTCTATTTAATTTCCACTTCACCCCCACTGGTTTATGCGAAAATTAATCCATCAACTTCTAAATTACATTCTCTCTATGTGAAAATTATTTTTCCCTACATATAATTTCGTTTTAACACACTTCGGAGTATTTTCATTAGAAACAAAAATAATTCAAGTGTTAATTCCTTTTGGAAATAAACATCACACGACGGGCACCCACAAAACAGTAATTTAGATTTTTCCGGATTAACCCCATTTACTTGTTGTGTAAAATATTATACACTTTAGCCGTATAAATATAATCATAACTTTAAATTGCTTTTGGCAGATTGTGTTTCAGTTCCCAAGTCCCATGTAACTTAATTTCAATATGTGGAAGATGATGAATCGTGAAGGAAACACGTTGCCACGTTGGTTTTGCAGCCGCATCTCCCAAGTACAAGTTATAGGCATTTTCATACTTCTAACAGTACACTGATGCGTATTTTAATTATTATTGGATAAATTATTCATAATAACCAACAAAACAAAAATAAACCACGCCCAAAATTGGTGTATGAATTCTAATACCTATACATATAAATGTCACGTTGTTAACTGATTATTTGTTAATTTTGAAATATTTTTATAGTAATTTGTATTATTGTATAATGTATATTATTATTATTGTATTAGCCTTGAAACTAGAGTTTTGCGAGTGCGAGTAGGGTTTGCGAGCAGAGGCCGTAGGCCGAGGCCCGCAACTACGAGTACTCGCAAAACAGTTTCAAGGCGTGTAATACACACTATTTTTTGTGCCGAAGTTTATTTAAATAAATAAAATTTACAAAATATTTGTTTAAATATTTGGTATTAGGGATTTTTTTTATATTGGTAACACGCGATACTTAAAATTGACACTGACAGTAGTAGCCGAACGACAGAAATCATAATCCGTTTCTATGGAAAATACAAATTTTCTTTATGATTTCAATGATGCCAATCGATAAACTAAAAATTCCTAGTTTTTGCCGGTCTAGCCCGGCAAAACATGAGTTTCCAGCCGATTTATACGAATGCAAAATGACTTATGCCAACCTGAGGCACAAAAAATAATTTGTTGTATATATTGTAGATTGTAGACACCATTTATACAGAGTGTCAGACTAGTTAACTCTATTACTAAATTTAAATCTGAAAATTGGTACACGTTCATTATACAAAGTACTCAAAGTAGTCGGTTTAATAAAAATTTCTAGTACTTCCAGTTATACCGAACGCAGTTATAACTTTGTTAATTCAAATGGAGCACCCTGTATATTATTACATTTTTGGAATATATATTGAATTTTAGAGAAAAATATACATGAAAGCTATGCTTAGTTGACTAGCAAACCCTTTTACCTTTGTAAAAAGCCAGCCGTCGACTGACTCAGTTAATCCCCCAAACTGTCATCCAAACCAAACGTAATCTTGTGTTGTAAATGTTTAAAAAGCAATCTCTGATATTTCACGTAGTGATTTCTGACATTGACAATGAGAGACAAAGTTACCAATTTAATTTGGGAGTTCCAAATTGAAACGAACCTATCCAATCGCTTGTCAGAATATATAGGATGTACTGGGTTGATGCTGTGATAAATTACTTGATGGGAATTTCTGGCTTTCGAGGGTGGCATCTATAGACAACCACCCCCCACGAGGGAATAAAAATTACTCTTGTATAGTACCGGTTTCAATCATAAGAACAAAAAGAAAGAAACAAATTGATTTGAAGTTTGAAAATTAGATGTTAATCGAACTCGATTGATGAAGCGTATTTCGGAGATTACTTCAGCTTTACATTCTACTTTTCTCAGAAAATCCACCAGATTTATTTTTATTCGAATTATGTTCGTTTCCATTTCGCACAGAATGTGAAATAACTGAAATATACAACCACGAATTATTTTCATTATAACAGAGCAAGGTAATATATAAAATTACATGAGCATGAAAGTTTCCATCATGAGGCGAGGCAAGAAAGCAATTAGAAAACAACTATTATACCTTCTAATGTTCACTACTATGTATAGTTCATCGTACTTACCTAACTTGAAATTCCGGTTCATTGCTGAAATTAATTAGTATCAGCGCCCCCTCGAGGCATGTCTAATACATGGAAGATGTTAAGATAGTTGGCGGTGGAGAGATGAAGATTTTTTGCAACGGAAAATGCTTACAAAGAGAGTTGAAGTAGATATGAAGGATCTTTTTAATAGGGAAAAAATCTGTTGAAACAAATTATTTACAAAGTTACATTACAATACCTAAGGATGTTTTTACTTTTTGTTTGTAGCAGCGCTGTAACAGTTGAGTGATCACCTTTTTTAAGAAAATAAGTTTCTTATAAACAGGGGTCGTGTTAAAAATTAATTTGTTCAATAAATTTTTTATTTATTATTTCTGAAAGTCACAAATATTGAGACAGCGTAATATAAAATCCAGGACCAAAAATAGGCCAAAGTCTCCTAGACTGTTACATAAAAATACGCTTACTAAGATACAAGGCGTTGAAAATGATGTAATTTTATTTAGGTACCCTGTAACTCAGTATAGAGAAGCATTTTGTGCACAATTTATAGGATGATTTATATTTACTTTTAGTCCTATAATTGGCTAAATTACTCTGTAACCCAATATTTCTGGAACACCCTGTATAATTAAAGGTAAAAATACTAACTGCTTAGAAAAAATCCCTTTCAACCTAGTTTACCCCCTCTACTTGCAGAAAACTTTTAACATCGTCAAAAGTTTAATTAAACCCCTTTACCAAAACTCCCTTACATAACATTCAAATTATCTCACCGAGAAAAGTTCCTTTTATCCAGGTATTTGTGTTTGGGAAAACTTACAAAGCCACACAATTAATTCTTGCATATTTTATCGTCAACCCAAATACTTCCCCTCCAATAAACTTGATATTTTTGTCCAAAGCGAAAAACTCGATATTGGAACTGATAATCCCCGTGATATTGTCTGTGGAAAATGCGAAAAGTTTCCTTCATATATGAGTCCAACTACATGGAAACTTTCTTTTGTTACAGTGTCGGATTTCACACAGCAGTTGGGTCAGATGTACGAACAACATGCCGAGGAGCTGCAGATGTTGATAGCCAACTTTCGAAAAAAAAATGCAGAACTTAGGAAAGAACGGTAAGGGGTAGAACGAAATGGAAGAGGAAGTATATTGTGTAGACATGGGGAAGTTTTAATTGCCTGTTGCAAGTTTGATGTGCTCGTGATTTCAGCTACGTGGTGTTCAAGTTGTTGTTCGTTATTATTTTATAAAACAACTGAATTTTTGGGGGGGGGGAAAGTTTAAGGACAGTGTGTTTTGGAAACTATCTGAAATATTGATTCGCCATTTGGGTATAAAAATAACACTGTTGTAACTGTTTGCTGATCTTTGAAATTGTTAGTCTTAAAAACATGAAAAGCACTTTCATTTCTAAATTTTTATATTTTTTTCATATAACTTTACAGTTAAAATATTCTTATTTTGCAAATCTTGTAAAACAACTGTCTGCTCTTCTTTGAGGTTTTTAGTTAAAAAAAAGATGAATACCTATATAGCACTTACATTTCTAATTTTTTTAATTTTGTTCCCATATTTTACAAGTAATTGATGTGATAAAGTTAATTTTTTCATTGATCTAGTTAAGAAATTCTTCTATTTTCCTAAATCTAAAAAACACATTTTTTCATCAAACTCTACACCCTTCTAGTGTCCCAAGTTAGACCTAATCTACAACCCTGCGGTACATCTTCCATTACAAATAGCTAATTTATCCCCTTTTTCCATTTCAGGCCGGCGTACAACAGCCTCATTTTCAACAACTGGGAGAGTCTCATGCAAGAAGTTGAAATCGACTCGCAAACCCTCGGCGAAATTGCCTCGATACTTAGCCGCCAAGTGTCCCGTCCGCTGCTCGAACGTTCGTTCCACCGCAAAATCCAATCCAGAAAGGTGTTCACCCAACGGGAAAGCTACGAAACCATCATCGCAAAAACCGAAGAGAAACTAGCAAAAGTACGAAACAAGAAAAAAGTGTGAAAGAAAAAGCATTGTAATTTTTTGTTGTTGTTGTAGTGTCGGCAAGAGTACAAAAGTGCATACTTGTTGTATTTAACAGCTCCATCTACCGACAGTTTAAGTGCGTATTTTAATTCGCACAATGCTTACGTCCAACAATTACATGCAACGAATGGCATGCTGGAGGAGTATGGAAAGGAAACTTTGCCCTCGCTTTTGCAGGTTGGTAATCGGACACTTTGCAACCCTCATTATAATTATGCAAGGAAGTTTGAAGCAATTGAAAGATAATGAAACCTAATATGTTCTTGTTTAACATAATTTAACTGTTCTAAGGTATTTCTGGTTTAATATTAGAGTAGAATATTAAATAATACATTTCTAGTTCTGGTTTGATTCCCTTTTGCAATTAACTATAACCCTACTTTTATCAAGTGTCACAATGTTCACACGGTTTCAATTTCTAACCTAACCTAACTTAACCAAAACTAGAATCTTTGTTCTTCACTTCATAAATTTCAAATTTTAGCTGTATGTTACCTTTATTTATAAAAAGGAAGGTGTTGCTGTTTCAAAAGTTTTCTATGCATCATTATTCTACTTCATGATTGTGTTATTAAACAAACATAAATTACTAGATTTCATCATCAATGTACGTATCTTATCATCAAATCTAATCCAAAGTGTTCCATCGATTTTCTTTGCCCAACGCAAATTTCCCATGAAACCTCCCAAAAGCCTTGTGGACATAAGTCAGTTTAAGCCTCCTATTCAAATCGATTCCTTCATCAATATACAGAGAATTTAATTGGGGAACACCTATCAGTTGTCAGTGGGAAATACACCGGACATTTCCAATTCATCAAATGCCAGCAACAACCCCTCTCTGTATTGAAAACAAAGCCCGATTATTAGAATTTGGCACACGAGAGTGTACATTGCGTGAGTCCTGATAACATCCAATCTTGTTTACTGTTCGCGCATTTTATCGCTTGGTTTTAATAATAAAAAAAAACACCTTGTCTGGGGATTGGGGATAAGTTCACGTGAAATGTTATAGAGTGGATAAAGATCCGCCAAATTGTTATGTTTGAATCAAGAAAATGTTGTTTCTAGAACTGATGACAAAGAGTGTTTTCGCATTTTTAAAGTATAACAGTCATTTTTCTACTCGCATACTTTAAATGATTTATTACACATTTACTACCTGTACTATAATGAGATTCATTATGATACAGATTTTTCATAATGCAACAGTATACCTACGGCAATATTCCGTCAATATCAATATTACCATGAACATCTAATATTTAAAAATTGACAGTTCGTTTTTATATTCTGACATTTCTGAGTTTATGATAAAGTTGGCATAATATTTATTTTTTTATTTTTCATTATTTTGACTAGTCGTAGAAAAAATAGTGTATGCAACTCACATTTAGTGGCTATTGGGACACGAGTGAGAATTACGACACGAGCCATAGGTGAGTGTCGTAATGAATACGAATATCTTAATAGCTATCATTAAATGCTTATTGCATAATATAGTATACTTAATACATTATATAATATACTTTCTTGACTTTTATTGTTATAATTCAGTCGAATGTAGAAAAGATCCAATACGCGTATTTTTTATACATAAATATTACTACCTACTGTTGTACAGTACTAGTTGTACAGTAAAAGAATCTAACATCGTATTTAGCTGTGAAATTTAATAAATTTAAAATTACTAGGGAATCTGAAAAAGAAAACGTTTAATTTAAATGCTGATCTGATCAATGGATACTAGTAATATTTAAATGATATTCATTGGTTCATTACTGATTGTGAGGGGTAGCAAATCCTAATACATGAAAAATACACAGCCACCTTTGATGTTAGATTCTTTTATGATAACCCTGTATTTTTTCTGTTTCCGAATAATGCGGAATCCGGCCCTGTCCACTGACTTTTAAAACAATTCCAGTTTGAATTGATAATGCACACTAAAAAACCGGAATAAATTTCCGCCCATTCCTTGATTCATTTCAACAAAAACTCCACCGAACCAAAAAATAAACCTTCAGTCAATTTTCATTTAATTCAAGTTATCAAATACCCCAATACACACTCACATACAGACACATTTTACGTTTGCCTTTGAGCCCGGCATTCTAATCGAAACAGACGTAAAAGCGTTAACAAATTGTGTTTTCTGGTATGCCTTTGATATTCAAAAAATTCAAACACTTCAAATGAAGTTTTGCTAACCTTTCAAGGAAATTGAGTTGTTTATCCAATTTCCATTCATTGATTCGTTCTGATGGGATATTTCAGAATGATTTAATAGACAGACTGTCATCGGCATTTGGAGTTATTAATTTCTTGCTTAACAGTTTGTGTTTGACGAGGAAAAAAACCCTCAAAGGACTACGTACTATTCCAGTTTTAATCATTCTGGTCGATTCTATTGTTCTAACTTCCGTCTTCGTCTCATTACAAATTTATTTCACCTGTACGCTCTCCCGACCGAATGTATAATATATCAAACCCCTCACCATCCCCCTTCAACCCTTCACTAATTACTAACTACCGAAACACTAACTCATTTAAAGCAATGGTTTAGTAGAATACTACCTGAATTTCATGATGTGTGTTGGTTGATTTTTTATTGTCGTTGCAGGAATTGGAGGAAATTTACACGGATCTGTGTTCGACTGTCAACGAGGCAATGCTCCAAGGTGCAGAAGTTGTTTCAGCCAGAGTAAGTTGTGGGAAGTTTAAACTAAGCTAATAATTGGGTTTAATGTGTTAGTATAGAAGAGCTTTGTGGAAAGGTTTGAGTTGTTGGGTTTTTGTTGGGGCGTACATGGAAATACCAAGAATATCTTTTTAAATAAATAATTTCTGGTCTTTAAATAACACATAATAATTAAAGAAATTTATTTTTTCTTGGTTTGAGAAATATTTATAAAACCAAAATATCCACAAAATCAATTCCTTTCAATATTTACTTATGTTCTGGTTTAATATTTTAGTCTGTCAATGATACCTATCTATCTATCAAAATGAAACATTCATGAAGGCTGCATTCAATTCCGTCGATACGGAAGCTAAAGTGCACACACCACATTAACCATTACGGTTCGCCAACATAGTCTCCTCCTAAAATATAGATACCAATATCTCTGTAGACACACATTAAAAAAATTAAAATCAAATAGATAGCAATTTTCCATAAATTCAAACGCTTTCAACTCTGAATAAACTGTCAACAAGCTGCAAATTGTGGAACAACAAACTTCAATTAATATATTAAAGGTTTTGGCGCGCCAAACAATTATTTACATTTTGTTGTGTCAATGTTTGGAAACTTTTAGTTTTGGTCGATGATGCCGCCGCCACAACTAAAACTAGAACAATAATATGATTCGACACTCACAAAGATGAACGTTATTTTATCTCGAATGCATTTAAATTCGTGTCAGAGCAGACGGTTTATAATGGGTGGCGTGCTCTATTATAAAGTTTATCGAGCGACGTGTTATTTGGCATTCAAATATATTCAAGGGTTATTAATTTTAATTCGACTAAATCGTAAAGTAACCAATATGGTTTATTGGCTATTAATCAATGGGGGAAGGTAAACGCTTTAAATTATAATTTATGGGATTTAGTATACTCTCTAGCATTTAAAATAGCTAAAATAATTATTTTACATTTTGATTATTCTACAATTTACTCATTTGAAACAATTTTACATAAAAATGTCTCATTTGAAAATTATAACATTATTTCGCATACCCAATTTCCTTTTTGGCAGTTGATATTCTTGAAATCCTTACAGAATTATCTAATAAGCCCAGTCCGTTTTCTGATCCCTTCTAACTGAAATTAACCCAAATGTACTAATTAATGAAACTTTCCTCTTCCATACTTTAATAGACTTAAATCTAGTTTTCACTTGGGACATTCCGGCTCTAATTTGTATGGAGTCCGTCTATTCACTGGAATCTCTTACGAAATTAGCGTATTCAAAGTCATTCGGATTGAGCTGTTGACAGCACGGAGCATCTTAAAGTAATTTCGTTGAAATGAGTTGCACAACTTGCGCTTTAATAAAATAATCATCAAACTCGAGACAGAAAAGGGTGCATAAAAATTTTACTCTCTAGTTCGAAGCTATATTCTTGTTCTTGTTATTATATCGATTGGAAAAATGTCTTTTGCACATGGTAAATTTAAAGTGAATATATGATATTTTCAGGCGATGGAGCAATGTCGTCGTTACGAAAACTTGGTGACTAGTTGTCGAATGGTGTCAGGTCCAGCTGATTTGGCCTCGTTTGCCAAATCTTTGCCAAATCCACCGGGACGGGGACCAGTGATGAAGAGGATATTCGTGCCACCCCAGCCGCCGCCGCCCCCCGATCCCGTCGACGGCGAACCACAAGACTTACAAAATGTGAGTAGAAAATGTCGTAAAAATGCTTAAAGTAAAATATAGGCACAAGAGCACGAAGGTGAGCGATAGTCCAGAAATTCTTAGTGCAAATAGATATCTTGCAAGTAAATTTAAGTTTTAAACAATTTATTATCTATTTGTATATCAAGGGCGAAATAACTATTTATTCCACAAGAGGAAAAGTTAGTTTGAAAAGACTTTTTTTTACACGTGTAATAAGAAGTTTTACTAAACTTCAGCGAATACTTATACAATGTGATATGTCTTAAAAATCTTTGTTAAGTAAAAGCCATGGTTTAAATAAATGTTCCACACTAAGAGAAAAACGCCAAGAAATATTTGAGGACGGAAATGTTCAAATATTTGAGTTTGAGACTTTTTTGTCCAAAAACACTTTAAACAAGATTTACAATTCGTCAATTAATCAAGCTTTGACCTAATTTCTAATAAACCTGAACGAACTCAGACGTGTTTTATTTCCATTACTCTCCACTCTTAGAAACTTTCCTTTTACTTATCAAAGGATTAATGTTAAAACTTCAAGCAGAAATTGTCTAACATTTAACCAAATATTCGCGATGGAGAGTAGTGAGAGTATTTCTTAATATTCATATTATATTCATACAACGTTTACATGAGATATTTTCGTATTTAAACTAAAGTTTCTATATAGAAATAAGAAACACATTCAATTTGTAAGGAGTTAAGTACTTACACAATCTAACATTTGTGTTAACATAGATATTGGTGCCATCAAAAGCATTGAAAAAGTGGTAATCTTGCAAGAAATGGTGGAAGCTATTTTACTCGCGGCATGAGTTGACTCCGAGTGTAAACCCAAATTTTCGGGTTCGGGGATACGTCGCTCCAACCGCTACTTTGAAAATTAAGGCGCAGTTTTTTCAAAATTCCTCGCTTGCATCAAAGCAATTTTGTGAAGAACAGGAAAGTTAAGATCTGTCAAATTTATAAAATGGAAGGATAAAGTTTTGAGTCAATGTAGTTTACTTATGGTCAATCGTAGGTATAAACAAAACGCACTTACCTTTTTTGTAGAGCATTTATTAGGCAACAAATTGGTAAATTAATTTTTTAGTTTTAGTCATTATTTATTTCGAACTCGTCTCAGAAATCGTCTTGCTTTTTATACAGTGACCGGCAGAAAGTGAGCACCAAATGGGAATTTTTTTTATCTTTAGAATTACCAAATTTATTTTACTGTGGAAAGGTTCTGCATGCATGTCCTTAAACAAAACTAGTAAAAATTGCATCGTATACGAGGGAGGGGTGAAAATTTCAAATTCACTCAAGAATCTTAAAGTTCCCTTATTTTGCACCGTAGAAAAAAATGTTATTAGGAAAAGCTGTTTTTACTTCAAAGTTATCCCCGGATACCAAATTTGGGCTCTGTAGACAAAGAAAAACCATTTTTCCTTTTTTGGACCCACCCCCGTATAACGAATCGCAGCACATAACTTCAGTTTTTTGACTGTTCTTGGGCAATTAAACACATAATTTACTTAAGTTGGTTTAAATGCGCGAAAACAGGGCGGTTAATAAAATAATGCCAAAAATAATCTCATTTTTTTGGTGCACACCGTATTTTATTTTATGGATAAGTAAAACAACTTAATGTAAAACAAATGCGGAATTACTTGATATCTTTAGCAATTTATTGCCATTTTTACTTTTTTTAAAAACTTGAATCTATTGGTTCAAGAATTACTTTTATCTGTACCTACCAGTAAGTCAATTTCAGTTTCCTTATAAAATTATTATTATTTTATTAAACGACCCGTTTTCGCGCATTTAAACCAATGTAAGTAAATTATGTAAGTATTAACCCAAGAATTGTTAAAAAACTGAATTTTTGCGCTGCATAGCTTCTAGCGAGTTGTTCTACGGGGGCGCGCCGAAAAAAAGGAAAGACGTTTATTTTTTGTCTACAGAGTCCAAATTTGATATTCGGAGATAACTTTTAAGTACAAACAACTTTTCCTAATAATTTTTTTTCTACGGTGCAAAATAAGGGTACTTTATTCTTGAGGGAATTTTAAATTTTCACCCCTCTCTCGTATACGATGCAATTTTTACTGATTTTGTTTAGGCTCTTTTTTGTTTAAGGACATGCAGAACCTTTCCACAGTAAAATAAATTTGGTAATTCTAAAGTAAGAAAAATTTCCCATTTGGTGCACACTTTCTGCCGGTCACTGTATAAATATGTTTAGCAATCAGTGTGTAGCAAATTTTATAAATTCGGAACACACTGTATAACTTTACTACTTCTAATGCGATGTAAATTCATACATAATTACCGAAATTAAAAAATTCATATACTAATTTGTTTCTTAATGAATGTTATACAAAGAAAGTAATACCGATTTTTTCCATAAGCTAGTTATCTTGACTCAAATCTCTACATTCCCTTATTTTTTAACTTTGACGGTTCATAACTTTAGTAACATTGCCGCCAGGTCACGAAATATTTAACAAAAATTATAATAAGTTTTCCATAAAATTGTCTTTGAATATTTTTTTTTGTGAAATCAACAGAAAATGAGAAAATTCGAAAAAACTGTTGGGACCTTTATTTTCAAAATGGCGGCCAAAGCACCCGTTAACTTGAATTTAGATTTGAGGCCGACCCTCTTACTGATCCTGCAAATAAAATATCTTCCACTAGATTTTACAAGGTTAAAAAGTGATTGTATTATAATTATTAAAATTTTGTTATAGGTACTCGTATAAGAATTATTTTCAGAAAACGACACACTATTTCTGTATGTACCTCTCGTTTATCTCCTTTGAAAGAGACAGACGGAGATCATTCTTCTATAAAAGCTTGAAAAATCATTTTGATTTCGGAATTATCACCATTTAAAATTTCACACAATTTATGACACCGGCGCATCCACCGGAATTTCAATCACCTAATTCTGAATATATTCTACGAAATTTTATATTTACAAATCCATTCTTACTAAATATTAAAGTGCAATTACCGCCATTTCCTTTAGCACTCCTCTTTATTTTATTTTCTTCCCCTGTTGATCCATTTTGTTTTCCTTCCTTACGACCACATTTCCCCCGAAAAACCCTCATTTTGCCTGTAATAACCCTTCGTCCTATATTAAAACTTCTTTTTGTATGCAGGATAACATCCCGCCGCCCTTGAAGGACGAATTAGTAATAGATAGGTTATCGGCTGTGCAAGTGAAGCCGTCCCACGATGCCCTGCGGAAGGAATCGGTGGATTTGGAGGCGCAAATACGGCAAATCCAGGACGCCCTCGACACCCTTCTCCGTATCCAACAACGATCAGTCGAGGCATCTCTCTATAATAAAGCCAACGAACTACAAGAGGACATATCGATGAAGAGGTTCGATTTACGTGTGGCACAACTCCATCTCAGCGCCATTAATTCCCAGGTAAAAAATATATTTGAAATTTGAGTAAAAATAAAAATGTTATACATACTACACAGTATGTAGTAGCATAATGAAATTGGATATGGTTTGCTCGTAATACAAATAATACCAACGGGTGCAGATGTTACTTGGCAACCAACCCCCCCACGTGTGTGCTTTGGAAACGATTTTTGTTTGTTTGACGCATTAAAGAGGAACAAGACACTGGGCGTCTGGTAAACTCGAAGCAAAATTTCCCGGTTTTTTGTTGTTATAGAGCTGCAGGTGAGATGAAATTTTCCCAGGTGGAAAATCTTGTGGGGGCGAGAGATTTTATTTAATACGGTTTTAGATACGAATAAAACTGTTTTTGTTAAGTATGATGTCAGTGGTTTTGACGGTTAAAAAGATGTTAAAATGAATAAGGTAAAAGACCCAATTATTCACTGACGTAATTATCGTCAGTTTTTAAATGTTTTTGATTCAAATAAGAAATTAGTGTTTCTTTCATCTACAAGGGCTATTTTAATTATTTTTTGGGCAATATTTTCTCTTTTTTATTTACTACATATTCTTATTCTAAGCTAAGACAAGGATACAAGATTCTTAGATATTTAAGGGAGAATAGGCCAAACGCCACTCGAGGCAAAATTGTAAAATTTATGTACTTTATTTTGAGAGACAAACGAACAAACTGGTGACTGAAGTGAAGAAGTTGATTGCCTGCCCACTGAAGCATCTTCACTTTTTTCACTTCATTCTGATACAAAGAATCTATCATACACTAATTAAAATTGAGGACGTTGCTTCACCAAACTTGAGTGGTAAAACAGTTTTGGTGAAAATTGTACACCAAATTTAGTGAAATAAATATTTTTTTCTACGAAAATGCGGAATGACGTTTTTTCTGACAAGATAATCGAACTTGAAAGTAGGCTTTTGAAAAACTAGTAAGGAAAATTAGTGTGGAAATTTTTTTCCACACACATTTTTTAAACTTTCCGCACGCAAACAAAAACATAAAGAAGTACTTACATTTAGTTATAATTGTAACATTTATTTAATATCTAACAACCGGAGGAGTGCACATTAGTTCATCGCTTTCGCTTTAATTTTGAAACTCCATGTTTATATTCACGTAATTTGATCTCAAAATCAAAATTATTTCGATGACATTACACAATTTATAAACTGTCAACAGCTATGAGCTTTCAGTTCTATGACAACAAACTCACTTGATGTTTTTTTTAATTAGAAAAAGATTTACAAATAATTTTATATTTTACGAATTCCACGTTTTCGTAGAAAAAATCGTATGTAACACACTTGCGGAAATGGCCCATGACAATACTCGTGTGATTGCAGCACTCGCTATCGCTCGCGTTGCAAATTTCACACTCGTATTGTCATGATGCGTTTTCCGCACTTGTATTACAATATACTATTAACCCTAATGTAACTGTGGTGAAACGGATATATCGTTTATTCAACCACTGTCCGATTAAATGTTCACTCACATCTGTGTTTCCACAAAATATTTGGTGAATATTTACACTCTGCAGTATGATTTCATCTTATGTGGTAGTTTCTACTTCATGTGTGGTGTGAGCATCATCGTTACAAGAACAAAGAAAATTTCACCTAATATGCTTTTGGTAAACTCTACACTATAAACGGTGGCCTCATATAGACCCTTTTTCGTGTTGATTTTCACACCGAATTTTTACTAGTGTACGACTCACTCTTACTCCGCATAACAAAGGAATGAATTTTTTTTATTATACTCCGATTAGGTAAAATCGTGGTAGTTTATTCGCTTTATCTACTACAATACATGCACTGTTGATTGAAACAAAAAGTGTATTTAGTACTTATGATGTCTAAAGGAACCAGATCAAAACGAATTACAACTTTATTTTTACGTACTTGTCAAACTCCTTTTGGAAATTTGCCAGTCTCTAAGCCTGCAATTCAATTCGGTTTTGACTATAATGAGACGCGGCAGCTTACACAAGAGACAAGACTCGTGCTGCCTCCACTTTAAATGTTAATTAAAATTACTTGAATTGCTAAAGAGAGTGTGTAAGCTAACGCGCATTTATTTCACATAGGATTCAAACTGATAATTAGAGTTACAGGCGTCTTGACTTGGAGATAAATCATCTTGTCTTACTCTCCGCCTTGCTATGTTTTGATCGATGAATTTTAATGGGGAATTGCAGATTAACTTTCTATAGGGCGCTTGGAAAAAATTATATGACTATAGAGTGAGTGGATTTTTATGCGTGGTTTTTATGGACGATAATTTATATTTGTTACGCAGTTTATTGGGGCTATAAACGTCGTTTCCACCACAATGTTCAAATTATATATTTATTTAAAAATGAATTAGGGTTTGTAATGGAAAAAACAGCATTGAGCTCATCTGTAAACGCAAAGTAGCCCCAGGTTACCAATAGGAATACCATGTCCAGTCAGTTAGTTATCCCTCTACAACGTAAAACAGGACTAAAATTAAAAACACTGAAAAGTTTCAATTTTAACTTGTGCACAGAATGATGTATGCAGATAGTGTTTTAGTCATTTTAACTGCCAAGTAATAAAAGGGAAATTTTATGTCTTTGCGTGGCTTTGTCACAGAATCTATAAAATTCAAAGGAGAAAAACTTACTAACATTTATCGTAAAATTAGCTGCATTTTATCTACATCGGTACATCGAAATGACAAAACCAGTGAGTCGTTGTCGTAAATTTTACCTACACATAAAATATTTTGCATATAAGGACTGAATTGACTGAATATTCTTGGCAATAAACGGCACAGTAATATATTATAATAAAAAACTAGTGAACGATGTCGATATTTTCAGTAGTTTAAAAATCGTAAACAATTCGGTATTTTTTATATTAATACAATTTCAGATTTTTCTCCTTCAAACTGAATACTGATGTCATTTTCGAATTCTTTGTTTTAAAACATACAGTTATAATGTGTATAATTTTAATACCATTACATAATATATAATAATTAAACCACTTTCATTTCGAAGGAGTTGTAAAATGAAATTTTCATTTGTAACTTACAATGTTTGTTTGACTTGAACACACAATTCAACAACACCAACCGTCAACACAGATTCAGTCGGGAAATAATGGAAATACAAGTTTGGTTGTGTGTGTAAGTTGCGAATATCAATGAGTGAAAAGTCTTTCACTCTTAGAGTTCTTTTTTATGTAAATTTCCGTCGGGTTCAAACAGGCTTTTTCATTAGGCGCTGGATAAAATATTTGCATTTTCCGACACAGTGTTATTGTGAAGTTTCTGCCCACAAAGAAATGTCGATTATATTTCTAAAATTTTAGTGCAATGCAACTAATTTAAATAATCTTTAAACTATTTACATCAAATTTTAACAGAATAAAACTAATAGTACACTGTATTTTTCCTTATTTCATAGATTATCTTTCCTAGTCGAAATCCGACGAAAATATCAAACAAAACCAACGATCATAATTGCATCAGTCTGAAGTATAATGTACAGTATTTCCAAAGCAAATTCTGTGGGAAATATACAATCCGTTTCTTGCTGAAATATCTTGAAAGCAAACTTGTATTATAAAGAATTTAAAGAAAACATCTCAGACTACACAACAAAAAATACACACAAACATTACTTGTGCTTTATTTTAATATCCTCTCGATGAGAAATCCGAGCGTTTCAAACGTGATATTCAATTCGTTTTCAGTTTCGAAGAAAAAAAAACAACTGAATCAGCAGACAGTTTTACCATAACCAAGCCAATGACAAGGATAATTTCAGAGAAAAACCCTTGTAAATCTTTATATCGAGCTTTTTATTAGATTAGTCCATTTTCCCCTTCTAATTGAACATAAATAATAAACTTTCCGCCGAATTTTCCATCGAGGACCCTCGAGTATAGCCGGTGGATCCACTGCGCAAACCCTTGGAGCGCATGCAGGATTATCAATACAACCAACGTTGTCCTAGCTAAGGTTAACTGTGCTATTTTCCAAGAAAAACTGTGTCATCCTAATAATCTAAAGGAAAATCATTCTAGAAACTGTGATAATAGACAAATCAAAGTGTTTTGTTGAAATCGGCTGTGAATCACCTACATAACTGTGACATCTTTCTAAAGGACAAAACGCGCGCGAGAGTTACCTTTTCGAATTATTAAATTGTTGTAAAGTTTATTAACCGAGCTTGAGTTATAATTATGGGCTGGGTGACATTAAAAGCTCATTTGGTGAGTTGGATTTTAAATTGTTTTAATAAATTACCAAAGTTTGATTTGTCCTGTACTATAAAACGGGGGGTTTGTATCGATTTTGTAAAAAAAGTTATTGAGGTGGAAGCACGGTATTGGGTAAGGTAATGTTGTCAAAGGACTGTTGTTGTTTGGTCGATTTTGTTATGTGAAATGCAGTGGAAAAAAAACGTCACAAGCAACAAAAATTTAAAGCCAAGTGGACTTTTCCAACTACTGAAGAGAGTGTAACCATGTGGTTTATAGTTTTCAATAGAAACTAGCTTTAAATTTGCAATTTTAGTCTAAAAGGCTGTTAAGAAAATGATAAGAAACAGTAAACTGTGATTTTTTAAAATATAAAATGTTGAGATATACTGATTTTGAAGGAGGGTTAATGTTTAACAACAAACCATGTAAAGTCAAAATAACTTTTTTCTAAATACGGAAAATGTAACCCGGCGCCTCCGCCAAAATTAAAAACCGCTTTCTGTTCTTTTATTTTTCAGATTAGTAAAGTCTTAAAGGTTCAGATAGTTTTGATGTAACCTAACTTTATAATTGTGTAAAATTTCATTAAACACAGACTTTTTATTAAAAATTCACGTAATGGTTAATGATTTTTATATTGCATATTAATAACATTGTTTTTCTTCAAACGTCAGAAAAATGTGACATTATACTGCTGCATTGATAATGCAAAAGTGTCACTTCGTTGCCATGGCATTTAAAAAACTTTCTCTGCTGCTGACAAGCGGCAGAGAAAGTAAATGGGGTAGTAACATGTGTTGGAAATGAGTGATTTAGTTGTAATAAGAAACTACAATTTGAAATTCCTAAGTCAAATTTTAACAAATCATTTAATTAAAAAATTCAAATTAAATATACAATGGGAAGAATTTTGAAAATTAAATCCGCTTGCTTCAGCGACGGCTGAACTTGAAAAACTTGAAGCTACAGCGACTTTGGGTAGTTTGATCACTTCACTTGGACCAGGTGCATTTACCTCAGGAGTATTTGGGCACAATAATTTCTTAGCCACGTCTTCCTTGTGAATTATAGATTCCTCTATGTAGACCTCAGCGACGGTAGAACTTTTCCACCCTCCTTGCCTTTTTAAGCTAGTTATATCGCCTCCACCATCAATGAGTAGTGTTGCCGATGTTCGTCTCAAAGAGTGTCCAGTATATTCGCTGCTATTAGGTAATTGTAAAAAAGATGCCATCTCCTTTGGCACACCACCAATTTTATGCAACCCCATCACTGCCCGATGGCATTTTCCAATCCGATATACACATTTTCCGTAAAATTTGTGACATTTTTCTTTTCACTCCAACTCATGAAACGGGGTCCAAATCGTTTATAGCCGCCTTGGCGGCTTTTACTATTTCACGCGGGGTACACTGATGATCTGACTCTAAATCTGGCATATTAAAATTTACAATAAATAAATTAGATTAGTCAAGATATAATTGCAAAACTTACAAATTCTTGTAAATTCTCTCCAAATTACAGCGTTGTTTATAGTCTAGTCGTAGTAACGCTCTCTAAAGCAAGCTACATTTATCAATGTACCTAATTTTTTACGTTAAACAATTTCTGATTTATTAGTATTCTTAAATAAATTATAATCAACGTTTGAAGAAAAAATAATATATGTTATTCGGAGCAAAAATGCTTTATGTGCTTCGGCTGGTTTGTCTGCCTCACTTCGTTCCGCAGCAAAACTCCCAGCCAGAGCAAGTTTCATTTTTGCTCCTAATAACATAATATAACTACTATTTCTTATTTTTTTTTTAATTTGCCTAACATTATATTCTACATAATAGATATTTATTTTATTAGGAGTATAAGCGAAACTTTTATGTGACGAAGTATGGAGGTGTAAGCGCCGAGCGGAGCGAGGAGAATTAACTCCATACGGAGTCACTTAAAAGTGCTTATACTCCGAATAAAATACAATATTTTATTTTCAAATGGAATCATTCTAATCGTAATATGACAATCAATTTAATAAGTAATTTTGCAACTGTCATGCAACTGTCATACATTTTTGCAGATAATGATATAACTTATACTCCGCCGGAGTATAAGTCCTACTTATACGCCGCTCAAGAGTGGTGTCATAGAAATGAAACTTATACCTTGCCTACTCAGTCTTATAACACCATGTTATACGCCGTTTGAAAATAAAAAACATTTTATAATGAATTTTCCATTATTAGTAACACAATCATTTAAAGTTATAATTACAAACTAACACCTTGAGCTTTAAATTAAATCAATCAATTTTACCTCAAAATATTTTCCCCATTTTATTTACCAAAGCATTTCATTAGGTAAAACCAATAAGCAGTCGTATAAATCCAAACATTTATATTAGGATTGGTCTGTTTAATATCCAATATCACACTGTAAACAAAATTTAATTTCCGGTATTAATGAAAATATAAATTTAATTATTTCAAGGGCCAATAAATTGTTGAATGGTCAATTTTTGCAAACAAAACATGATTTTCGTGGACATGCATAAATGTATATGCATGCACAATTAAAATTAATAATCGACGTGTGTGGCCGGCTCATTATTGTACAACAGTTAGGTTTGGTTTTGAATTAATTTAATACGAACAAACGATCGGTTGTATGACGTTTTAACAGTTTTAGCTCTTGCTTATTTGAAGTCTTGGGACTGCTGATTTCTATGGTAAAAGTGTGCTTTTTCATTAGATTTTTTCACATTGACTTGTGACCTTAAAACTATAAAGTTTTTTGGCGCCTATGTTCGATAAAAATTTTATAACACGGCGTCAATGAATAAACACATACTTTTCGCACAGAGAGAGCTTCGTCAAACTTTCACTCTCGTGCACTAAAAAGGCATTTCACACACTATTATTTAAAGTAAAATAACAATATACTGTTGATATTTTAATCTGTTTTATACAAATTTTTAGTAAAATTTCCACATAACAATTATTAATTTATGCACGGGTCACTGTCTTCAAATCAAATTTTCTACGTCGTTTACACTCGATTTCTCATGAAATTTCCTCTATTTTCCAGAAAGAACTGTTTACGAGTAAACTAGAAGGTGATACGGGTCGCGAACGAAAAATGTCATCTGCATCGACAGGCAGCATGAAAAACAAATGGCTGAAAGCTTTTAAAAGTTTAAAAACACCACCACCTGAACCTACCGACAAGTAAGTATGGCTTTTCGAATATTTTGTTGTAAATAACCACGAGTTTAATATTAAAATGTTTTTGTAACTTTTTCCCAATTCCATTTGGATTTTAATTATATTGAAATGCTGTATTTTCTGAGTGTTCAAGTTGAATTTGATCTCTGTTTTTACTTATAAAGTGACTGAAAATTCTGAGAGGGATGGTTGTTTGAAAAATAGTATAATTTGTTAAGTATGCTGAAAATACATTGGGTTGTTGGTCATTTTATCATACGTCCGAGTCAACAAAATAAAAGACTCTTATTTGCATAAGTATGTAAAATTTTTGCTTAATTTTCAAACCACCATACTTCTTTTTGTTCCCATTTTTTAACCATTAATAACCATTGTAGTTTTCGTATTTTTTTCCTAATTGTTGATTGATGTGTTATATTTTTAAATACAGAAAAAACCAAATGTACCATGCAGTATCCACGATTATTGCAATGAGGTAAAGAACGTATCGCCATAATACAGTGTAGATCACCTTTTGTTGTTCACCCACCGCCCTCCCTCAAGCCCTTCTTCTTCTTCTACTACTACTACTATGTCTTTTGCTTCACAAAATCACTTTTGTATATACTTTTTCACCTCCCACGCCCCAATAAATGTTTGATTTGTTTGTTGTCCACTGACTGTAGTAAAGTTAAGGAATTTAATGTAATCCTGTTTCAATTCAAAAAAGCGCAGTTTTATTATTAGGTCAATTCGATGGGAGATTCCGTAATCTAACAGGAAATTGATTTTGTGTGTGTGTGTGCGCCGGCAGGACAGCATAGAGAAAATTGGTTTTTGTTTTATATCCTATTATAAAGCTTTCAGATATAAAATATAAAAAAAAATTGATCACAATATATTTTCCTGTGTGTGCTTTTATTTTTTTACGGTTTAAGTTTTGCACAATTTTTTATCCATTTGTCTCCATTTTGCACCTATGTCTGTGTGTGTTAGCTGAACACCCTGTAAACCACTACTATACTACAGTACGTATGCTTTAATTCAATGTTTTTTGTAGCTTAAGTGTCTCCACCAAAAATTATTATTAATTAAAAAAGAACATATCATCGAATTTTGCTGGTTTTTTCCAACCAGTAAAATTCGTTTGGTTGTTTAGGAATTTCCAATGGAGGCACCATTTTTATATTTCTTTGATTTTTTGTGTAAATATAGGAAAAATGGATCGGCAGCTACACGAGAATTGCTCAAAGGTGATCCGGATGCTCACAATTTCCAAGAGAACACTTACAAGAAGATAACGCCGTGTGATGTTTGTTCACAAGTGTTGAGAGGTAAAGAGAATATACAATTTTACACTTGAAACAGTTTTAGTTTCGTTTTTAATGTGTCAAAGTATAAAAATGAGCAAAATACACGATTTCAAAATTATAAAAACTAATAACACTTTTTTAACATCGGCGCATCCGGCAAAATTGTAAATGTTTTAAAAAATTTCTGAATTATATTATGTAAGTTTTAAAACCAATGAGATTTGACTTGACATTATATTACCATAGGTTCGAAAAACCTATACATAAATAATTCAACTATGATAGATGAAAAAATTCCATATTTGCTTTGTTATTTTTCTCTCTCCCAACATCCGCACAAACAAACAAACGTACAAAATTCCATTTTACGCTTAGTTGAAATTCACAACACACCAAAGCACCCAATTTTCCATCCAAACATATACATAACATTATTCAAGCATCCACACTTCAACTTAACCACGTTTCGCATGTGTTGTTTTTTCAGGTCACACAAGACAAGGACTGAAATGTAGAATATGTAAAATGAACGTCCACTTGGACTGCCAAGACAAGGCCTCGAAATGCCAAACGAAGGCGCGACTGTTACGTCGTCAGAAATCCACCTCGGAAATTGAGACTCGAGTACCAGAAACCACCGTGGAGGAAGAAAGTAAGTTTTGAGATTTTTTTCCATTGAATAAAGACAGTGAAGATGAAGAAATTTGTTTATTAAAATTTTTGTTTGGGGTGATCCTGTAGGATTGTCAGAGGTATATTCGATGCCGACAATGAATCGACGATTGTCAATTAGGGACAATAATCGACTGTATCCACCCCCTAATGCTGTCATAGGTACAAGGAGTGTGTGAAATGATTTTAATTTTTTGCCCAGTTGAATCATCCAATAAAAATGGAAGCTATTTTATTTTATTAAAGGCATACATAAAATTTGGAAATATCGTAAAAACGGCATTTATTCAAAGGGTTTCAATGTTTTATTAGTTTGGGTCAAAAAATGAACCTTTTGGAAGTCGTTATAAACAGAAATATATTTTATCTACATATTATTAATGCCAAATTTCCTGTTTTTACTTTCTTATATGTACATACATATACCTGATGATTTTTAACTTTGACAATTTTGATTTTTGGAAGAGGATGTTAAAATTAAACCTTGAGTACACCATCCATAATAAAATAAAATAGCCTCAACTTTTTTGCAATTTTTCTCATATAACCCCACATTCATGTTCGCTTTTTGCCCAAAACGGATTTCAACGATTCTATTTGTCACAATATAAAAAAAAATTGTATCGAAACCGCCATTTCCCAGAGTGTCCAGAAGTGGACCAAATCTACCAAGTATTGAAACAAGCAACGGAAATCTCAAACAGCAAACCGCGCGTTAACGTGGATCCAGCCCCGCCCGTTTTAACAGTGGACCGAGGGCCAAGTGGTTCGAATCCGGGCAGCTCTGGCAGTTCCGGTCAAAGTCTAAACAGACGAGCTCCTCCGCCACAACCTTCCAGGGCCACCGGCTCCAGTCTGGCTGTTATCAATCCTGCCCCCTGCTCCACTAGCTCAGGTTGGTCTGCATTCAGATGACCAAGAACAACCAACAAACAAAACAAACAGTTTTTTCTTTCCTAAATAAAACATGCATAGAATAGATTTTGTTGCATGATGTTTAGTTTTGGCACGTAATTTCCGTTCAGTAATTAAAACTTTTCTTGTTCAGGATTTTGTACGTTCTTGTTCAGTGTTTTGGGTTCAGGATAGAGAATAAATGTTCAGGAATAAAATAAAAACCCTTCGTTATGACTTGTTTAGAATAATAATCTCCATTCAGTAATTATTGATTTTAGGTTATGTTAGGTTGGGATAACTTTCTTATATAAAATTATGTTTTATTTAATATTAACTTTTGAACACTATTTTTTCTGACTTTCTCCCGAATCTTTATATTATAGTTCACTATTTATTCCTCAGTTATCAATTTATCAAATATTCTGAACAAAAAACCCTGAACATTAAAAAATACTGAACTGATTTATGGTGTTTAGTTTTACAAAATTGACAAAAACTCCTTGAATTATCCTTCTGTCCTTTTCCTTTGAGAGTTCCGCGCCGAATTATACACGCGTATCCATCAGGTAGGTACACTCTTCATCAAAACCGCTTCAAAGCAACCATTTCATTTTCATTTTTCCAAACTAACAGGATGATTTTTGATGTGTTAAAACAGCTAAAACCTCTGGTTTGTCGATTTGATGCAAAATTTGTTTTTGCCCTCTTGCCCAACTTTTGTTAAGCACAAAGCGCGCCCCGTCTTTTTTTTTAAGTTGATTATGATTAATTCAGACCGTAGACATGTGCAAGGACCCTCCAATGCCAATGCAGAAACATCCTCGATGAGACGTCGACTATTCGCTGGGATGAAAAGTCTGACGGGTTTCGGATCGCGTTCTCGACATGGATCACCAGGTCATCGCTCCATCTCCCTGCCAGAAAGTACGGCAACTTATACGATGTTTGTTTTTTGTTGCTGATGATGATATGGTGGTGTTGCAAATATATTTATGTGTGTGGAGGTCTGAATGTCTGTGTTTTTGTTTTGGTGTTTATCCGTTTATGTACGGGTGGTAAGCACAAAATGATCGTGAAAAAAGTAAACATTGCTATTGTTAAAAGTGTTAAAAATACTCAAAAATTAAACAAAAAGTTAAAAAAAATTATTACAAGATATGGTTTTCTTTAAATTGATTAAAATTAGCGTAGTAAAATGAAATTAATTAGATAATTACATGCCATCATGTAACAAGAGCCTTATAATATCGGGTATTCATTTAAAAAAGTCATCAAATTGGCTTTGATCGTTGTCGCTATCTTTGTCTAATCAATTTAATTTACGATGTTGATGTCTTTTAAAAAATAAAGTCAACGCCAATTTGATGATTTTTTAAATGAACACCACGTTATAATCAGATGTTTACATTATATTACACTCACAGTCTTTAAAAAATATTCTTATTTTCTTCGCAAATTTTATGATTTCCTTACCACTCTGTACATAAAACCAACTGGAAAGTACAAAACTAGTTTTACTATCTCCAGGCCCACCAGTGGTGTATTTTCGTAAAAATTTACCCCAAGCAAACTTTCTTTGCTACGCCACTGGTGCATCCCCCACTTAAGTATCGCTTTGTTTCAATTATTGCGACCTGTAGCTTTTCCAACGTGTACATATATTTTCTTTTATTATGTTAATATTTCTTTTTCACATTATTTCAAAACTATTCGTCGAATTATTTGCACATTACGTTGAACTGAAAACCCAATTAGACTAATTTCATTTCATGTTGTTGTATTATAATGTACATGTATGGCACTAAGCCTTGAATCGAATCAATAATCCACTGCGAATTATATCCAGGAATTTGCATTTATTTGGCAATTATTGTGTATGCTGATGTTGATAAATTAGTTTTGTTCAGCGGAATAGAAGCAGTTTTCGAATTTCGTTGGGATTTGGTTCGATTCAAAGTTTATTATAACTGGATAACTTTTTCCAAAAGGACAATACGCAAATGCAATTGGATCTGTTGTTAATGTTTTCGAATTTTAATTGTACATTCATTTACGTTTACTTTATTAGTAAAATTCGTCATAATTTTTTAAACACGTACACAACCTAAATATTAAGTTTTTTCAAAGATATCACGAACTTTCTTTGTTGGACAATTACTTCAAGTCCGGTTCTGTGCCCTCGAACGTAAATAGCCGAAGCCCTCTTACAAATTTTCAAATAATATCGTAACCATTTGCGTATTGTCACTATTTTATGTTGAATGCTCCCGGAAAATTGCTTGAACTCTCTGTATGTCTATCAATTTTCCTCCTCCTCCTCTTCCTCCTCGCCCCCGTTTTATGCCACCTCTTTCATCATCAATCCCTTCAACACCACACACAATGAAATTTACCGTGAAATTACTGAAAAAAGTCCTTCTTCGCATCATTTCTTTTGCTCTGTGGCACAATTCCATCATCAGTTTAATCCGAACAGCCCCCTCATCACCCCTTTGCCTTTCATACAGTATATTCTCTTTTTCTATCTACTATACAACTTTTGGTTTTGGTTTTTGTTTTGGCCACAGTTCTAACACTATTTTTGTATAAACTGCAGTTTGGCTTTTATCCAGTAGTAGTATTCTATTTTGTTTTACTCGAACGCTCGTTTGTTTTTGTTTTTTTAGTTTATAGAAGTTTTTTTCGTTCGGTTCGAAGCGTATTTACACAACGATTTGCGATGAGAAAAATAGTGGGTCATTCGAGGTATTCAAGAAATTTAATTTTTGTAATTAGGTACTACTTCTATCTAAATTTCCATTCAATTTATCCAACCTTTTATGAAGTTTCCTTACATTCATACAAAAACAATCCATCAATTAATTTAATTCAAAGCATAAATTACGAATCCGATATACAATTTTAAAATCTAATAGTTTTGAATTAGATTCCTATTTTTCATCTGTTACATTTTTAGTAAATAGTAAACATGTGCGTCACTCTGTCTCTCTCCCTCTTTCTCGTTCGCCTCTTTTGAGAGAAAGAAGGAGGGCGTGACTCACATTTCTACTGAAAATAATTATAATATAAATAAATGTTCAAGTAGGAACTATTTTCAAAACTCCAATTCATTTGTTGTGTAAATACTTGCATCACTTTTATCTAGATATAATATAAACTTATATTCTTTTGTAGAATTATTTAATTTCCAAGTAGACTAGACTTATTTAACAGGTTTTGGTATTGAAAGGGAGATGGAGCGAACGAGTAAAACAAAAAGAAAACAAAATAACCTAACGGCTTCTTTTCTTGAGGATTTTCTTTCCAGTGCGTGTTTTTCGTAAAAACTTTTTGCTTATTGTTTTTGTACTCTATTCTATTCTACAAAATTATGCTCACTTTTGTCTCGACATATTTTTTTTATAAATTTTCAGAACGAAATTCCCAAGATGCATCTGGCACTCGTCCTTTCGGTCAACCCTTGTGTATAGGTCCTCAAATAAACAATAATGGAAATACCGTTGACCTCCCTCCCACTCCCCCATCGCCCTCACCCTCCAAAGGGAAACTGTCGCCCGCCGCCCCCAAACGGTCTACACCCAACAAATCGAAAAAATAACTTCTTAATTTTTCTGTTTTTAAATAATTTGTTGCTCAATAATTGTTATGTAATGTGTATATATTTTTTTTAAACATTGTTTTACCATCTGTGATAAAATAAATAAAAAGCCCAAAGAATTTTGAGTTTTTTAGTTTGTTAATGGAAGTATAACAGTCAATCGTAAGTTTGCGTTGGTTTTTTGCTTTTTGAATAAAACTAACAAATATCGCGTTGTGGTTTGATTTTTTCTAACATGAAATTGAACAAAGTCTTAGGTAACGACTATTATGGTGTGGCTAGAGTTCTGTTAAGCGGTTAGACTGTTACAACGCCAGCTTTATATTATATTAATTTAATCATTAACACTGTTCTCATTCCAGAAATCCCGAATTTCCTCTATTCCCCAACTGTCTTGCCCCTCCCCCAAAAACTCACAAAAAATGTCTTTTTGTTGTGTTACTTTTACAGCTTTCTCCACTCACACACCTTCAAACAAACATCTAGTGCTCGATACTTTGTACAGTGTTCTCTTTTTCGTTGTACTGTTTGTTGTAAACTATATACATGTACTAGAAAATTACAAGTTTTAATGTTGTTTCCGTGTAGGAACACGCATGAAGCCTTCTGCCAGTGCTGTGACGATTTGTCCTTTCTTTGGGACCAACTCGAATATCGGTCTGTATTAGACGCAGATTAGTAGCCCAAACAATTTTAAATAGATTTAAAATTGGCTTGAGGTGCCCCCTTATAGTAGAATTTTGAAAGTTTCTCAACAAATTCTTGATTTTGGAAAAACTTTCAAAACAACTCCCTCTGTATATTTTTCCAAAAGTAACTAACTCCTCGCATGATGGTCTACTAGCAAATACAGAACCGATATAAGCACTGATTCTGTATCAAAATTTTCGACGAATTTTATCGCAGATTATTTTTTCCTTAGCACCACATTCACCACGTCGGCAAAAATTGAATTTACGGATGAAGAGCCTGTCGTTGGACTCCCCCGAAAGCACCGAGCACGTCCAGCGAAGAAAACACCATGGCGTCAACACCACAAGCGATCCCCATTCAAACCAGAGCTCATCCTCCAGAATTCAGTGTAGGAACCCCAAAAAAAAATTGTGACATTTTTTTCTCTAGACTTAACGCACCTATTGCATTTTTTTATCCGTGCACTAGTTGATTTTTACTACTGATTCTGTAATTTTATAATTACTATTGATATTTTTCTGCTCTTGTGCATGTTGCTCTCTCTTCGTCAGTCTCCATTCCTCCTGCAAGATCTGTTGTAAACAACCACGTTACACGAGGTGAACTCAAAGCAAAATCAAGTATGCATTGCCATTTTGTTTGTTTTGAAAAAGCAGGCACAAAGTGAGAATTTTTATTTAACCCTGTACATTATAATTAGAAAAAGGGCACTCTAAATGATGTAGAATATAACGAATTTTTACCATTTTGTGGCTGTTGATTTCGCATGATTTTTTTTATTTAGCTTAAAAAGCTTGGAGGAAAGTTTTTGGAAAAAAAAATTGGACACTGACTGGTATCTTTTATGTCTCCAGAATTTACAGAGTTGGGAAAAGTAACGGGTGTCTAATAAGTCTTTCAGTCAGGGCGGCTATGGCTTTTCATTAATAAACACAAAACATAAACCGTTACAACCTCACCTCAAACAAAATGTCATTTAAGACGACACAATTAGTGTTTTATTATGGTTACATGAAAAATATATTTTAAGTTTTGTGTTTATTATTGTGTTTATTATTAATGAAAAGAAAAAGACTCAACTGAAAACTTGTTGGACACCCGTTAGATGAAAATACACGTCATTTTATCAATTAGTTTCTAAAATAAATTCTCATTTTCGCAACGAAACGTAAAAATTAAAAAAAATTGATAGTCGTAGTTGTTATTTCTTTAAACTTTTGCTGTTTCCAAATTAAAATTATACAATTGCGGGGAGATTTTAATATGCACTGATGAAAACTTTAAAACGATATCTTCTTGCAAGCGGCTTTGCAACATGAAATAAAATGACAATTCTCATCCAACTTTCCACAAAACTTCCATCCAAGCCGCTTAAAATAGTTTAGATTGGAAATTTAAACCAAATTTAAACGCGCATTCCACCCACAGCTCCTTCCAGTCCAGTGCATAATCGTCGTCTGCTATCAGCAAAAAATATCCGAATGTCTTCGGTGGAGCTTCCGGACGATAATGAGAAAAGCCCTTCATCTGCTAGCACATCACCCTGTCCCAGCCCAGTGGGAGGCAAAGTAACAAATTCAAATATTTCGCAAAGAAATATGAATTAATTCAGGAAAATTTCCAGAAATCCCATCGACTTCTACCAACAAATTTGTACGTGGTGTTGTACAACTTTAAAGCAAGAAGTCCGGATGAACTCGATTTGAAAGCCGGGTACAAAGTGACTGTCATTGATACTGCTGATGCAGATTGGTGGAGGGGAAAATGTCTTGGACGCGTTGGGTTCTTCCCTTCGAAGTATGTGTCCAAGTTGTCGCCTGGTGAAAAACCTCTTCAGGTACAAAACAACGATTAGGTATAAGTAGAGAGCGGGTCTTAGGTCGTCATGAAGTAAAAACCAGCATTGATTTTAGAGTACCCTTGAATATTAGGGAGTTTAACCTTGCAAAAAAATGTTTCCCTTTCTCAGCTCTCAGCGCTCTATTAGGACTTTTAGGCTATGAACAATATGACCATGTGAAACAATTCAAATGTTACCGTGTATTTAATGAACATCGTAAGGTTCAAATGCAAATCAGATAAAATATTTCGATCTCTCTTATAGACAGGTTCCGTTGAAAACGAAAATGAAATCAAGAAAACTTAATTTTATAGACTGAAAGAAAGTGTTTATTTAAAGACCAGTCTGAAATGACGACCTGAGACCCGCTCTCTATTAATAAGAACTAATAGAAAGCTTGCTGTACATAGGTGACTACTAATCTTCAAGTAAACGATCGTGATGTTGGTTTGAAACTGCTGAGGGACCAAATAGTTATCCAGATAGGCGACGAAGTAGAAGGAATGGTGATGATCCGTTCCGGGGATAATCGCCAAGGCGTTTGTCCTGTAAAGTACCTCCAGGAAGTGTGACATCGCAATGAAGTGGCCTGTCAAGTAACCTACACCTGCAACTGTTCCAAATCCAACACTTTAAAGAAGCTTTACTACCCCAGTCCTTCCAATAGACTGAACATCATCCAGAACAACACAAAAACGTCCAACAACAAACCGTTAATAAACAACGGCAGCATTCTCCAGTACTATTACAATAATTTCAAAAACAACTCCAAGGACACGAATATTTTGTACCAGAACGCGTTAAAACGTCGGAAAAACGAGTTGGCTTTCCTCCATGGGAAGGCGCCGTTTTCCTCGACGAAACGTCCGTTGTCCATTCGGTTATCCACTCCAAAGCATGTAGTGAATTTTTTTCGGTCCTTCGGATCAGACTCCCAGAAACGCCCGTTGTTGTTACAGGGATCCAATCAAGACAGTAGGGCGAATTTTAAGATAATTCCACAGAAAAGCGGCCTGCGAATCAGCTCGATTTACACCATTAGTGAAAACGTGGAGAAGTTCAGTTTGAACCGGAAGAATTTGTATATCGCATCGAACAGTAGGCCTCTTTTTGTTAGAAAATAAACCCGATGATGGCGCGCTGTCGCGCCTATTAATAATTAATTGAACCTATTTTTGTAAATGTTATAGTTAATGATGAACCTTTATATTATATTAATAAATGTGATTTGAAAAAGAAACCAAACAAATTTATATTATATAAGTAATAATAATAAACTAACTTAACTTATCAGCACGTCCTTAAGTAACATCTTATGAGCACTTTTCGATTATTTTCCTAACACATTCCAAATTTCAAGCTTATCTACCAAAAACAACATTGTTGACGCCTCATCAGATCAGTATTTATTTCAGTTGAGGAATTGATGATTATATTATATGAATGTTATACACTTTCCCATGTTATTTTATGTGAATTTTAAGAGAATTGACTAGTTAAATGTTAACTGTTTAGTTGTGCAAATAAAGTAACTAACACATCATTCCAAAGACTGCTTTGAAATTGTATTGCAGAATTATATTAAATATCTAAGAATTTTGTGCGCTTATAACTCTCCTTAATATTATACCTAAACAAACCTCAAATATGAAAATATGTACACTTTTGCAACATGACAAACAATGCAATACAATTTCGAATTGTTATAAGCACATTCGACCAATTAAAAGCTAAATAGTATTATCAATTAGTCAATAATGTAACTAATTATACTTATATTGTGTATAAAAGATATTTGTCTTTGTTCATTTACATTATTTCAAATTTGTTTATGAATCCAATAATAAATTATTGTAAAACAAAGATAATCTAATATTATTGAATTTACACTTGTTACTTCAATGTTAACAAAAAGGATTATTAGTACCTATACACTTTTGTGTTGAATAAGAGAAAACACAAGCACATTTGTTGAACATTGGATGTGTATTTAAATATAAATAAAATATTTAATAAAAATTAATGTGAATTTATTTATTCTTCTATACAGGGTGATCAGTAATTGCCGCACTCGGAGCATACTGTGATAAACTTTACGTTTTAAGAATGACGAATTTTTTTACTACAGTGCTGTAAGTCCTTTCTTTACAAAGATATGAAAAAAAAAGAGAAACGTTCAATATTTTATGATGCGAGAACTTGTCAAACTAATTTAGTACTGTCAATTTTATTAAAAAACAGAAACAACAATTGAAATTCATTATTAATATTTTCATGGCAATAGAAGGTATTTTACTTTATCTCAAAGCGAGCTTGAGACGTTGCCAAACTTCAAATTTCTCTCAAATTTAAAGGTATTTTATTAAATTTTAACATTTTCAATTTCTTTGTATTAGAGGTTTTGTGAATAAAATTGAACAAATCATATTGCATTTTATCCAGAGATTATAGTAGCATGAATTATTCACTCATTTTTGTCTTGGTTATTAAAATAATTAGCTTGTAACTTGGATGAGAGAAACTCTATAACTCGGAAACTAACCATCAGATTTAATTTTTCTTTGCAGATTATCCTTAGTTTTAATGTGCTTTATAACGCCCTGTATTCGGAGTGCGCCAATTACTGATCACCATGTATAGTTATGAAATGGACCCGAAATTACGCTTTAAATACGCCATCTGAAATTTTGCGGGTGAGTTTGATTATTTCGATAAATAGGTATGCATCTTACGTTAAAAATGCATATAGGTAACCAATATTGTTAAAGAACGAATTCCCTGCAACTTTAGTTGGAAACTTTTTTCATATTATTAATACATATTACATAAGTACACATTTAAATATCTGATGTGCCCAACACATGACTTTCTTATACTTACGGATAGTATCACAATAATTACTTTTCCTAAAGAAATTAAGTTAAATTTCTTGTAAAAATTTTGAAGGTTTCCAGCAATTTGCAAATAGTCTCTGTCGCACTTATTGCAATACGCATAAATCTGTCCTTGTCCCACTCATTATAACCGAATTTTACGACAAATAGATATTTATTTTCAAACGGCATATAACATGGTGTTATAAGACTGAGTAGGCAAGGTATAAGTTTCATTTCTATGACACCACTCTTGAGCGGCGTATAAGTAGGACTTATACTCCGGCGGAGTATAAGTTATATCATTATCTGCAAAAATGTATGACATTTGCATGACAGTTGCAAAATTACTTATTAAATTGATTGTCATATTACGATTAGAATGATTCCATTTGAAAATAAAATATTGTATTTTATTCGGAGTATAAGCACTTTCATGTGACTCCGTATGGAGTTAATTCTCCTCGCTCCGCTCGGCGGTTACACCTCCATACTTCGTCACATAAAAGTTTCGCTTATACTCCTAATAAAATGTCATACATTTTTGCAGATAATGATATAACTTATACTCCGCCGGAGTATAAGTCCTACTTATACGCCGCTCAAGAATGGTGTCATAGAAATGAAACTTATACCTTGCCTACTCAGTCTTATAACACCATGTTATACTCCGTTTGAAAATAAAATGTGTTTAATTTAGATTTTTGACCTATTACTCACTTAAAAAATTCGATGTAGATATTTTAAGGACGTATTGTTGGGATCAAAATAACACTTTTTTTTCAAATAAACATGTGTCCTAAAATGCACCCCCTCCAACCTTCCCCAAAACTGGGTTTACATAATTTTTGAAGCAAAAAATAGAGTGGCTAAAAAAAGGGGGGCATGCCAATTTTCAGAAGATTTGATCCGTTATTGTGGTCACAATTTTATATAATCGTTTTTTTTACGCAACTTACAGTGGCTGTAGCTCGGAGGGGGTGCATTTTAGGACACATGTTTATTTGAAAAAAAAGTCTTATTTTGATCCCAATAATACGTCCTTAAAATATCTACATCGAATTTTGAATCACCCTGTATAAAATCACATTTATTTATTTATTATTATTGTTTTCGGTACCATAGAAACCAGTAAAATACAAAAAAATTAAAAATAATGGTTCTTCTGGGATTCGAACCGGCGACCTCCCGTTTGACAGGCAAGTCCCAAACTCACTCGTCTGTTTACTAGTCGGATTCAAGGCGCACTATGAGAAATATAAGTGTTTTAAGAATATCTCATTTTTTTGAAATTTTTTTGACGGAATTTAAAAAAATGGTTCAAACAAAATTTGTTCAAAATTTATTTCTAAATCAATGTTAAAGAATAAAAAAATCTCGTAAATTGTTTATTTTTCAAGATATTCCTAAAAAACCTAAAAATATCATCAGATAACTGTCACTTGTTTTGGTGCTAGATGAAAAACATTGAATGTGGCACCCACAAATTTGTTCAAACTCTTAGACAGACACACACACACACACACACACACACACATCATGGCGAAAATGGTCAAAATGGATTCAGGGGCCCTCAAAACGTGTAAATCCATCAAAATCTGGAAGTCGAAAAAAATCACGATTACAATACTTCCTTATACTCCGTATAAAGGACCACGCGCACTGAATCGACTCGGACCGGTCGACTCGGCTCGGAACGATCGGCACGTTTTGATATGCATGAAATTAAATGAATCCCCGCGCACTGGTTCGGTTCGGTCGACTCGGACCTGCCGGATCGTCTCGGCATCGGCAGAGATTGATCGAAGGAGCAAAAATTGACGAATGGTCCGACGGCTTTTAAGGACTACTACATTTCAAGTAGTGTTTTTAATATTTGAAAATAAAAAAAAAAAAATTCACGCAATAAATAACTCAATAATTTAGTTCATTTATTATTCCAAGTAGGTTTTTTTTATTTTATTAATTTTATTTATTATTATTATTAATTTATTTTATTAATTTACTAAATGACAACAAATATATTTGTTATATGCTAAATGAGTTGCTGAAAACACCGAACGTGCCGATTCAGTGCGCGGTATACGCTGCCGTGCCGATCGTTCCGAGCCGAGTCGACCGGTCCGAGTCGATTCAGTGCGTGTGGTCCTTAAGAAAGTAAAAATTGGGCATGTCTGGAGGGAATTTTTTTTTATGATTTCATAGCCAAAAAGCCAAACTATTCGTCGAAGGCCAAAAGTGGCTATGACGAAACTTGTAGATGTTGAAATTCTCTAATAGTTGTGCCTCTTTCGAATTGTCGAACGTTACGAATCAGTGGCGGATTTACGGGGGGGGGGTTTCGGGTTCAAACCCCCCCCCGTGGAGATCGTTGTTTTTATTCTACTGATGTTTGAAAAAGAGATATGTTAACAAAAATTAATAAAAATAAAAGTCCAAACCCCCTCCCCCATGGTAAAATCCTGGATCCGCCACTGTTACGAATATAATAACAATAGGGGAGGCGCAACTAGGCTTATTTTGGCACCCTCTTTAAACGTGTCAAATTTGTTAGGAAAATGTGTCACACACAGGGTTGATAAAAATCATGATTTAAAAAAAAAATCAAATCATGATTTATTTATATAAATCTATTGATTTTTATGATTTTTTTAAAAAGCGAATAACATTAATTTGAACGCGATATCCGCTCGCTCTATGAATTCTGTAATCAAGTAATAATACGCGATCAGGAGAAGATACTCGATAGGTAATTTCCGTCGACGCTTTTACAAAATTTTCCCTTTTTACAAAAGGGGAAATCCCGGAACCATCGAGCAAAATCGGACCCTTTTAAAAATTTCATATTATAATGTTAATTCATTCGAAGAATTAGCTCACTGGCGCTGCGCGCTCTTTAGCCAAACATTCTTCTCTTGAATAAACATTCATTTAACTCATTTCGTGTATAAATATCTATTATCGATTACTAATACTAACTAATGATTTAAATCAACGATTTTTATTAAAAAAATCACTTGATTTAAATCATGATTTTAATCTTGATTAAAATCAGATGATTTAAATCTGCTCAACCCTGGTCATACATAAAAATTATAGAGAATTTCTGTAAGTTTTGTCTTAGCCACTTTTGGCGCTCTAATTTCAGTTTCTTACTAGAAAACGAACTTAACAATAATAATTTTTAGGTACCTAATTGAATAAATATCATATTACAACTTGTTATGATTTTACATCGACAAAAATGTAAGTATAATGCGAACGTGAATTTTGTAAATGTTTAGAAAGCCACCGTTGTCTATCTGATTGAAGTTTTGTAATTCGGTTTAATAACAAAACTTACTGAAATCGAAAATTTTTGAATTTGAAGAGGGAAGAGGAATGTCACGAAGGTTAGGTTAGGAGGAAACTAAAAAATGTGAAGATACTATACTACAAGTATTATCAATTATTGATATGCATTAACTCTATTTGTGTTTAATAGGTAATAAATAGATATGGTACTTTCTTACTTAGGTATAGGTGGATGTCGGTGGAAAGCAGAATTGAACTGTTCTGTAGTTTGTAGCCAATGTAATGGCCAAACATGTATGAACATGGAAAATTTTAATATTGATAACGAGGAGATCGATAACGACATCGATCCATCGTCTTTCCTCATCCAAACTTTGGTGACGGAACAATCGCTCTCCGAAACTGAAGAAAGTTAATTACTGTATCATAAATGCCCAAATAAATGCAAGAAATGCACAAATAAATAAAAAACGCCATAAATATACATATTGAATAATAATTCATTATCCAACATTATATCCTAAGATCAGTTCGTTATTCTTCGTAGTGAAGTAAGTCCTCTATGTTCTTGGTTTTTGAAACGCTATATCTTGTGAACGATAGCCCCTACAAAAAAACTTCTGCATACGTTTTTATAGCAAATTGCCTCAGCTACAAATTAGCTCTCTATATTTTTTTCAATAAAGGTCGCCGTTCTCGAAATATTTGCAAAAAACTGTTTATCTCGACCTTTGACCTCGAGTAACTCAGTTAGCAGCCATCAAATCGATGGGGAACTTTCACACATTATTGAGGGCTATAATACTAAGGTGCATGCAAAAATTCAGCCTGTAACAATTTTTTTCCATGTTAAAGTGTATTTTTCCTGGACTATAACAAAAAAATTACGGTTGTTTGAAATTTGAACCTTGTTTATTTTGTTTCTCAATAGTAGTTACACTTGTTTCACAATTTAATTAAAATCAATCCGTTTATTATTCTGCATTTTTACTAAGAACATAATTAATAAATATTACATAATCAATTAATCACATATACAGGGTGTGTCACGACGAGTTGACAGTAGACATAACTCTATTACTAAACACAATTTGGTTCTAAAAATTGGTACACACCCATTATACAATATGCTCTATTTAATGAAAATATTGCCACCTTTCTGGTACTTCCGGTTATACCGGAAGTAGACACAAACTTTGTTATTTTAAATGGAACACCTTGCATATTTTTGAATTTTTAGATTCTATACTTGATTTTAGACATAAAAGTATTAAGGTTGTATGGTTCTAACATTAACGGTATTATAATTATTTACACTTTTTAATTTTTTTTTACAAAAACATAGATGTAAATAAAAATTCAAATCTTGACAATGACACATTTTTTCCAAAGTTTTTTTCTTACGTTTGAAGTAGGAATATACAAGCAATAAGTTGATATGGTTTTGGAAAACTTGCTTTATATAGGGTGTTGGTGGTTGTCCGTTCATTTTTAAAAATTTTGATCAATGATAACTTTATTTTTTTAAATAGAACACCCTATATATTTCAACATTTTCGAATTCTACACTTAATTCTAGACATAAAAGTATTAAGGTTATAAAGTCTTAAAATTAACGGTATTATAATTAATTACGTTTTTTCCAATTCCAAGGTTTTTAAAAATTAACGATCAGCCATAAGCACCCTGTAGATATAAAATAAGTTTTTCAGAACCATATTACCATGTTTTTTGTAGATTTCTACGTCGACTAAAATTTGTTCTTTATTATATTTAATTTAATATTTTTTATTTTTATTTATTTATTTTATTTATTATAGTTAAGTCAAACATTTTCATATTTTACTAATGACACGTTCTTTCAAAAAATAAACCAAATTTTAGTGGACGCAGAAATGTACAAGAAACATGGTAATATGGTTTTAAAATACTTATTTTATACAGGGTCCTTGTGATTGACCGTTAATTTTTAAAAGACGTAATTAATTATAATACCGTTAATTTTAAGATCTTACAACCTTAATACTTTTATCTCTTGAATTAAGTGTAGAATTTGAAAATCTGGAAAAATATAGGGTGTTCCATTTAAAAAAATTAAGTTATCATTGATTAAAGTTTTTAAAAATGAGCGGACAACCTCCAACACCCTGTATAAAGCAAGTTTTCCAAAACTACATCAGCTTATTTCATGTATCTTCCTACTTCAAACACAATTTTTATTTACATCTATGTTTTTGCAAAAAAAAAATGAAAAAGTGTAAATAATTATAATACCGTTAATGTTAGGACCATACAACCTTAATACTTTTATGTCTAAAATGAAGTGTACAATCTAAAAATTCAAAAATATACAGGGTGTTCCATTTAAAATAACAAAGTTTGTGTCTACTCTAGAAAAGTGGCAATATTTTCATTAAATAGAGCACATTGTATAATGGGTGTGTACCAATTTTTAGAACCAAATTGTGTTTAATAATAGAGTTAGGTCTACTGTCAACTCGTCGTGACACACCCATAGATATCTTACTCTTTCTAAATAGATAACTAAAGCATATGGGCTGCGCGATGAAAAAGTGCGACAAATTGAAGATTTCAGTAAGGTCGAAAATCGTGATTCCGGGGGGTATTTGTACTTGCGCATTTGCTTTAGCTTTCTAATTAGAAAGAGTAAGATGTATGTGCAAAAGAGATGGCTTACAGGGGGTAAACATAAAAAAGCAAATTCCCTAAAATTGGTCTGGCAACCAACATTACAGCACGGTATTGAAATGTGATTCGGACCTATTACAATATTTTGTTTGAATTCGCGGGCGCAATATTTACTTGTGCGCAAGTCCAAATACCCCCGTGTGCAGTTTCAATTCGGCTCATTCATGGTTTTATGCAATGGCTATCTATTTAGAAAGAGTAAGATAGTTGTGGACACACCCTGTATATCAATATCTACATTTTATAACATTTGATCTGAACCAGTGTGACCAACTTACTTGTGACGGTAAAACAGTTCGCATTTTCTTGACATTTCTTGTAAACATTCTTTTATAGGTTAAGCAAAACATCAAATTATTTAAACTATAAAATGGATGATGAACAAAGTGGTTTCCGCGTAACATACTCGCAATTATCATCAGCAGTCAATCCCGGTTTTTGGAACATACTAACAGAGAAAAAACTGGATTTATATAAACTGTCTCAGGCCCCAGCTGACATTTGGGGTTATTTCACTAATTTGAACACTACTGTGAATATTTTGGAAGTTGATAGCACGTCGTTTAATTCGTAAGAAAATAACGCAACTTTTCTAGAAATTGTTTTATGAGTTTTTATGAATTTAGAGAGTTTGATGGGCAGAACTTGTATATCCCGTTTCGTGGGAAAATACTCAACACTAATACTTTAGAACAGTTTAAGGACTTCGATAAAAGTCTTTGGGTGAACAATGAGGGGCAGGCGCTTTATAGCCAGATTGAAAATGGAGATGCCATCAGCGACCCGTCGATATTAAACAAGTTTTTAATTCTTTCTTTCGCTGTAAGTTCCAACAAAAATTTTCTGTTGATTTATATATATATATATAATACGATTATGTATTTCCAGGATATAAAAAAGTACCAATATTATTACTGGTTTGCTTTTCCTGTACCTCACGATTTGTACGTTTTCCACTACCAAGAACCTGAAAGTATTAAGGAATTTTTCGAAGAAGCTCAAGTAGGTACAAAAATTTAGAAAAATCTCAAATCCTTAGAAAATTTTTCGGTTTTAGCTCGACAAATTATACAGAGGGTTCGCAGCTTTACCCCCAAATCAAAAAACATACTTTCTAGTGGACTCTAGCGATGTTCTGATCAGCCCTCTCGGAAACATTACAAATGTCTCTAAAAACAACAGCTTTGTTTACTTTTTCGCATTTTACGACATATCTTCCAGTACAGCAACGCCTGGATCACAGCTTAGAAACTACATAGCTTTAGTTCTACATTTCTGGTAATATCCCAAAACTTATAGTTTGTACTTACGTGATAATCAAAATTTTGCTTTAGTCCGTTTCTCAAAGGACAAAAAGCCGATTTCCTCGCAATTCGTCAAAGTAGAGAAAACTCGAGGATAACTCTAGAAAATAGCGTAATTTATCGACTGAAATTACCAGAGGATCAATCGAGGTATTCCTGGGTTGGTTGGGAGCGAAATGAAAGGAATAAAATGGGACCACGTTTCGTCAACATGAAAACATCTTTGGATCCTATTAAGTACTTTAAATAAGCTATAGTTGGGAAAATTCAGGGAATTCGAAAATGACCAGTTGTTCATCTAATGTAGAAACTAATTCTGGTTTTAATTTCAGTACCATTTTATTGTACCAAACTGGCAATTTTATATTTCCGAATTTTCCAGTTTTCCTCGCTGAACTTATATTAAAACTTTTTTAACTGGACAATGTTTCAGCCTGGCAGATCAAGCTGTAAGCCTAAACTTGAAACTAATGAAATGGAGATTATTACCCGAAATCAATTTGGAACGAATAAAAACCACAAAATGCTTATTGTTGGGTTCTGGAACCTTGGGTTGTTCAGTAGCGAGGACTTTATTGGTAAAAATAACTCTTAAATACACAAATCAAACATAACATACATTTTTCTAGGCTTGGGGTGTTAAAAACATAACTTTTGTGGATAACTCAACTGTGTCCTATTCTAATCCCGTGAGGCAAAGCTTGTTTACTTTCGAGGATTCTGTTAATGTTAAAGATAAAGCCACGGCAGCTGCTGAGAATCTCCGAAAAATTTTCCCAAATGTCGTAAGATAAACCGTAGAAATCCTGGAAGTAACTGTATATAAAACGCTTCTATAACTATAGGAAACTAATGGCGTCAACTTGAGCATTCCAATGCCTGGACATCCAGTTGGGGAATCCCTGTTTCAAACAACTGTTGAAACTATCTCGAAATTGAGTGATTTGGTCCAAGAAAACGATGTTATTTTTCTTCTAATGGATTCGAGGGAAAGCCGATGGTTGCCCACTCTTCTAGGAAGCTTCTACAATAAAGTTGTAAATTAAGGTTGAAATAACCCAAAAATATCTCTGGTACTTTCAGATTGTTATAACCACTGCTTTGGGCTTTGATACTTATTTAATTATCCGCCATGGAAGCTCCATGGAATCTGATGATTTATCTATGGAGGACCAAGAGGGTTTCAAGAAGGTTCCAGGAGCCTTACTCGGTTGTTATTTCTGTAACGATATAACAGCTCCTGGAAATGTAATATAATAACAATAATATATTCAAAAACTTACAAATTAATGTTTGATTTGTTTTTTTCACAGAGTATGAAAGATCGATCTTTGGATCAACAATGTACAGTAACTCGACCTGGGACTGCTCAAATTGCCGGGGCTTTGGCTGTAGAACTTGTGATAAGTTTGCTTCAACATCCCGAAGGGTAGTTTGCCAATAATTAAGAGCGCTTAAAAGAAAACTACATTTGCTTGCAGAAATGGTGCCCCAGCTTTCTATAAAGTCGACTCCCACGCTGACTTGTCCGATATTGAAGACCAGACAGTTCTAGGGCTGTTGCCCCATTCCATTCGGGGATTCTTGTCCAGTTTCAGTCATATTTTGCCTGTCACACCCAAACACGACAAATGTGTGGCTTGTTCAAAACCAGTTTTGCAGGAATATGAAAAAAGTGGGAACAATTTCCTGTTTGAGGTGTTTAATAATAGGAAGCACTTAGAGGATGTCGCTGGTTTAACTCAAATGATATCGGAAATTGATCTGGAAACGGTGAGAAATTTTATTAAAAGAATATTTAATGGAATTAATTTTGTATTTTTTAGGCTTTGGATTTTGATGATGTTGATGATTTTTAATTTTTGTCTAGTCTAGTTATTAAGTTTATTGTTGTAAATTTTTATATTATATTTTTAAGCCAATAAAAGTTGCTACCTCAATCAGTTTGGTTTTCTTTCAAAGCCATAAAAAAAATGCTAATTGAATAATTATTGTGTAGAGAAAACTGCATATAGACAACCCAACATACAGCAATGTTGATTCGGTTGTCTACGTACCAGGCGCGCAAATTTTAAAAGTAATTAGCTATATTAATTTAACATTTTATTTGTTATAATTTAAAAGATTTGTCCATGGATCTTATAATTTTTTAGGAAAATATACTCTGATATCAAATTTTTGGTGCTAATTTAAAATCATGCGCTTGTGCCAATCAAACGGACTCAAATTTTGCCCTTTGCATTCTTCTGGCAAGCTGTAATGCCCCGACCGGTCTATCAAAACTGTTTTCCCAAAGCCCCGTTTAGGTAGCTTTAATTGTTCTATCAACATTTTTTGCAATGTTAAACTAATGGCGTTGAGGTTTCCCAATGGTTTCTATTGATAGATTGTTGTAAATTACAGTATTTTTACCGAGTTTCCACTAAGAAACTGCTGGAATTTCTCTGGATAAAACCCCTGCTGTTTATGGTTTTCATTGTGTAAAACCGACGTGGTAGTTCAAAGTTTTTCAGGCAGATGGCCAATGTAAATATTTGAGATTCCATTCATACCATAATCGCAGGTTTGACCGAAATGTCAAATTCTTTTCACAGTTTTACTATAGTTTAGTGTGTAATACAGTGCAAAAAATAGTGTAATTGAACTAAAGTTGAAACCAGAGCTTGCAGGATAAACCAGTGGTGGATTGTAGTTGAAGATAATTAAGGTTAGTCGATTATTTGTGGATAATTTGGCACGTGATGATAAGTTATTGATTTTTGGGGTGGTTGGTAAATGATGTAAGTAATTTGTTTTAATTTTTCCGGACTTGTAAACAAAGTTGTTGTTGAAAGGAAATCATTTCCGGGGTATTGTAGGGTTTTCGTTCAAGTTATGGCAATTTTTTCGGGTATTTACTAGAAACATTTTGTGGGAGTTGAAAAAAAAAACAAAATAAACTGTGAGCAAAAAATCTGTTTACTTATTCATTATACGTGCTCCTCATTAATATGAATTTTGAATTATTTGCTTCGACCTAGTAATACTTTGGTTGTTTTTTTATTGACAATTGTTGTGAGGAATTTCAAATATTCACACAATTGGGGTCACTGTTTTCCCCAATTTTTATGTGATTGTTAACTGATACACATTCCAATGCTTCACTCGCACAGTCTGCATTTTATTACAATGAAAAACCCAATAGAAATTAACTAATTGAAATCGTTTTAAGAGGAATTATGGTAATAAACTAAATGATAAGGAGACAAGTTGAATATTTTATATTGCGAGAGCTTAAGACGAAACGAAGGGAAAATGTGTTGTTTTATAATGCACCATCTGCCCGACACATGGTTAGAAATTCTTTTGAGGGAACAAGGTCTACTTACCCTTCGTCCCTTTTGTACCCGAAGTTTTCGTCCAAGTTTTGCTTTAATTCCCATAGGATCACACGAAAGTGGGTAACAAAATAATTGTAACTCTTTTAAGGTCCTGAGATGGAATAAGTGAATTTTCAGACAAAAATTCAATTTTTCACAATAGTAATAAAACTTGATATTTTTCAGTTTTAAGGGATGTTTTTTAGAAGTGAGACATTTATTATTATAAATTTCGGTTAAATTTGTATTGGAATCTTTACTCTCTTTGTTTTCCAGAATAAAATGGAGGAGGGAGGAGAATCTCCCCTGGACGTCCTTTCCCGAGCAGCCACCATGGTACAGGAAAACCAGCAGGCTCTAGCAACTATTGGTGAGGGAATAGTAGTTTTACAATATATTTATACTTACTCAATTACGATTAAAAAATTTGGAACTTCTGGAAAGAATTTTTGGAAGTTTGTTTTTTATGTAGTAAAGTGTGAAATTTCTAGGTTTTTTAAGTCTTCACGTTTGCTCCTCCACACACAAATAGATTTTTTCTACGAAAATGCGGAATGACGTTTTTTCTGACAAGATAATCGAAGTTGAAAGTAGGCTTTTGAAAAACTAGTACGGAAAATTAGTGTGGAAATTTTTTTCCGCACACATTTTTTAAACTTTCCGCACGCAAACAAAAACATAAAGAAGTACTTACATTTAGTTATAATTGTAACATTTATTTAATATCTAACAACCGGAGGAGTGCACATTAGTTCATCGCTTTCGCTTTAGTTTTGAAACTCCATGTTTATATTCACGTAATTTGAGCTCAAAATCAAAATTATTTCGATGACAGGACACAATTTATAAACTGTCAACAGCTATGAGCTTTCAGTTCTATGACAACAAACTCACTTGATGTTTTTTTTAATTAGAAAAAGTTTTACAAATAATTTTATTTTTTACGAATTCCACGTTTTCGTAGAAAAAATCGTATGTAACACGCTTGCGGAAATGGCCCATGACAATACTCGTGTGATTGCAGCACTCGCTATCGCTCGCGTTGCAAATTTCACACTCGTATTGTCATGATGCGTTTTCCGCACTTGTATTACAATATACTATTGTAATTCTCCACTACCAAGAATAGTTCAAACGTTTAATGGGGTGGGTGGCGAATGTGATATTTTTTGTGACAGCCTAAACGTATTTAAGCGTAGTGTTGTAAGTTTATTGTCTTAGATTTTGGTATTTTTATCTATTAATTTTAACCAGTAAATGGATTTTTTCTGTTGGTTGTATTGAATAAATAAATAAATATTTTGAATCAAATTGTCAAAAATTAAACTGTTTAGGAGCCACTGTTCAAATATTATTCAAATTTGTTTCTTTATACAGTGAAATATTTTCTCTGGGTATGTCTGCCTGCTTTTTTCTTTTTTGCATATTCGTGTGCTCAAACATTCTGAACTGAAAATCTTTTTTTTATCTCAGAAATATTTGGTATGTCACTGGGTGGGGCCAACATATTTTTTAAAATAGTAAATCAAATTCCACCTCGCCATAAGCAAACAAACTAAAACAACCAATCGATTTATAATCTAATCCACATTTGTGTGTGTGTAGTTTCCGCTGGTTTAATTCCAAACAAACGGACATTATTCCCAGTTTATTTGTTGTTATCTTTTGGCGTTACTTGTTAGACCGCATACCATACTGGATGAAATTCTGACTTCACACCATCACATCTGGTGAAGACATGCTTGTGGAATTCAATGGAAAATCGACTCTATTGGATTAGTTTTATCAAATTTGGAATGTGAGAAAAGAATAAATAAATTTGATGGTTGGAGTTTAATTAAACGTAATTAAGCAATTATAAAGCCGAGGCAATTAAATTGTGTTTTTTAAGGGGAATAATTATTTGTGAACTTGTTGGGTTTGAGGTGCGCGCACTTGGATATGGTTTGTTGGTTTATTCATGTTTTACTTTTAAACAACAACAAAAATATTTCAAGACAACAACAACAACTTTATATAAAATCGTCGTGTTCCAGTTTTACAAATTATTTACAAATGAAGCAGATTTTTGTTTGTTGGAAATATGAATGAGATAAGCGAAATTATCACACCGCAAAGTTATTTAAACTATTTGCCAAGTAAATATTTGTGATGGCAACGCCAATAATTGACGATTTTTAATGAAATTATTTTATATATAAAGTATTAAGTATCAAATTCTCAGATGTTGACGCAAGCCTGCGACTGACAATGAGAGAGATTCATGTGATCTGCCGTTGAGTTGAAATTCGTGAATAAACGCCGAGAATTTCAAGTATCCAACTCTTGGGTCAGGTTTTTTCTCTCTTGTCTTGTTGTTTTATTACAAGTAATTTTCGTTGAAATTTTATTACAAGTGGAAGTAGGAAGCTATTTGTGGTTAATTTTTCTAGTTTAAGAAGCCAGTTTACTTAAATATGATTTTCTTTGTGGAAAACCGGTCTGCTATGAAGTATAATTGGTGTACAGGCAAATGCACGTTGTATTGTTTTTGTAACTGTACACTCAGTTGGTTAATAATAGCGAAAAATCACTTTTGTTCTATGTGTAATTTATGTAACGAGTTGCGTTTGGTTTCGTTGTGGATTTTGCACCGAGAAATTGGCGTTGTTGAGGAGAAAATTATGAATTTAGACGTAGTTTCTTAAACATTTGGAAAATGGAAAAAAATACTAGGAACGTCGAAGAAAACTTTTTAAGCCTTACAATAATTTGAGAAATTTTTCGTTTTGGTAAAAATATAAACGCCTCTAATCTTAAAAAAAGTGAAATAACGGTTTTTTTAATATCTTTATTCTAGTCACTCTTATTAAAAATATTATTATTGTGTAGAATTCGATTTTGTACAATTTTTGTTCGAAGATTTTTCTTATAGGATTAATAACGGGTGTCCCATAAGTCTTTCAGGCCGGCTATGGAGAATTTTTCTTTTCATTAATAAGCACAAAACTTAAAATATAATTGTCATGTAACCATCAGACAACATTAATTGTGTCGTCTTAAATGACGTTTTGTTTGAGGTGAGGTTGTAACGGTTTATGTTTTGTGTTTAATAATGAAAAGCAAAACACTCCATAGCCGCCCTGACTGAAAGACTTATTGGACACCCGTTAGTTCTCAAGTTACAGCGGCCTAAATTATCAAAAAAACAAAATCAAAATTCATCAACACTATACTATTAACACTAACACTACAAGAAAATATTTAAATAAAAGTTGTAGATACATAATTCAATTCTACACAAGAATATTTTTTTCCGTAAGATCTACTCAAATGGAGATATTTTTAAAAAAACTTTCAGCGGTAATTTTTCCTAATTTTCTTTTAACTTTTAGTCGGATTCTGTCTCCTGTAGTTTCTAAAGTAACAGAAGAGGAAAGCAATTTTTACTTTCTTATACGTAGTATAAGGAAGTATTGTAATCGTGATTTTTTTCGACTTCGAGATTTTGATGGATTTACACGTTTTGAGGGCCCCTGAATCCATTTTGACCATTTTCCCCATGAAATCTGTCTGTCTGTCTGTCTGTCTGTGTGTCTGTCTGTCTGTCTGTCTGTCTGTCTGTCTGTCTGTCTGTCTGTCTGTATCCACCATAACTCAAAAACGACTTATCGGATTTGATTCAAATTTCATATTTAAGAGTTTGAACAAAATTGTGGATGCCACATTCAATGTTTTTCATCTAGCACCAAAACAAGTGACAGTTACCTGATGACATTTTTAGGTTTTTTAAGAATATCTTGAAAAATAAACAATTTATGAGATTTTTTTATTCTTTAACATTGATTTAGAATTGAATTTTGAACAAATTTTGTTTGAACTTTTTTTTGAAATTCCGTCAAAAAAATTTCAATAAAACTAGATATTCTTAAAACACTTTATATTTCTCATAGCGCGATTTGATAGTTGAATTCGATGGTCGAGGTAGACCATGTGTCTCATTATATGGCTGCCAAACGGAAGGTCCCGGGTTCGAATCCCAGAAGAAACGGACCATTAGTTTTTTTTTTTTATTTTACTGGTTTCTATGGTACCGAAAACAATAATAATGAATAAATAAATGTAATTTCATAACGGGAGATTTTTTTAAGTGAGTAATAGGTCAAAAATCTAAAATAAAACACATTTTTGTCGTAAAATTCGGTTATAATGAGTGGGACAAGGACAGATTTATGCGTATTGCAATAAGTGCGACAGAGACTTTTTGAAAATTGCTGGAAAGCTTCAAAATTTTTACAAAAAATTTAACTTAATTTCTTTAGGAAAAGTAATTATTGTGATACTATCGGTAAGTATAAGAAAGTCATGTGTTGGGCACATCAGATATTTTAATCCATAAAATTGCCAACTTGACGCATATAACCCAAAAACGAAGTAAATAAAATCAAAATTTTTACAGTAGATTTTTGCTCTGTTAGAGTTTGTGAATAGTGAAATTGGCCACAAAAATTAATGGTTTAACTACTTTTTTAAGTAAATTTGACAAAACGAAATAAACATCGCTATTAGGTGTTACTGATTGTTGTTTATTGTTTACCGAATTTAAAATGATGTTAAAGAATAATTAAAAATTGAACTTGGGAAAACCTGCTTGAAGAAGAAATATAACGACAATGTAAACCTGGTAAACGCAAATGCCTTCTGAGGTCTCAATTTTCTGTGTCCGGTGATGCTCTAAAAACGGAATTAATTTTGTAAAATTCAAAAATCTATTTTAACACTAAATTAGAAAATTCTATTACAAAATTGTTTTTTTTTCTATCGGATTCGAAGAATCATAAATCTAAACTTATTTTTCCTGACTAGATTTTTAAAGGGAATTTTTTGTTTACCCCACAAGTTTTTACAAAGAATTTCGTGCATTTCTACGAACCACATCTCATTTTTCTCTCGAAACATCTAGTGCAAAGACCCCACAAATTTCGAAACATATCATCTGCATAAATCTGCCAGAAAACGGAAAATCAGCGCTATGATTGTTGCAACAAAGATTCAAAGCAACAAATAATAACAATTCTGTTCCAAGAGAAAAGCGCAATGAGATAATCACACATACACATCATTGGATTCTATGAAAAAAACTTGTAGTTTCATCATCGTACAATCGCATCAGCATTGTTATAAGAAAATTAATTGGGAATTAAATCGTTTTCTCATCTGAGAATTAATTCGTGACTTGCAGCATCTTAATTAACATGATGAGTTGGTGGTGGCTGGAAAAAGGTAAGAAACGCACCCTTTTGGTTTTGAAATTTAAGGAAATTTGTTTTGGGATGTTTATTCTTCTGCGAATTAATTTTGCAAGGTTTGTTTTTTTTAATTTTATTATAAATTTAGTAATCGTGTTTTCTTGTGAAAATACTACACTTTTAGTACTCAGTTGATAATTAGCTGGTGTTCCAACAGTACCATTATCAACATTGACTTGAAAAGTATAATCGACCTTGCTGTAATTTACTGCATTTCTTTGGAGCGCGCTCTCTCGAAGAATCAATTTTAGTGTCTTGTTTTATCCATCCATCGTTAGCTCCTTTAACTCGTTGTTGGATGATGTAAAGCGATTTTCAAGTGGACTATAGTTGATTCTCGTGGTGCCGGCGGTAAAACAGAAAAAAGAAAACCGGAACCGGTCAAAAAATCTCCAGTCAAGCCAAACCAGCCTCTATTCGTGTCGGCTCTAGTGGCCAATCGGCCACGGATGAGTAAAAAAATAATTACGTATACCTTGCCTATGTGTGTGTGAGTGTGTGTGAGGACAGTCTACCTGGAGTCGAGGATCTTATGAATGAAACTTTACTATTTGAGATCAGTGCGCCAAACACAATGGGTTTGCAGTGTTTTTGATTTGTTATAGTACAATCACATAAAAAGGTGTTAAGTGTGGTGTTTGTGTTTGTTTATTTTTTTCGTGGTGGGTTATGGAAGTGGTGAATTTTGTACAAGAATTGGTGCGTGTTTCGTTAATGATGCGTGCCCAGCAGGAGAAGCAGAGGCGGTTGGAGGAGGTTCAGAGGGAAAATCGGAGGCAGGGTGGTGGACAGGTTTTTTGGCAGCCCTGGGTGGATGTGAAAGGTATAAGAGAACTTAAAAAGGGACAATGCAGAAATTGGTTAACAATTTTGGGATAATTACTGATAATTACTTTAACGGGTGTGAAATTGTTTATAAAATTGGATTTTTTCTTAAAAAATCGGAACTCTTTTAAGGGTTGTTAGACGATTTTTATAATTTTTTTAATTAAATTTGAAAAAAGAAATTGAATAAAGTTACTGTTTTTTATGTTTTTTAATTGCAGATTTCTGGCCAAAATCTTAATTAGTAAATTTATAAATGGATGCTATAAAGAGTTAGGTATATTTATATTATAGCCATGGTGGCGTAGTAAGAAAAAATTTTGGAGGGGGGGGGGGTTATTGTATTGTTATAATTGAATTAAATAAAATTATTTCGATTCCGATTGATAGATGCCATGCATCGATAATTTGCTATGCCAGTAAGGCCATGTCTAAATTCCGTTACCATCATATACTACCATTATTGTCTAAATAAATAAAATAATTACCTAAAGTTAGTAAAAAGGTAGCCTCGTACAAGGGACTCTCTTTAGGGAAATGTTAACACTTTTTTGAGCCTCAACATGATTTTTGTATCCTATTATGAAAAAATAGCTTTGGTGATTTTGGGACACCTTGTATAATATGCAGGAGCGTTTTTTATATTTTAAGCCACTTCAGTCCATTTGCTTCCATTCTCTTGGATTTTTCCTAAAAAAATCAACATTTTAAGAAACTTTCGGGTGGTTACGGAAATTTATTTTATCTTTTGTGGGATTTTACTTTACTTTTACATAATAATACTGGTTTTAATGTATATTACCTGCGTCATTGCTTTTCAATAAATTCCTGTTGTTGACAAAATAGTTTTTTTTAACTGACTGAGGTTAAACTGGATTTTATAAAATAAATCATTTTTTGATAGTATCTAGGGAATTTTCAAGTTTTTTTCGTTTTTTTTTAGTCATTTTTATGGAACTTTTTGCATTTGTTTTTTAAATATATCCTAGAAATAAACTAGAGGTGTGATATATTTCCATTTCTTATTACTTTAATTTTACATAAAATGAACTATTAGGTACACTTTCGTCAGGAGTTGCACACAATTTGAGTCTACTACCTACTACCATGTAACCTACATTCGAACGCTAGGGAGTATTTTTTGAGACATCCTGTATAGACTAGACGAAATTTTTATATACTATTATTTATAAATAGGTACATAAATTCAATTTGTCTTCTCGCCCACACACGATCAACGACCAACTAATTACCGAGCACAAAAAAAACTTCTATATTTTTATCTCTTTTTATTATTTCCGTGGATTCATACAAAATTCCGGCAATTATCCGCCACTATACTTGTCCAATTAACGACGACATTTATCTTTATTATACTGTTGAGGAATGCTTGGGTAGAGTTGAGTTGCTTGAGAGATTCATTCAGTGGACTCGGAGGAGAGAAGGGATTTGTACGCATATACCGGATGGAGTTCAACTTCGGGGCAAACTGTCTTAAATTGGCCTTGTGAGGTCGTGGCGGAAATTTTATTAGAGGATTTTTGTATATGTTTTCCTAATTTTCATGTCATTTATCTGAAATAATTATCCAAATTAATGAAAAATTTTTTATTTAAGCTTAATATAAAATTTATTTTTTGTGTAGAGAGAAGAGGTAAAAATATTTTGAGGGAAATTTAAAATACATTAATTTGATTGGCTATTAGCGACCTAGTGCCAGATTCCACAAACGTGTGCTAAACTCGTTAGTTAATTTTTCTCTCATTAATTTCAATTTTACGTGTTCCTATATTGATCAATCGCTAATTAAATTTGAGCCAATAAGAACAATAATTAGTGCTTCGATTAAATATTTATTTGACGTTGGTGGAAGCGGACAGAAGAATCAAAATACCGTATTTTAAATTTTCTCAAAATATTTTTATTTCCAATTATCTCTACTCAAAAAAAGGAACTTAGTAAAGAATGAGTTTTATGAAAGTTAGAACTGACAAAAAATTTGTGAACCATTGACAAAAAACCACAGATCAAATATTCTAATTTTTCTCTTTTTCTAGACGATCCCTCCAAACTACTCTACTCGAAGCAGACGACGAAATGGAAGCGGGACCGCCGCTCCCGTCTGCCAGAGTATACAAGGAAATCCGACCCGAAAATACCGGAAACCTTTGGCGTGGACCAGCCGGCCAGTCCGGAAGCCAGCGCCAGCCAACAGTTCTCAAATGGCACAGACGCAAACAAAACCAGTGATACTCCAATTGATATGAGCGTGCGACAAAGGGGACTGCCCCCTTCATATTCGCAAACTGTTAATAATCCTGGCTATCGATCTTCGTATAGGCAATCGGTGATTTTGCCTACTAGAGATGAACTGCCATCAGGTTGGTACTTTTAAAATTTTGGGTGCTTTTCCGAAAAATTGTCCCACTCTTATAGTTTGTCCTTGTTCCAATCACTATAACCAAATTTTTGGACAAAAATATTTTTACTTAAATTAGTTTTTTACTTAAATTTTCCATTTTTATTTAGTTGATTTGTGAACCAAATTTGTGCAAAAAATACAACTTCCCACGGGTGTGAATTTGCGATTTATAGGACGAACAGAAACTGGGGAAATAGTTTTTACTTTTTTTGCTGGTCTATGTCTGTTAAAAAAATTATAAAAATTAGATTAGTCACTCTTAGATAAATCCACATATTTTCCAATCTTTACGCTTATTTCGAAAGAATTTTTCTGATTTTTTCATCTTGAACTGTCTTTTTTTGCAGGCATTTCAATGTGTGATCCTATAATTGATGAACATTTCCGACGGTCCCTCGGCAACGATTATCACACATTGTTCAACAACAACGTGTCCAAAGAACCAGCAACCGCCGTCGCAAAGCCCCCGGTCAAAGTGACTGGTGCTGGTAACACTGTGATTGAGGTGATGATGGACAATTCAGGATTGTCGGTGGATGATCACTTTGCCAAGGCGTTGGGTGAGACTTGGACACAACTGAACAAAAAGGAACCTGAAATCAAAAATAACGCTAGTGAAAATAGTTTAGTTTCTATTTAGGGTTTTTAATTGTTGTTGTGCGAGTGTTTTATTTTATTTTTAGGCTAGTTTTATAGACTAGGATTTTATTAAGCGGGAGAAAATGTACAAAATATTTTATTGTATTGCAAGTGTTGGGATAGAGGCAAAGGAAGTTTCGTTGGTTTGATAGACTGAAACTAAAACTCAAATAATTCTCCTTTGTAAATGACACTTTAAAAATGTTTTACATCCACACTGCATTATTTAATAATCTGTAGGTGTTTTTAACTTATTTAACTGAAACAAAACTCCGTATTTTACTTGAATGTTTTCCTATAATAATTACATAACACGTTCAGGGATTTTTTTCTATATTATAGTAAACAAACTGTATATTTTGCTTTAATCTAATAGCTATATCTACATTTATTGAAATAATTTTATTTCAGATTGTATTCTCGTATAATATACTATTTACACTTTATTGTCCTTAGAAATTGTGTAAATAGTTTTCCAGTAATGTACATATTATTTGTTGTTTTTGATTCTCTGTTTTACTATATAATTATTGTATATAGAATTTAATATTAATTAAATCCTAATATTTATGGTTTAATTAAAACAAACTAGATGTGTATAATCATTTTTGATGTCTATCGTATATAAATAATGTTGTAAACATTTTTTTATATAAAAATACGTAAAGAATAATAAATATTAAATAATCATATAAATAATATTATCTTATTTCTATAATCAAATATGTATAATCCATGCTCAAAGTGGGTTTGAATTATTTCTATAATAGTTATAAAATTTCATCGATTTTCCTTTTATTTGTCTGATTTTGACTAAAACTATCATTAGAGAGTATTTTCAGTACTGAAATCACAAAAATATTAAAAACACAATTTTTTACAAAAAAGGAACATTAGAATTATAAAAGAAACAAGAATTTAATATATTACTAAGAAACTTAGCTTATGCTTGTATATTTAGATTGTAGGTATTTGGTAGAGAAATTAAACTTCCTATTTCTTTATGAAGCATCCTTTTACCTAAACTTAAATAATTTCGTAATTATTTTAATATTTTTATATCTCTTCAAACAATGAAAACTTAATTCTTTTAAATTGAACACCCAGTATATTTCTATTCTGTGTTATAATATACTCTACATGTTTCATTTATTCTTAAAACGAATACTTTTGTAGATATTTAAATAAAATATTAATTTTAATAAATATTTCTATGGTACAAGAGATAAAAAGTTCAAAATATCCACAAAAGTATTAAGTTTACATAATGGGGAATCGCATTTTTTTACAAATTAATTTATCACTAAAATATAATTTTATAGTTATTATTCTTTACTCACTGCTTTTCTCCTCACTGCTTTTCCCACAAACTTCGTCGCCACTTTGGTGCAAGAACTGATTTCGTATGGTGCTAGAATCCAAATAAAATCTCACCACCACAAGAAAACAGTACCCGCTTAGCCAAATCTAATTCTAATTCACAACTGAACCAATTGATAATAAACAACCTGTCTTATGTAGCAAAGTGTTGTCACACTATGTACTTAAAAACAAAAATCGTATTCCCTTACAACCGGTACCCAAAGTAGAACTCGAAGATTTTGATTAACACCCGACCAGAACCAGTGCACTTGTCAGCCAAGTTCCACTCAATATTCCTTTCCACCATGGACAATTTTTTCTTGTTCTTCGGTTAGATAGAGTTACCAGCAGGATATCGGATTTGCGGTGTGGATGATGGATTTGTGTTGATAGTAGAGCGGCCGTGCTTGGCGGTTTTTTGTTGGTTTGGTGGGTTTTGGCACCGCAACAGTGCGATGGTGTTGGGACACTAGAAAATGATTGTCGGGGCTAAAATGATATTATACAATGATGTAATTTGAGTTTTTTCCCAACTAGACTTGGGATATGTAATTTTATACGGCCACCGACGTATCGGATTTGGTTTTTGAGTGGAACAAAACAAAACCTACCTGCATTTCCTTGAGTTCGCACTTGGACTTAAGAAGGGGGTATTGTTTTAAACGGAGTAGTAAACAACCTTGGGATTAAAGAAAATGGTTTTTAATTTTTTTTGCTATTGTCCTAAATGAAACCCATCACAGATAGTTTGAAAGAAGAATCTGAAAAAAAATTACCAATAATTTGATTTTGTTCCATTTTTTTTAAATATTATGAGTTCTGTGCTATGTGCTATGTATTATATTAAGTTAGTATCAAATCAGAGAATTTTCCCATTAATATATGAGTTCAAAGCGGATCTCAGTTCGCCATTCCAGACCTAGGCGTAGAAAATGGGCAAACAATATTTTCAATAGGTACCTAAATAATTTACCTTCCACAAATATTTTCGTAAACATTTTTATTTTATTTTTTAAAATAATAATTGATGAGTGTAATTTCTACAAAAATAAAACTAATAACGGCTTTAAATGTTCGATTTGTGTAGAGAACTATTTACTATTTCCAAAAGCCTTTATAATTAAAGCCTCCACAAAAACGTCTTAAAATTTTATCAACATTCTCAAAAATAAAAACTTCACAACACTTTTTACTAACCAACTTATCTTTTGCCGCCAAAACCACAATTTTCACTTTAAATAACTAAATTCCCCCGTAAAGATTCTTTGTCCATAATTTCCACCTATCACTCCCCGGAGTCCTCTACAACCTCCTTGCGGAACACTTTCGCCTACTTTGCGTACTTTTTGATTGATTACGCGTCTTAATCCTCATGACTCACGATTCACAACTGATTAGGCCCCTGGTGGCTCAGACTATGATGGCAGTTGCATCAAAAAGGGGATCCCATCACCCCATGCTAAATATTAAACCCAACCCTCAAGTCGTTCAAAGTCACAGTTTATATGACTTACCGGTTTTACAACGCAATATTTAAGGGGGTTCTTATTGTATTTGTGGAGGTTTTTTTTGTGTGTACGAGAGTAGGGAGGCAATATTGGAAGTAAGTTTTGATGTGGAGTGCTAAAAAGGTTTTATTTTGTTATGTAATAATGTGCTGATGGTTGGTTATGGTGCATGATGGTTGTTTCGGAGGGTTTTGTTGTTGACGATGTTGGGTGAAAAGAAGGGACAAAGGATGATTTGAGGAATTTCTAAGAAATGTGTAGTTTTATTTCTAATGGTGTGTTAAATTTACAAAAAAAAATTTAAATCATCAAAAAATTATTTTAAAAATATATCACACATTCTTAAGTGCAAAATATTCAACGACAAACTGTTACTTGTTTTTAAAATTTTAATCCGTGATAAAACTTGAAAATTAATATTCTCAACTTTTTTACTGTTTTATATAGAGAATTTTTGAAAAACTCCCTAAATTAACCGCCATAATTTTTTTGCAGATTTTGAATTTGCCATTTTTTATACATAAAACATTTTTTATTTTTTATAGCAAAAAATAATTATAATTTCATTTATTTATAAATTATTATGTTAGCTTCTGAATAAATTATTCTGGAATAAAATGTTATCATATAAAATATGTTATCATCTCTCGAATTTTTATGGCTGTTTTATTAAAATAATGTTAAAGGGAAAGTAAACATTGTTTGGTGAATTTTTTTTAAATACTTTCAGTTTTATCGAAACTGTTTTAAGATAAAATTGAAAACCGCCATAAAACGCAAATTTTGTGATAGATTTCCATTTGATTTGAATTGATTTCAGCTTCGCCCAAAATGCGGCAACCAGCAAAAACACACTAGCATTAAATTTGCATAACTCTCTCTCCCCAAACTGAAATAGTAATTTTCTATTCCAAGCACAACATGAATTTTTTCGTGGATTTTTCGCCCTTTACCAGTTCAACCTACGTGAAACTCTCAAAGGGCACGCACTTTTCCCACACGCAAACCTTTGACCCTTCAAAAGCAATCAATTACATTCATTAATATATTTTGCTAAACTAGTAAACGTAAACAATAAATTTTTATGATTTTTTCTAATAACAATTTGAAAGAATGCCATAAAAACAATTAATGTTTTTAACTTTTTATGTACAATTTGAATAACATATTTGTTGATAAAAATAAACAATTAATTAAACAAATCAGTACCTATATATATATATATATATATATATATATATGGTTTTTACAGGATAATTATTTTCATTGTTGTAGAAATTTATTTTTGTACAGAACTGGGGACATACCCTGTTTAATGCCATGTCATTACCTGTACCTATCTAATAATTAACTGATTATACAAATGGGACAATGTCTGTGTTATTGTTAAAGACAACAAAGTTGCAAGTCAAGTTGCCAGTGGCGCAGCCAAGAAGGTTTTGGGAATAATGGAAAAAAAATTATTTTAGTTTTGCATTTTTGGAACCATATATCAAAATTTTCATTTTTCTTTAATAAAGATAGGTAATTTATAACTATTTAATATGTACGAGTATGTATACCTACAGGGTGGAGATGGGATTACAGGGTACGTGGGGGTTCTACTGGGTGTCTGTGAAAGGTCTTTACAAAATCCTACTACAAGTTTTTGGGTTCAAAATAATTTGGTTGAACCAAACATACCTTCGGTCAAAAGTTCTTCATGACGCTAAAAATATCTTTCCAAATTCTTTTTTAAGTACCTATAGCTCCAGAACGGTTTAGTTTAGAGTTTTGAAATTTGGTGGGTTAATAAGTCTTTAAGGAAGCTATAAGGTGTTGTATTTCAACTAAAATAATATTGTCCAGTGACGTGCTAATACATGGGGACTTTTTTTGGATATTTTTTGTAGGGTATTGACTTTTTTTACAAAATAACAAGAATTATGATAGATACGCTCAAGGCACGTAAAAAAAGGTATACTTGTTTGATTTGCATTAACTCAACTGTTTGCGAGATATTTCACTTTGAAAAACTTTTAAGAATATTACAAATTTTCGAAAAAAATATGTGCAATTTAATTTTGTGTAGGTATCTATTTCAAATTAGTATTGTTTAAGTTTAGCGAAATAATTTATTAAAAAAATTGTGTGTTTTTTATTCCTAATTTCGACTTCTGACATAAACCAGTTAGCTAATTTAACATTCAATCTTAATAGCCATTAAATGGTGAGTTGCATACACTATTTTTTCTACGACTAATCAAAATAATGAAAAATAAATATTATTGCAAAGTTATTATAAACGCAAAATGTCAGAAAATCAAAATGAACTGTCAATTTTTAAATTTTAGATCTATCAGATGTTCATGGCAATATTTGATATTGATGGAATATTTCTGTTATTTTGCATTTCTATTGGTTATAAACTTGTATCTTAATGAAAAATTTGTATCATAATGAGTCTCATTACAGTACAGGTAGTAAATGTCTAATAAATCAATTAAAGTTTGGGAGTAGAAAAACAAAGATTATGATGCATAAATAATTTAAAAAATATTTTTTTACTTTTTATTGGTTTAGGGCTTTATGTCTTATTTTGGCAAGAGCAATTGTTTAAAGTCGGGGAGCATGTTTTTTTATTTTTTCTGTCATCTGTCAGATGTTTATGGCAATATTTGATATTGACGGAATATTGCATGTTGCATTTATATTGGTAAAAAACTTGTATCGTAGTGAAAAATCTGTATCGTAATGAATCTCATTACAGTACTCAGTACTGGTAGTAAAGGTCTAATATAGTATATTATGCTACAAGTTTTATAAACGGCATTTTAGTAACGATATGTATTAGGCACGAGCGAAGCGTAGGGGAGCGAGTGTTTAATAATCGAGTTTCTAGAGAAGTTTATAAAACGAATTGCATACTATACTTTTTCTACGACCACCACAAAAAATACTAAAATTTTTGAGTTTCACTTGACTTGAAAGAATTCTGAATGCAAAACTGATAAGCGTCAGTTAAGTCAGTATCGCATTCAGATTTACGTCAACAAAATTCAAGCCGTGACTAATGAAACTTCGAGCGTGCCGAAAACACCCGAAGCGGCCCAAGCCGTGACTAAAACGCACAAAGCCACGGGTCTGTTTAAAAGATCACTTAGCGTCATGGAAACATGCAATAAATGGTATCGTGTGATTCATTAAATTTCCATTCTGAGTTGGCGATGGATAAAAATTCATGTCTTTGATTACACCTCATTTCTTTAAATATCAAAAAAGGTTAGGTTTTCTGGTTGTTGTTTGACACTGACAACAACACATGAATCAATTCGGCGCGTACCTTCAAATTCCAAGGCTTACCTAGAATGGAAATTTAAAGAATCACACGTTATTTTAAACATGGAAGTAGAAAAAATTAATGAAAGTATGGTAGTAGAAAAATATATAGGGTAGGTATAGGTATTTTCGGAAATTTTGAGAAAATATCTTTTCTAATATAATACAGGGTGTCCCAAAATTAGCGTGCAATATTTCTAGGACAGGTTGTATGTACTTATCAAAATATGACGAAAAGTTTATATTAACATGACTCGAAAAATACTTCCTAAGGAGGCTAGAGCCCTCCGAAAGGGGGACCCCAAAGAGGAGTTTTCTATAATATCTTTGCAACTGTTTAAGGTAGTTTCAAGAAATTTGGTGAGTTTGAAGCTTTCATAATTTGCCACACTTTTTTTTTCAATATTTAGAAATTTTGCCAGGGGCGTCACATATAGGGTGGGTGTTGGGTAAATTTTGCGCCATATTTTTTGTGTGGATAATTTTTAAATTTTTTATGTCAAATTATGAAACTTGGTTAATTTTTCCACAAAAAAGGTAGTCTTAGTCGATCTTTGAATCTTGAACCGTTTTCGAGTAAAATCGTTTAAAAAAAATCACGTCCATTAAATTAGACTAATAGAAATAATCACAAAATTGAAATTTATCAAAAGTAGACAATGGATTAAAATTTATAGCTATTTATTACTTCGTTTAGGAGTTCTTCGTCAAATATTAATAATAAAAACAAAATATCAAAATCAAATTTTTTTTTTCAATTTTGTGATTATTTTTATTAGTGTAGTTTTTGTGGACGTGACTTCTTCAAAACGATTTTACTCGAAAAGGGTTCAAGATTCAAAGATCGACTGAGACGACCTTTTTTGTGTAAAAATAAACCAAGTTTCATAATTTGATATAAAATATTTTAAAATTATACACAAAAAAAATATGGGCCAATATTTACCCAGCACCAACCCTGTCTGTGACGCCCCTGGCAAAATTTCTAAAAATTGGAAAAATTAATATGTGGCAAATTATAAAAGCTTCAAACTAACCAAATTTCATGATCTACCTCAAACAGTTGCAAAGATATTACAGAAAACTCCTCTTTGGGATCTCCCTTTCGGAGGGCTCTAGCCTTCTTAGGAAGCATTTTTCGAGTCATGTTAATATAAACTTTTCGTCATATTTTGACAAGTACAATCTGTCCTAAAAATATTGCACGCTAATTTTGCGACACCCTGTATATGTATAACCAACTTTGATTTCCATTTAAGAAAATGGAATTTTATATCATAATTCAAAAACAATTTAATAAATTTGAATACATTATATTGATTTAAATTAAAATCTGTATAAAAAACACCCACAAGCTAGACTTTTCGTGTTTTGAACATTTCAAAATTTGAGTACTAGGTATCTGTCTTTCTTTAATTGTACATAATTTAAATTTTACAATTACAATCCACAATGCGTGTATAGTTTTGGAATCATTGAAAACATTTTAACAAAATTCTCTCAAACCTTCTCTCTCTTAAGGCCCTACAATTCTTAGGGATCAAAAAGCCCTTCTTAATCGCATATGTCTATTACACATAATTTTTCTATGCTCTAATCTTCTAAAAGTTCTTGTTTTGGGTTCCTTTTCTTCATTTAGTTCCTCCAGTTTCGATACATAGGTACGCCACTGCAACTTCTTGATGTAAAATATTATTGATGACAATAAATGAATTGAAAAAAAAAGTCTTTATCGTCCAGACTATAATAATTAAGTTACAACCTGGCGAACAATTACTAAATAAGGAGAACAATGATTTGCAAAATTTGTATTTTCTAATCGCCAAATCGAAACCTTTTAGAATATAGTCCATCAAAGTGGGTCAAATTCTTCTATAATTTAATTTATATCCACCTAGCTAATAGTATTACAAAATAGCATAAACTGTTGTGCAACGAAAGGACGATACATGTATAGTAATAGTTGTTTAAATTGTTATTGTTTTCACTTGAACACAACGAAACAAAAAATATTATTATTTACGTGGTAAATAAATAAATAAATAATTTAATTCCAATTAAAAGATTTAATTTGAGAAAAAGAAAAGACACAAGATTAAAATTACGTAGCGCGATGTCTAATAGGAAACTAATTTACAAGTTAAATTTTTTGTTTATTGTGATTTTTTTCAGATAATAAGCAGTTTGAACTGCAAAAGATTTACTGATAAAATAGATGAAAAGCATTTATAGGCACTAAAAAGTAAATTATGGACTGGTGGGTAACTATTTTGGACTAATAGTGGATTGTAGTTGATTACCATGGACTTTGCACGCCAAAAAACCGATTTATAATATAATATAATAAATTAAGATAAAATTAAATAAAAGTCAAACGCGCAGATTGGTTTTTTATAGAATGAAATGTCCAAATTACAGCTGGGAATAATAATTTTGGATAAAGTCGAGGGCATACAGTGAATAAATAACCGATTGTAGTTTTGGTTAGCTAGCGTTTCCTCTGGTGAAAGGAAATTTTGCTCTTCGAAGGAAATTGGATTTTAAGATTTAACCTTCAGGACAAACGAGCCCCTCAGTGCGCACGGACAAGTTTTTTGTGGGAGGAAAAGAGTTATGCTGGATTCATGCAAACGAATTGAACGTTTATCATATAAGATTTAAGAAATTTGATGCCACGCTGATTGGTCAAGACAAAAATATTCACCAATCAGTGGCTTCAAATTCCTTAAATCCTAAATGATAAATGTTAAATTGCTTTGCATGAATCCAGCTTATATGTTTTAATTTAATTATCGGACATGCATATATTATCTAAGATGTAGTATAACTTTTTGCACGATCCGTCAAATTCGCGTGTTTACTGGTTTAATTAAAATAGTAGGTTTTGTTAACAAATTACGTACTGATCGGTAAGTAATGACATTTGAAAGTTTTGTTACTTCTTTTTAGATAATTTTATAGTTGTCACTTTGACATGAACAAATTTTAATTTGGTTACTATTCTTTAATTAAACCCATAAATACGTGAATTTGACGGATCGTGCAAAAAATGTTATAAGCATGTCGAACGTTAAGGGTTACCGTTCTCAGACAATAATTGGAGTCGTCGCTTCGCTCCTCTTTCAAACAATTGTCTTCGAACGGTAAAAATCCCTTACCGTTCTCCATACTTAATATACTATTACGTCAGTATTATCATTTCGATTATCATATCAGACATTGATTAGTTTTATGCTAATGAACTCCAAATTGGTTTCCTATATTATAATCAAAAAAGTATTGAGATCTCTTTCAAGTTTTCTTCAACTTGCTTAATTTCAAAATTGTGATTGTTTGGTTTTAATGAATTACTATTCCGTTTTATCGCTACTTGCATGATTTTAAAGAATTGCCAACTTTTTTTCAAAATAACTCGCTTATTTTAAATTATTATCAAAAAAAGATAAGGACATTATTTGTATAGAATTTAATTTACCATCGATTTTTGCAAAAATATATAGGGTGTTTCATTTAAAAAATATTATTTTTGTGAATATCTCGAAAACCAGATGGCCAATTATTTTTCTGTTTTCACAATCAGTCGAAAAAATGCTACTAGTCTGACTTTGTAGCTCCAACTTCGCGCCAACATTCTGTATACGCTATTTTTTGAACTTCCGAAGCATTTGGATGTGAAATCATTTTAAAATTATCCTTGTCAAAGTGACAAACGTGTCGGCAACAACAATAAAATACTGTCCAAAAAATGATAAAAAATATCATGTAACCTAGCAATGTAAATTTAATCCCTTGGGATTAAATAGGTCACTTCAGTCCCTGTAAAGAGGGATTAAATTAGCACATTTAATCCCGGATGTGCAAAAAAACTTAAAAAGATGCAAAAATCTGAATTTATTACGCAATATTTTTCTGTGTAAGTAATCAAGAAGTTATGGTTTTTCAAATAATAAACGCTAATATTGTCTCAAAGTAACATACTGACATCTGCCAAAATACCAAACTCCAAACTTCAATCCATTTGCTTATTAAAACATCCATATAGAACCATTGGCATATTAAGAATTCAATAATTTAACCTTTTCTTTGTTGTAGTGACGATGACGTGACGTAGGTGTAAGAAAAAAAGATTTAAAACCTGAATTATTATTATCAGTCTTGGACCACAGTCTACAGTCTACTACATCATTTTGTTTTCATTCTTTTTCTTTTGGGTGTGCTAATTACATCATTTATAACTTTAAACCAATTGTATCCTGTTGTTTATTTTGGACACTCACAACCGAATGGAATGTTTTGGGTTTTGCACTCTGTTTTTTCCAGATGTTAATTTTTTGTCAATGAAAATGTAAAAAAGGTAAAAGGCCTGCAGACTTTTTAATTAAACATTTATGTTATAAAAATAGCGTTTGGACTTTGGAGTCTTAAGAATAAAATGACGCAAAAACTTGTATAATATATTTTAGTAGGTAGGTATATAACGGTATTAGGGCGATATATAGCAAATAACGTACGAGTAAGTTATTTGCGTTATCGCCCGTATTGTTCAATATTTTTCGTGATACTAAAAACGCAAAATTCAATAATTTTTTCCTTATTTTCAACAGTATTTATAAATTTGTCAAATTTGACAGTAGTGATGAACGTATACTGTTAAATCAATATAACGGCCGGTGTATCATATAACACCCTAGGGTGTTATTCATGACTTAACAGTACACATTTCTGTTCTGTTATAATGCTATAACGATATAGTATCACGAAATAGTTATTTACATTCGAGTGCGTGTAGGTTCTATTTTACAGTGCGACAGCTTTGTTTGAGGCACAAGCCGTCAGGCGAGTGCCTTATTAGCTGGAGCGCTGGAAAATAGTTCACGCACGAGATTTGTATAAAACTTTTTGGCCGACGATAATGTAAATCATTTTTTTAATGAAATTTATGCAATAATTTATTTCAAATAATTTCCGAATCGAAAGTTATTTATCATAGGTTTGAAAAGATAGTGTGCCATTTTGAAACATACAAATGTCAAAATTATTTTAAAAAATTGACAGTTTTGGTTGAATTACGATTAGTGAAAAACCTAAAATAAAAAATGTGTAATAGCGAAGAGAGCATAATTTTAACGTCCCCCGAAATAAGGAAATTGGCGCAAAATGCGACATCGCAATTGCTGCCACTAAAATCAAAGCCCAGTTACGAGGCACAATACAAGGTATTTAAGAAGTGGTTGACAGTTGACGGTAAATAAGTAGAGTTTTTCAGAAATAGATGGCACTGCGACGATTTTAGTTTTTATAAATTAAGTTTTAACAATAGGAAAATCTTATAATAATAAAATATCTTATGTAAGTAGTACTTTTTTACATGAACTTTATTCTAGTAAAGATGGATTTTTTCTAAATATCCACAAACGTCCAGTGTTTTTTTTGTTACTTTACCGGATAGTTGGACCTTTTACAACACAGTAAGCGTAAAAATCAGGTTACATTTGCTGTGTCTCGCACTGTAAAGTATGCTTTAAAGTTTAGGAGGGCAAAATAGTATATTGTAATACAAGTGCGGAAAACGCATCATGACAATACGAGTGTGAAATTTGCAACGCGAGCGATAGCGAGTGCTGCAATCACACGAGTATTGTCATGGGCCATTTCCGCAAGCGTGTTACATACGATTTTTTCTACGAAAATGTGGAATTCGTAAAAAATAAAATTATTTGTAAATCTTTTTCTAATTAAAAAAACATCAAGTGAGTTTGTTGTCATAGAACTGAAAGCTCATAGCTGTTGACAGTTTATAAATTGTGTCCTGTCATCGAAATAATTTTGATTTTGAGATCAAATTACGTGAATATAAACATGGAGTTTCAAAACTAAAGCGAAAGCGATGAACTAATGTGCACTCCTCCGCTTGTTAGATATTAAAAAATGTTACAATTATAACTAAATGTAAGTACTTCTTTGTGTTTTTGTTTCCGTGCGGAAAGTTTTAAAAATGTGTGCGGAAAAAAATTTCCACACTAATTTTCCGTACTAGTTTTTCAAAAGCCTACTTTCAAGTTCGATTATCTTGTCAGAAAAAACGTCATTCCGCATTTTCGTAGAAAAACATTTTTACAGTTTCTGTCACATTAAAATAGTGTCAATAGGAAAAGTTTTTTTTGTTTAAATCCAAATTATTCTATAACCAGAAACAAGCATCAATTTCACAATTTCCTTCATAAATCATCCTCTTCTATTCTATTTTTAAATTTTATAGTTTACGATCTAATAGTGTAAAATTGACTAAAATGCAGTCCAAAAATATCTGTAAAAATTTTATTATTTGTAGCTCTTTTTATGTCTACATTTCTTGCTAAAGACTAAGGCCATGCAAAAGGATAACTTCCAATCAACGACCTTTTCCACCGTAATGACGACAAAACGAGAATTCAAAGCGTACCACCGTCATATTCTTGTTTGAATTGTATCTTGTTGTTTGTTGCATTGGGATTCCCAGTAGTTCTTCTTACGCCATCATCATCTAATAAATGTGGTTTTATCCTGTAGATTTTTTTTTTGAGCATCCTTCAGTTTTTTGTCAGTTCATTGAATTAATTTATATCATACATTAACATTTATTGTAAAATAAATTAAAGATTGTTGCACGTTATAGATAATGTTGTTACGTAAACTTGTATATAATTTGGTGTTTGTTTACTTTTTTATGAAAAGGCAACAATAAAAACATTAGTGATTAATGTTGTATTTAACAAAATTTACAATTCATAAAATTAGCTATTTTATCGTATCATCATCAACGCAAAATTGATTTTTAATTGTCACTATTGGAAATATAGGTAATAATACTTTTTAGTTAGATTGTTAAAGGTTACATTTTTGCCTTGCAAATTGCGCTTGGATTATATTCACAAAATGCACAGAAAAATCCATGTAAACAAAGAAGGTAGAAATTTAGTTTGAGTTCATTGAATATTTAAATCTCTAATTGTTTTGTTTTATGTACTTAGACAACTTTCATAATTTTAAAATTGTAATTGAATTCAAATATTTTTTTGCGTAATATGGACATAACCATAAGGTTTTATGACAAATTTCAAATTTTGGAACCACTGCTTAGCTCCTTGTGCAAACTCTACAATTTTATATGTGAAAAAAGTAAATACTTTTTGACTTAAAAAACTAAAATTTTTATCATTTTCAGAATTTTTCATTTGTTTTAAAACGATTGTGTAAAATAGTAATACATATTTTGTTTATTAAATATTTGCCTTTTGGGCATGTCGCAAACTGTTTGGAAAGACTTGGAGACTATAACACCCGAAAAGAATTACTGGTCATATGTTACGGTAATAAAACATATGGTCACATACGTGGTAAGAAGAAGACAATGACGCAAGTTGTATAAATTTTAGCGGCTGATTTATTTGGGAATAACAGGGGTCATGAACATAATCCCAACTGCAGCTCTGGAAACCTTACTGGACCTCACACCTCTGCACTTACCACTTACCTACTAGTGCAACTAGAGGGCCTAAAGGCTTTCCTGAAACAAATTCTCCCAAACCAGAAACTTCAAACCGGGTGACCGAATAGGGCACCTGAAAACATTTTTTTTTTCTCTAGGAAAATCATTGAATAAAATTCCGAAAATCTTTGACTTTGAGAAACTATTCAATGACCACGAGGTGGCCAGAAGTTAAACATTGCAATTTGCAATCAAATACTGAATGCTCCACTTGGTTTATACATGGATCGAAAACAAACAAGGTGAGTGGAATAGGCATTTCTGGTCCTAACTATAAAGCGACAATAGCCTTAGGTCACACCCCAACAATCTTGCAAACTGAAATACATGCTATAGATTTATGTACCCAAGAATGTCTGCGAAGGAATATAACTATATGCATAAGGCTGACAGCCAACCAGCGTTGAGAGCTCTGAACATGCCGTGCACATAGTCTCTTACCACTATGGAATGAAGACAATCCCTCAAGAAGCTGTCCAAAGGCAACAAAATTACCTTGAACTGAGTGCCAAGTCATGAGGGAGTAGAAGGAAATGAAATAAGCGATTTTTTTAAAGTACCCCCTACAAGATATTCACCTCTTAACTTTCTTTGATACGGCAACTGCGCATAATGCTTTTCGCACCTTTTCGAACCTCAGTTGGAAGCGTTGCTAAGATATTAGAATAGTGAGCCATATTTATTGAAAAACCCGATTTTTTCTAACAGAACTTGTCAAATAAAATTTATTGTTGGCGGCCTTCTCCAAGCAACGAAATAATATTCTAGCCTCGTTGCCGTTCCCTTATGAGCAAATTTTGCAAAAATTGAATATTTCTTTACTCCGTGTTAAAGCTACTTTTTCAAGATTTTTTTTGGATTGTTATTACACATAATCATGCTCATAATAAATAATAATAAACGCCAACATTCATAGCCTTGATTTGAAGATAACTTGATGCAAAGTTTGTATCTTCAGATCTCTATATTTTTGTAAGGAGAGGTCGCCGAATTTTTTAACAAATTTTCTCTTACTCATGGTAAGATCTCCTCCAACGCTCTGAACTCGGAATGTCTTAGTTTTGAGACACCCGAGATATTTTTCTAAATTACTCTATGAAAACTTCATAAAAATAAAAGTGTTAGATTTTACAGTTTGTTGTCATAGTTAGAAAGTTAATACAAACTTAAAAAAACAGTTTCTGGACTTGAAAAATATTGAAATCCTGCCATCACTAGATTATAACCTAGGTACAAAGTTGTTTTTCATAAAATGAACAACCTTTAATTTAAATATACAACAAATTGAATTTGGAACAAATATACAGGGATATTCACCGAAACCGTTGGTTAGACGTTTTAAAAGATGTAGTTAATATTTTTTTCTGAAAATTAGGTTGTAGCCTAAATAGCGTATGATCTCTTTATTTAAAATATTTTCAAGTTTCTACGACTTCCGGTTATACCGGAAGTAGACACGAACTTCGTTTTTTTAAATGGAACACCCTGTATATTACTACATTTTAAAATTTTACGTTCAATTATAATAACATTTTGTTAAAACAATTTTTCTCTAAAGCATTTCATTTAATAATTACAGAATTATTTTTTAAAAATGTCCAAAAATGGGCTAACTTTCAAATTTTATTTTCTATCCTTCTAATATTCAAATTGAAATGCGGTTTTGGCAAGATGTTAACAAAAGTGTACTACTTCTAATTTCTTCATTGCAACAGTTCAATGTTCTACAGGGGGTTTATAATTTAGGTGCCATTCAGAAAAAAATCAAAACGACATAACTCATTTTATTCAAATGGAACACCCTGTATATCGGTACAAATTTGGATTATTCATTCGATTTAAAAGTAATTTTGTTGAATAAACTTTATATCCAACTCTTGCCTTTTTCGTGAAATTTCGTTTTTTTGATAATATTGAAAAGTATGCCAAACAATTCGCTTATTAAATCAAGCAATCTATGTTGTCAGTAAAGCATCTTAAACAATATCGTTACGTTAATCATTAATAAAAAATTAATTAAAAAAAACTTCTCTTGTTACTTAATCATTATACTATGTGTAAGTACCTAAATATATCATAAAAATTGTTATTTCACGAAAACGGCAAGAGTTGAGTATAAAGTTTATTCAACAAAATTACCTTTAAATTGAATGAATAATCCAAATTTGTATCGATATACAGCGTGTTCCATTTGAAAAAAATGAGTTTTGCCGTTTCGATTTTTTTCTAAATGGCGCCTAAATTATAAACCCCCTGTACAACATTAAGATGTTGCAATGAAGAAATTGCAAGTAGTACACTTTTGTTAACATCTTGCCAACGCCACATTTCAATTTGAATATTAGAAGGCTAGAAAATAAAATTTGAAATTTAGCCCATTTTTGGACATTTTTTAAAAAATCATCCTGTAAATATTAAATGGAATGCTTTACAGAAAAATTGTTTTAACAAAATGTTATTATAATTGAATGTAGAATTTAAAAATGTAATAATATACAGGGTGTTCCATTTAAAAAAACGAAGTTAGGGTGTACTTCCGGTATAACCGGAAATAACTTGAAAATATTTTAAATAAAGAGATCCTATACTATTTAGGCTATAAACCAATTTTCATAAAAAAATATTAAATACATCTTTTAAAACGTCTTACCAACTGTTTCGGTGAATAACCCTGTACACGTCTGTAGTAGATATAAATAAATTCAAATTTGACTAGATTTTAAGCAGTGGTTCCAAAATTGTTGTCGACTAACCTGATACTTGTCACAAACTTTGAAATTTATCATACAAAAATTTTTTGTAACCGGAAACGATAAAACATAATTTTTTTCTAATATTTTAAAACGCGAAAACTATTTAAACAGTCCATAAAATTTAAGTTCCGTACCCACAGGACCGGATTTTCAATCTATTAACTATGTAAATAGGTACTTTTTGCCAGTTTTTTGTTTTAAGTCACGAAGTCTGCGTCTATTTAATCAAATTAGCATAGAAAAATTCAAATTCATTGAAACAAATTAAATTAAAATGCGGAATTAATTAACTCAAAAATTAAAATTCAAGCCCCATTGATTGTCTCCTGTTTCATATCTAATGTTAAAGCATCATAACTTGTTATGTAAACATTTTTTTCTATTCCGACATTTTTCGGGTCATTCAAGGAATGCGACCAAAAACTTTTGACAACAAATCGCTTTCAAGGTTCCGTGTGTTTGGTGTTTGTATTGTAAAATTGCGACATGTTCATTCATCGTCATGTCACCTCTCTTTGGGTTATATTTGGGTTAGCAAATATTGAACATTGAATATTAGAAATAGAATTTATTTGATACGGTTTTTGAAAATTATTGATTTAAATAAGGTTATATTACTAAAGCCGACACCTGCTACTTTTTCAAATTCAATTTGAAGTATTTTATTTGAGATTAGTAGTTTTGAAGTAGGCAAGTAGGTATTTTCTAATCTAATGTAATTAAAAAAAACATATGACAGCTGTTTACACAACGTTTCAAATTAATTAATTAAAATGGAATTGTTCCAATATTTTTTTTAGAAAAACCAACCCGCAACAACAATAATATTATTAAAATATAATTTCCATTGCGGTTAGTAGGTATACGCGTATACGAGTAGGTACAATTTTTTCTTCGATTGTAATTAACAAAATAATTGGTTGCTGACGTCATAATTGTTTTTTTCTTGCCACTGTGTAATGTGTAAGTAACAAATAGAAATGTTCAACAAAAGTATATAATGTTTTTAACTCGTACTAATTTTCCACTGGGTTTCATTTCTGAATTCAAATAACATCAAATTTCATTTTGCAAATATGTGTGGAAAATTGTCACACATACAATATTATAAAGTGTGGCTTTACAGTATGAGACTTGGAGACTGATTAAATTATAGTTATTTAAGCATTAAAAGCGGTAACCCTTAACGCTTGTGATGCTTATTACGTTTTTTGCATGATCCATGCAATAACCAAATTAAAATTATTCTAAATTTGTTCATGTCATATAAAATTATCTAAAATAAAGTGACAAGACTTTCATATCTCATTAGTTACCGATCAGAAGGCGCGGTAATCTGATCGGTAAGATATCTTACCGATCAGTGATTTGTAAACAAAACGTAAGTACCTACTATTCTTTTAATTAAACCAGTAAATACGTGAATTTGACGGATCGTGCAAAAAAATATTAATTAATAAATATTATTAAAATAATTAATATAATAATAATTATTAGTAATTTTTGGTATTAAGTTAGAAAAATCCCATTGACTTTACAAATTATAGACAGCCGTCATTTTATTATTATTTTCCGTCTCTTTAATCCACAATTTTTACTGCTTTATGCAAACGACCACGTAAAGAGGTCACCAAGGACCATCGAGATAAACATTGGGGCAGAAATCATTGACCGCATATTCAACCCTTCCCATTTATTATATAATATACCCCAATTCCACTTCTATATGTTTTACGTCACACCATCACAAACCCTACTTGTGCTATTTTCAGAGAACCTCATCTAATCTCGCTCTGTAATCATGGGAAAAATTTTAAAAATAACTAGGGGAGTCCAGTTTGTTATCGCCCATCGGGAACGCCGTCGCCTCCGCCGCCGCCTCCATCGACTAACGTACTAATCGAAATCGAAACTAATATTGGCTAGGCTAGGTAGTGCGGATCACTAACGAACATTTGAAATGCAGCAAGTATCACTCTGACACTACGAGTGTATAAATATCTCAATACTTACTTCCGTATACACACCGGCTAAAGTCACGTGACGTAGAAATACTTATATACTTTTAGGATTTAACTTGTGGCCGCCAGTTTTGTGTCAACGCGTTAGCTAAGCGCTTACACAAATTAAAAACCGTCTTTATTTCCAGTTAAAGTTCATTATTTTTTTTTTGTTTATTTTTATTTTTATTTTTTCGATCGAATTTAATATTTCGGGTTTGTTATATTGCGGGATTCAAGTGATTTTATCTGTGATTCGTTTGTTTTTTTTACAACATTTCCACTACAACCTTTTTGATTTTCCACTGGATTTCTGTAAGTTCCCTAGTTTAGGATTCGCGGTTTATATTTAGAAAATATTCAGGTTTAACTGGTCGAGTTTTCACTTGTACGCCCCTTTTTTCTATAAAAATTAAGTAATAATCCAAAAAATTCCACTTTATCCCTCGTAATAATAAGAACTACCCTGTCGGCGGTTTTATGTGTAGAAAAAGCGATTAGAAACTAGTTAAAAGGTAGTACCCTTTCGGACATAACCTCAAAATCAACGCGCATCCAAAACTGTCCACAATCTAATTTTACTTCAACTAAGTACCTAACAAAACTATTATTATACGAGAAAAAAATAATTATTACTGTCTGTAATTTTTTCCGCCATTAGTAGGTATTTGTGTTGGTTTTATGTCATTCATCTTCAGGACCTTGAATGCAAAATAATATATACTGTCGTCACGTGTAGTACCTAAATTACCTAACAGACAGAGATTAAAGTTTAATTACCCAGCGCAGCGCATCAACTACTTTTTTTGTGTTTACTCAGTAATTAGTTAATTAGTAATGAGTGAAATTTGAGTTTAAAATCGTTTCTAGTACCAAAAGGGAAATTGTGCGGGAAAATCTTGGAGTGCACTTGAGGGCAATTTGTTTGCAACATTATTTCACTGGGATATTTACAAATTTTTAAATGCTTATGTTTCTCAGATGTATAAGAGAATTTCCCTTTTTTGAAAATTAGTGTAGTACGTAGGTCAATTTTATAAATTCTATTTCTTGTATAGGTACATATATCTAGTTTTAACGAAATACATTTTTTGAAAAATTTCCATATTGTAATTTTTAAATTTTTTTTTACTATTTAATTGTTTAAAATGTCTTTAACGAAGTATCGTATGGAGCCAAAAATCTATATGGAAATAGAATCCGTTTAGAAAAAAGTGAATTCTTAACCGTTATTATTAGAATTTTCAAAATGACTTTCCACTCGTATATTATGCATTTTATATTTTTAAAATCAATTTTGTGGTAGGTATGGCTTTTCACAAATTATAACAAAACAATAAAATATATTTGTCTAGATCAATGTTAATATAATTTCAGAATTACACCTATTTTTTTTAGTTTGATTTAAATATATTTTTTTATTATTTTCCACATTTTAATACATATATTTTTATTTCTTAATATTTCTAGTTTGCATTTTATAAATAAAGACGTTAACGAAGTATCGTACGGAGCTAAATATATAGTTGCAATGCAATGTACATAATCAGTTTCGAAAAACTGATTTTTAGGCCGTTATTAGTTTCTTCAAAATAACTGTCTATATTATGCATTTTATTTATTTTTTAAATCTCTCTTGTGGTCGATATCACTTTTAACGAACTATAACAAAGCAATACAGACACATATTTTTTTTTCAGATGTATAACAGAATTTCTACTAATTTATTGAAAATTTGTGTGGGTGAATTTCGCTATTTCAGAATATGAATATTTTTTGTAGTTGGTCGAAATATATTTTATAATAATTTTTCACATTTTAAAATAAGTATATTTTTGATTTATTTATTACTAGTTCACATTTTATTACTTTATTTCTCGCTAACGAGGTATCGTATGGAACCAAAAAATAGTTGAAAACGGCAAAAGCAATTTTATAGCCTTGTTCGTAGAACAGTTTCCAACCAGTCAGAGCCAATCAAATTGCGAGAAAGCAACTTTTCACGAACTATATCAAAGCAAAACATTGATTAATTATCTGTAATGCATTCAATATTTGTGATAGGTGTGTCAAATTTTCTCTGTAGACAAAAAGCCTCATACCTTTTCGGTAATTTAGCCCAATTTGGTTAAAACCTTTATTTATTATCCATCATTTTATAAAATATTATAAATGTTATTAGATGGAAAAATCTTTTTAGTATATTAAAAAATAAGGCCCCTGTTGGCATAGTTGGAGCATATACATAAAATACGACTTTCTACAGGTTTTGCGCCTCTTTAGTTATAGAATTATAAAATTTATAAAAAGTCATTTTGTCCAATATATAATATCAAGAAAAATTAATTAGGTTCATTGTTCATATGCTTCTAAAAATTATAGCAATCCACGTTCGAAAATGCGCATAATTTTAAGTCTCTATAAAACGTTAATTATAGGCTAATATTTTAAGTTACGATTTATGTCAAAAATACCTGTTTATTTATTTACAATATATGTATATTCGCACGTAAATGGTTTAGTTAGAATTAAAAAAAAGTGTTTTCTATTAAATAGGTATTAATGTTCAAACCATCTCATAAATCAAATAATTACCTACATTATAAAAATTGCTACAACTTAATTCTTGATGGTGACATTTACCTTCAAATTAAGGAATTGCATTATCTAATTTACATAAATTAGCTGCTGTAAATATTAATGATTATAATTAAAAAATATATGTATCTTTGCGAAAATAACTAAAAGTATAAATTGTAAGTAAATTTTACTTATGGATTACTGCATTACTGTTATGTCTGATTATTAATAATTTAAAGTGTGAATCTGGCGACGATCCAGTTCCTAATATAATGAATAGCCATCACATCAAGGTTTACAACAAATTCTGTAGGTGAGTTGGTGACCCCTTTCATAGATAAAAAAAGATTTGTGGGAATTTCCAACAAGTCGGAACCGGAACCAGTAACAAATTAACAAAATTACCATCTTATTGCCGAGCACACGGATATATTTTTCCAAGTTATGTGCTATCTGTTGTTGGGTTGTTGCATATAAAATATTGACCTTGCGCCTTGTTATCAATTAATTAGCAAAGAATGAAATAATGAGTTGGTAAAGTGCTCGAAGAATAAAAGTTGATAAATGTTTTATGTCGGGTTTCCACCAAAGGGACAGTTTAAAAAAAACAGTTCTGTTTTCAAAAATCAAAACAACTTGTTTTTCTTTGATGTACCGATATGGGAAATCCGACAAAATTTTTACAACATTGCTCTGTTTGTTGAGAAAAACAGTTTTTGTTTCTGTTTCTTGTTTTGTCCGTTTGGTGGAAAACCCGGCATTATGGCAACTAACAAAAAAGTTGATTTAATGATTTGAAAAATGTTAAATTATAACTAAAATTGTTTTATATGTAATAATGTGCATAAAATTGGATCTTTATCTTGATATCCAATTATTAGCTAAATTTAATTACCTACTTGTAAAAAACTGGTCCTATAAAATTGTTTTCTTTACAAAATACGACTTAAAAAATAATTTTAATTGTTTCCGTGATCCTTGGAAAAAAAATGTAAGTGATTTTTCTACAAAAATCGAGACAAAAATACATGCAATAGTAAATCACAAATTTACGATTAAGTCTGCATCGTCTTAGTTACTAAACCAGGAAACTTAGTCAAATAATGTAATTGGGATAAATTATCATAACTTACTTTATATACATGTCTGCACTGTCACCCAGACCCAGAAGACAAAAAGAATAAAAAATGCAGATAAAGAAAATACTAAAATGATGGATTTATTCTTCAAGCTTCTAGCCCATTTAATGCAACTATTATTAATTAAATGAAACTTTATACCCAGTTGTTAATTAATTTTCCAATAAATACAGAGACGAATCACATAAATTAAATCAACTTAAAACGTGTACAGAGTACGCAATTATTTGTTTACTCTCATCATAGTTAATTAATTAATAATAATTAAACAAAAAAACTTATTGACACTTGAATATTACCGTGGAAACACGTGGAATATTGTTTGTATTTTTCTCAACACACTTCTTAGGCAATTGTTGTTTCTATTTTAGGATAATCCTGTTATAAGAAGTACCTACAGTAATTATTATGACATATTTACTTCATCTCACAATCAGTGTAGATACAAGCGTCTAAACTAAATCTGTAAACAATAAAAGGCATTGAAAAAATAGACAAACTGACCTACAAGTTCTCGCTGAACTTGCAAAATATCGAATAATGTGTTGTGATGACAACGCACTTTAGATTTGTGTACCGGTTGTACAAGGATTATGTAACTCCATTTTCAATCAATTGACCTTAGTGAGTGGATATCGGATGGAAAAGATGGAGAGTTTAGTGGGAAAACCAACTTGACACAATTTTAAGTAAAGAGATTAGAGAAAGCGTAGAAGCTTCACTAGTTTTTTAAACTGTACGGATGGTGCAATTTATCAAAACCAAATTTTCATTAATTTCATTGTAAATACTATAATATAACTTTTGCGAGAGTCCATTGGTTATTTGTCAGTTACCAATAACGTAATATCCTCGTGATTTTAGTTTCGAATAATCACAAAGCAGTAGCTCAGTGCCTCAGTGCTCAGTGTATAGCAGGCTTTAGGAAACTAAAATTACATCAGTGATTGATGATTTTCAACATGCTATAAAAAGATAAATAGAAAGAATTGATATGAAAAACTTCACGAGAATATTCTTTCGAACATTCTGAAATCTATTAATTTCGAAAATACAAATAGTATCTACCAAAAACCGTACCTTCCACGTTGCCTTAACTAACAACCGTATTTATTTCCAATTAATGATTTTTATTTTTTATTCGAAAAACGACTTTGATTTCAATCTTTAAATAGTTTCGGCAGTCACACCTTGATACTGCATCTATTTTTAATATTCTTTAAGATTCCTAAAAATGAAACACAGTGAACTTTGAAACGAAAATATTTTTGTATACCTACCTGGAAAAAATCATTTATGAGCTACCAGTAACTTGCTAGTAGGTAACTACTACCTCGTATACTTGATCACATTAAAGTGATTTTAGTTTCTTCACAGTCACAAACCAGTAGCTTTCGGAAACTAAAATCACTTAACAGTCATTGATGTTTTTCAACATGGTATAAGAAAAAAGGAATTATTGATATAAGACATGATACGAAAAACTTCACGAAATTATTTTTAGAACATTATGAAATCTATTTATTTTAAGGATTTTCCATCACTAATACCTACCCTAGAAGAAAATTGTTCGAATTGAGGGATTTGTTTGTCATACAAGTTACTTGCATTAAAATTGGGTCATTTGTGGGACATAAACTAAACATTTTGATTAATTTTGTGGTATGTATTTGAGAGAAATTTAAAGACATATTTGGAAATGTGAGGTATTTATGTTGCATTTTTATGAAAAAATTAATACTTTGACCTCATAATTTGGCTGTGGCCAACCAAGGGTTGGCTACGTGAAGTAATTTTTTGTCTTCAAAGGAATTTGTTGGAATTTTTGTAGAATTTTCCAGAAATTGTAAACCATGAATCGTCTGCCACAAGCTAGCAAACGACACCCTATGTAATTAATTTATTGTCAAAGGCATACTAACATACTATGCGTTTAGCGGTTGACCGCATAGAGAGGCGATTTTGCTGCCGCGTCTTATCGGAGGAAAGCGGTAGCGGCTGAGTGGGAGAACACAGGGAAACAAGTAACTGATGACATACTAGTCAGTGGTTTTCGACTTTTCCAACTTTCAAAATGTGTGGAAGTAGTGAAAAACTCATCGCACTTGTAGAGTTACGTCCGGTCCTTTGGGACAAGGGATGTGAGGAATACAAGGTGCACAGAATATTTCCTTCTTCGCCTGTTTTTGAGCAGACCTTCTGCTTCAGCAGCACAAACAGGTGCCACATTAAGAAAATGATGGAATTCCAATCCTCGGAGGCTGCAACACAACTTATGAGAAACGATTCAAATCGAAATAGAGATTCCGAAAACTGCCAGCCCGCTCCGCACAACTGTTCAGTTTGTCTATAGAATAAAGAAAGCAGCGATCGCTCTATTTTGCGGTAGCCGATTTGCGGTAAAAACTACAAAAAAATGTCAGTGGCGTACTTTTTTTCTCAATAATATTGACTGTGGTGCCCACTGAGACGACCCTGGACCTAATAATTTCAATCTAGTTAGGGCTAAATAAGCGCCTTATTACTTCAAATAACTGCACCAAATTTCAACCAAATCGGTTTATGGATAATTATGATATTTTATAAATACCGTTTTTTTTTAATTTCAACGCCCTGTATCTCAGAAACAAAGCAACTCCGGACATATGTTCATAGGAACTTTTTTTCTTAAAACGACCCAACAAATCACCCTGTGAAGTTTCGTACCGTAGTTAGGAAACACCCTGTATAATATGAGTAGTGCCTAAAGCTACGATTCCACTGAAGCAACATTGAGGAACTTTTTGTTGCGTTGTGTGTCTTCATGTTTCCATAAATAAGAAACTTTCATGAACATTAATAAACTTATCGTTTCCACTCAAGGAACTAAATCGTCAGTAATCGAACCGTGTTACTGGCAACATAAAGCTACGTTTCCACCGGAGGAACATTGGGGAACTTTTGTGTTTCTGTTGCTTGTTTCCGAAAATGTTCCACAAAATTCCTAAATGTTTCTCACTGTTTCTGTAACAAATTCCGACTATTTCTTCTTGTTGCCGGTTTCCAATTCGAGCGGTAAACTTCAAAAGAAAATCGGCAACACAAGGAAACAAAAACATGTTGTTGTTTGTCGCCGCCGCAATAGAAACCAATAAAAATTAGGAACAGAAATTTGTTACATTTAGACCATATTTCAGTACACATTTAACATACATCCGACATCAGTGGAAACACTGAGTTGCGCTTTTCTTATGTTGCCAGAAACACCGTACGATTACTGACGATTTTGTTGCTTGAGTGGAAACGGTAAGTTTATTAATGTTCATGAAAGTTTCTTATTTATGGCAACATGAAGAAACACAACGCAACAAAAAGTTCCTCAATGTTGCTTCGGTGGAATCCTAGCTTAAGAAAAGCGCAACTCAGTGTTTCCACTGATGTAGGATGTATTTTAAATGTGTACTAACTGAAATATGGACTAAACGTAACAAATTTCTGTTCCTAAGTTTTATTCGTTTCCATTGCGGCGGCGACAAATAATAACTTGTTTTTGTTTCCTTATGTTGCCGATTTTCTTTTGAAGTTTACCGCTCGAAATGGAAACCGGCAACAAGAAGAAACAGTCGGAATTTGTTACAGAAACAGTGAGAAACATTTAGGAATTTTGTGGAACATTTTCGGAAACAAGCAACAGAAACACAAAAGTTCCCCAATGTTCCTCCGGTGGAAACGTAGCTTTACATTTTAAAAAAGTAATTTTTAAGGTATTTTTAGACATTTTGTGGATTTTTTTTAATTTAAAGAATTTTATGGTATTTGAGATGAATTTGAAGGCATTTTTGTTTATTTTTATGAAAGAATAAATTTTTTATCGAGACTGACCCCTCGAAAAAACGAATGATTGAGAGGTATGAGAAACTTCACGAGAGTATTTTTTAGAACATTCTGAAATCTATTTATTTTAAGAATTTTCCATCACTAATAATAACTTTAAAAGAACCGCATTTATACGCCACGTTCACTGAGCAACTGCATTTATTGTCAATTAAGAATTTTTATTCAAAAAACCACTTTGATCAGTTCTTAGTTTTGAGTCGTATCACCTTGAAAACACTACCTACTTTTCAATATTCTTGTCAAGATTCTTAAAAACGAAAAAAACGTGAACTTTGAAAAGAGTATGTTTTGCATACCTACCTGAAAAAGATCAGTCAACTTTTAACTGCAGCCATGAAATATTGCAAGAAGACGGAGGTTAAAAATAAGAAGAAAAAACAAGATTAAATGAAACTGGATATTGGTTTTATTATAATTAAATCACAGTTTTAGCCGAATTATAACCTTGGATAACGCAAACATTTTTTTGTCAATCTCTTTGAAACTGTTATAATAATGTTATAGTTTCATCTGAGACAGGTGCTAAATCTCGTGCTAAATGGAACAAGGAATTATCTTCAAACTTGTTGACATGGATTTCATTGACGTCAATAACGTGGATTATTCCAGTTTAAAAAAATTGGCTACGTACCGACCAATGATTATTATAATACTAATTTATTAATAATAATAATTTTGACAGGTAATTATCTTTAATTTTTTAGTCACGGACGTAAACTCACTTGTCCTAAACAAAGTTCAACTGGAAAATACCAACAACCTAGAGATTTTGCGCTCACTCCCAAACTCGATTGAAATTATAACATTTTATAATAATTATAATAATTGCTAGAAGTATCAATGTCTTTGGAAGTATTTTTTATTGACGAACTGGATCCACTTCTCTCATGTATAGTGGATTTCTTGCGCACACTTTACATCGTACATACTTGGGCATCGCCTTGGTTTCGAGGTGTCCACCAAAGACATAGTGGGAAAAGTAAAATTGAAAGTTTAGTTTACTCATAGTGTTCACTGGGTGTGCGATTATTATCGGCATTCGCGAAATGATTAATTGGATAATGTGCGGGTAATTTCCTTGAACAAAAACCCCCTAAAAACAAATAATATATAGTAAGTACCACAATTCTATTAGTGATTACGCTAAGTGCTAAGTGGGTTTTATTCAACTGGAACAAACTGAATCGTGCGTTGAAGAAATTATTGACATTTAATTTATCTAATCCCCCTTAAACAAGAGTACTCACAATAATTATTTGTTGATTGCCAATAATGTAATGTGTTATAATCGTGTTATAAGACAGATTTTACATCGAAGTTTTAAATAGACGACATTAAGTAATATTAAGTAATAGCACTACGATGAATACTAATTGTATTGCAATTATTATCGATTACTTTTACTTGTGCTTGTTGGAAATTTCACTTTTTTTGGCTTGGCAACTTGGCATGTGAAGAAAAACCTGTCTTGAAGTGTCAAATAGTTTTCACTGCGTTTAGACCAAGCATTAGTGACGCCACTGGAGAAATGCAAATTATTTACATCGGAGTAATGTACTTGGTTATAAACATGAAAAATGTGCTTTACTGACATATTTTCAAATATTTCTAGAAAAACCAGGTGTAAGTTCTATTTTTTATAACGGCACCTTGTAATATTTGGTAACTGGACCATGAAAGCTCTATTACTCTAAATTGATGCTGTTTTCTTTTTTGGAACTAAAAAAATCATAAAGTTATATTGTGATTTTAGGACTTTTGTTTGTTAATTATGATCCACTTAAAGATTAAATGCTATAGTTTGAGAAGCACTGATTTAAATGAAATGAAAATTGTAACAATTTTGTATAAGCTTAAAAATGTTCAAATTTTCATACCTGTTTTTAAATGCCATAGTTTTAGAGTCACTGGTCGGATCCAGGTCTAACCTACATTATTTGAAAATTAAATCTTGCCTTATGTTAGAAAAGATTGCAGAAGTAAATGTTTAATCAAAATAATCAAACTTAATAAAATTTGATAGCAATTTTTTAAATCTGCTGTTTTAAAACGCCATAATTTGAGAACAACTTGTCAGACTTAATTTTACGTTATTTACTTACTACGGCTAAAATAATTATTTATCATAATTATTAATTATAAGTAAACGTGTTTTTGAATTTATTCAGGAAACAATTTTTTTTAGTAAAGTATATAATTAAAATAATTTTACATATATTGGATTAATTTTTTTTTCTCACCACATTTTTCACAAATCCGGTAACTGAAACCACTTTACCTACTAATTGAACCAAAATTTGCATCGTCATCTAAATAAGCACACCGATACGATAAATGAACATAAAATTCTATATAACACTTACATTAATTTTTAATGGTAGGTAATAAAAATAATTACCAATTCAAACCGAATTTTTTTTGTACTGAACCGTTCTTTTTTTTATCAAACCAGCCTTGACTTTATCCTTTGTAAGGAAAATCACTTAGAATTTTGGGTTTCAAGCACTCTGGTTTAAAACCGGATTAAATCATAATGTAATCGCGTCTTCATGAACGGTTTTACCCAAGCTTCATCTATATTTTATGGAATATAATTGTATCTACGGAAATTTTCGTTGTTGTCAATGGTTTGATGACGCTGTTAGAGAACGGGTCAAGTTCGGAAATTTCTCTGTAAATATTTCACAAGGGTAACCTCGAGATCGAGAACGAAACTTTTGGTGGTTATTTTTGGGCGGATTCGAACAGGTATAAATTGATAAATAGTGGGAAGCAGCGATGAGACAAGACATATTCAGTTTATTTAAATAATTATGATTCGATTATTATGGGAACTTTCTCTCGTACAATTTATTGTTATTCCAATCAAGTAACCTTGACTTCCGAAGAGTTTTCAGCAGAAAATTCACGATGATTCACAGTTACATCACATATCTAACTAAAGCTATTGCTGTAACAAAACCTTTAGGTGTGAGTTGGATTGTATACTTCATTCAACAATTATTGTGAAATATTGTTCTTTTTAACATTACTCTTGCTGCAACAATAATTAATTGGCCATGAGAACGCGAATATTTTCCATTTGGGGCCTCAGTTCTAAGTGTGTAACATGTTTCGTTTGAAAATGTGTGGCAACACACGACTTTTTCTTATGATATATTGATGAGTTGGGAAAGATTTTTAGCTGAGAGATTAACTAACCGAATCGGAAAGTTTTGTGCAAGTTTATGATGGAAAAAATTGGTTGTGGAAGAAAAACTTAATTTGGGTCAAAGTAGGTATCTATTAATATTTGTCGAAAGTTAGTTTTATGTTTATGTTTATATTTTTGTCGTTCTGTAACTAGAAAAAAAAAAACAAATTATTTATTGCCTTTTTTCTAATAAAGCATATAGTTTTCTAGGTACTTGAGTAAATTTCCGAAATATACAGAGCGTTCTAAAATATCAGTTCAAGGTTATCGTTGTTGTTTCTGGGAACTTAAAATTACTTCCATTTATTTTCACAGCCCACTTTTTGTATTCCAAAATTTTGATCCAAGTCGAAAAAAATCATGATTACTTAGGTGTAATCATTATCTCAACAATTTTTACCATTTTTATCAATAAATTCCTTAAAATTTTGGAAATTTCTTAGAGAAACAATATTATTTCCAAAGAATTTTGGTGGGCGATTATCAGTTCCTGATATAGACGAAGCAAAGGCCTTTCTCATGACTCGTCATAAACTTAACTTAAATGGAAATTTTCGCTAATAAAACGTTGCCTTGCCTACTTTATGTTATTCCGCGCAATTTTAACACAATAGGTACTTTTCCCAGATGAATTAACATTACTAGGACATGTTTTCATTGCGGAAGAGTATCATAAATTAATTTTATAAATAAAAGGACTTGACATGTCAAGGTTGTGTTATGGTGTATTTTCTATTTTGCTTAAATGACAAAAATGGTAAAAAACTGCGTCCTGATGAAACTGCCACCACTTGATGGTTCATTTCGTATTCTGCTTAGCCATTTATAATGCTGTACTCTTGAGGAATACTAAATAAATAATGGATTTTGTTGAAACGTTTGACCATGTGAATGAATCTAGGTTTGTATCGGAATATCCCGCGTGATATAAGTGAGGTTAGATTGGGGATGGGTGGTGACGAATTAAGAAAAACCAAATTCAAGTATCTAACTGGAAAGAAATTAATTTGGCCCAAATTCGAATGTGTTGTGAACGTTGTGGTGGTTACTTATTTTTATTTTTACTGGTTATTTGAGGTTTCTAGTTAGAAACTAGAAGCCGAATCTGTCACTATGACGAAAAATAAATATTGTTTCGAATAAACGGTAATTAAAAAAAAAATAAATGTAGACAAAGAAAACCATATATGCGTTAGAAAAAAAATTAAATCATCTTCTCACTTTATTTCATTTCAACAATAATATTCCAAACACACTCTTCTATTACGAACTTAAACAAATCAAAAATTATCCTAACCCAACTTTTTAGTTAAGGTTAGAAACAATTTCCCACACTTTAGTTTACTTTTCCAGCATTCTACTTGCGATTTCAACCGACATTATGCAACGGAAACTGTTTACATTCTTAACAAGGTGATTGTTAAACTAAAGTACACACAAACTATAAAATAAATGTTGGTTCGGATTGTGGTTCACCTTTGCCTTGGTTGTTTAATAATCCCTCGATTGCCCTCCAAAAATGCCAAATGTCCTTTGCTAAAGGACATTGTAAGTTTGTTTATAAAATAATTTAACTAAATTTCTATCAATAATTGAACTTGTATTTATTTTTTAACTCGTTTACAGAGCGCGGCAAGTTATATGGAAATTTTCGTGTTAATTTGGTAATTCCATTGGTTATTCTAGTAAATATTGACTATAGGAATTTTAGTACCGGGTGTTTTTCGTAAATATGTAATGAAGGCGTAACGCAGGGTTTTCCTCCAAATGACTTTTATTGTCTGATCTTTAATCGTACTTTGGATCCTGTGCAATTATTTGTTTAAGTTTTAGAACACGCATTAATTTGTCGTCACATATTTGTTATGAGTCGGTGCATATTTTAATTTATGTTACGTATTTAAACTAAACTAATAACGTGCAAATTAGGATATAACTTTCAGCAGCTGTTAAAATTATGGATTAAACTGCGTTTTGTTCCAAATAATCAAAAATTAAAATAACGAACAAGATACATATTTAAATACGAATCTATTATTATAGTTTTCTACTACATTCTGGCTCATCATTAAAAATTGAAGTCTTCGAAACTCTAACATATAAATTAATCATCACAGACAAATTGTTATATAAGTTTCAACAGAGATGTTACAATTATAAATTTAATTTTTTCTTAAAATGCGATTCTTTATTTGTTATAGTTTTCTTCTACATGCTGGATCATAAGAATTTAAACTCCTTCTCAAAAGTTTAACATCAAAATCAATCATCACAGACGAATTGGGATATAACTTTTAACAGATGTTATAATTATTATAAAAAACAGTTGAGAGCTAATAAATGTGAAAACAGTTCACCAATAGCGATTTTTGGGTACCTACCTTGGGTAGCATATATATTTTGTGATAAAAATCCAAAATGCTTTAAATTTGGTATATTAATAATAATTATGAAAGACAGTTGAGAGGTGATAATAAATGTGAACAGTTTACCAATAACTAGTCTAATTAAAAAATTATTGCACTTTTAAAAAATTTCAATTTCCAACTTTTTTTTGTTATTTAAAACGTCATATCTTGAGAACGCGTAGATATATCGCTTTAAAATATGGAAATTTTGGATAGAACGCATCGAAAGCTATCTGAGCCAGTATAGTTTTAATTTTAATTGTACTTTAGATTGACAGGAGAAATAAAAAACGCTATTTTTGGGATCCTTTGGGTAAGAACCATTTATGATAAAAATCCAAAATGCTTTAAATATATTATATTAATCATAATTGTGAAAGACAGTTGAGAGGTGATAATAAATGTGAAAACAGTTTACCAATAACTAGTCTAGTTAAAAAATTATAGCACTTTGAAAAAATGTCAATTTTCAATTTTTTTTCGATTCAAAAAGTCATATCTTGAGAACGCGTAGAGATATCGCTTTGAAATTTGGAAATTTTGAATAGAAAGCATCGAAATCTATCTGAATCAGTATAGTTTTGAGTTTAATTTTACTTGACATTGACAGGAGAAATAAAAAACGAGATTTTTGGAGGTACTTTGGATAGGAACTATTTTTTCATAAAAATCCCAAATGCTTTAAATTTGGTATATTAATAATAATTATGAAAGACAGTTGAGAGGTGATAATAAATGTGAAAACAGTTCACCAATAGCTACTCTAGTTCAAAAGTTATAGCACTTTGAATGAAAAAAATGTCAATTTTCATTCAAAAAGTCATATCTTGAGAACGCAAGATATCGCAACGAAGTTTCGAAATTTTGGATAGCACGCATCGAAATCTATCTGAATCAGTATAGTTTTAATTTTAGTTGTACTTGAGATTGACAGGAGAAATAAAAAACGCGATTTTTGGGGGTACATACTTTGGGTAGGATAAAAATCCAAAATGCTTAAAATTTGGTAGGTATATTAATAATAATTTATTTTGTCTCAAAACCAAAAAATTTACGATTTTTAAAATCCGATTCTGTTTGAAGTTTTATGCTACATGCTGACTCATCATAAGAATTTGAAATCCTAATTTTAACACCAAAATGCTTTAAAAAATTGTTGATAGTAATTTCATCAACATTTTTGAAATAAGTTCCAATTTATTTAAAGATGCATTAGTATCCAAAAAGTAATTAAGTGATGGATTTCTCTTGCCTCTAGGCAATATTTTGCTAATTTTACAAAATTTAATTGGGAATTTTTGTAATGTATGTAGTCTGTGCTTAGGTATTATCCACGCATGACGTTTAAAAATCTTTGATAAAACCTAACGCAATAACAATCAATTTGCTTGGTAAAAGTACACACACACAATTATTTTTTCAAAGTAAACCCAATTAGTTAAAACGACGTAATTTCTAATTATCCTTCTCTGTTATAAAACAGTATCGTCCAATCGTTTAACTTCCAGAGTGTGTGCAACACTGTTATTATAAAGGTGCCTAATAAGTGCTGATAACGGAAAAAATAATTATTAATTTGTCTAATTGTGCTTGAAGTGGTATACCTAGTTAAAAGTGAGTGAGGAAAATTTCTTGTTTCAGTTTGAATAATATATTTCCCTTGCTAATACAATTTCTCCAGGTAGCGTTTCCCCTGACATTCTAACATGGATTTTGTTGTAACAAAGCGTCGTAAAATCGGCGAAAAATCGAGAGAAATTTTACACCTCTGCGTTTTATTATGCCTAATAAAAAAAGGGAAAATGCAACATTTCGGTGTTTTGCACGCAATTATCGAGTTTTACAGCACGCGCATGAACACAATTTCCCTCGTCAGGATAAATATTTTAAATATGATTGTGTGGCTTGGGTAAACTAAACCGGAATACAATAAATCAAAATCACAATTAGTTTTTATAGAACTAAGGGAAAAGTTGATGGATGTTTTTATTGTAATTACATACACCCGCATTGTAAATGGATAGTAAACACAATCGAGATTGTCGCGTGATGATTTGTGACAAAATTTCTTTGGGTTTTATTGAGTATAAATATGGTTTTTTGGGGGATGAACTGATGTTTTTTCCAACCATTTTAATTTTGGTATCCTAATGTTTTGTGTCTTTTTGTTTCAGATTTATTACAATGGCTTTAGTCGCCGACATATTTAGAACTGTAAACAATTTTATAAATAAACATGAAGGTAAGTTTTGAAAATATTATATAATGAATTTTATAAAAAAATGCAACAAAACTGAAATAGTTTTTTCAAGCCAGTGGCGTACTTTTTAATATATTTCAAAAAATATTCCTTTGTACGTCACTGTTGTTATTACCTATTTAGTCATCACCACAAATTCCACGTGCTGGAAGTTCCCCAATTATTGACCGTTGTACTTTTTGGTCCGGTATTCACACACATGGCACAATGTTAATCTATTCACCTCGTAATTTTCCACATTAGATAATTATGTTGTACAAGCCAAAAATTTCATTAATTAACCGTTAAGACATCGGTTTTTATAATTTTGCAAAGTGGACGTCTTTATCTAGATTTTAAAAGTTTCCATAATTTATTTCGTTCTCAAGAACAAAGTCAATGACCGGTTTTGAGTACCTAATTAAGTTTTGGAACTATAAAATTTTGCCGAAATTCTTTAATTTACTAGCCACGTGAGTTGATTTGATTCAAGGTTATTCTAGTTTGATTTAGTAGGAAACATTTCCGATTTTATTAATGACATTTTCTTCTCTTTTTCCACAGATCCAAGAACAGCTGATTGGTTTTTAATGTCTAGTCCTTTTTATACTTTAGGAATATGTTTATCGTATGTTTATCTAGTAAAGGTAAGCAAAACAGTTTTATTTTTATCACGTCACTTTTACGCACACAGAGTATACATCACAAGTATCTACATTTTATTTTATGTAATATGTTGATAATAATAATAATGCAAATTTAGATCAAGGTTTTTTTCTATATGAACTATTCCAGATCTGTACTTAAAATTTTTATAATTTTTTTTGGAATACTTTACAAAGTTTCATCGAAAACTTACTGATTTAATGTCATACCTTTCTTAGTACGGTTCTGTAAATTTTCCCAAATAAATGTTATAATTCGACTAATTCTCTTTTTTCTTTTACAGGTACTGGGACCAAAACTAATGGAAAATCGTAAACCCTTCCAATTAAAACGAACATTAGTATTTTACAATTTTGCACAAGTTATCTTTAGTTTATGGCTGTTCTACGAGGTACAATCAGAAATATATTTTTTATAAATTTTGTTTAATCGATTTTTTTTTAGATTAGTATGGGAGGTTGGATGACAGGTGAATACAGCTATCGGTGCCAGCCGGTAGACTACTCGAACAAACCTAGCACAATTAGGGTAAGAAGAGTGTGGAAAATTACTTTAATTTTAATTCAAATAATTTTGTGGTATGGTTTTTTTGATTGGAAAACTTTTCACGGTTTGTTTGTTTGGAACTATCTCAATACATTGAAGGAATTTTTATAATCACTTCTTCATGTGCTTTTCAATTCAAAAATTTACTCCAAACAAATTTTTTTTCTACTCTTATAATGTATAATATGTAAATAGCCATTTTTCTACTTGAAAGTAGGCTTTTGAAAAACTAGTACAGAAAATTAGTGTGGAAATTTTTTTCCGCACACATTTTTTAAACTTTCCGCAAGCAAACAAAAACATAAAGAAGTACTTACATTTAGTTATAATTGTAACATTTATTTAATATCTAACAACCGGAGGAGTGCACATTAGTTCATCGCTTTCGCTTTAGTTTTGAAACTCCATGTTTATATTCACGTAATTTGATCTCAAAATCAAAATTATTTCGATAACAGGACATAATTTATAAACTGTCATCAGCTATGAGCTTTCAGTTCTATGACAACAAACTCACTTGATGTTTTTTTTAATTAGAAAAAGATTTACAAATAATTTTATTTTTTACGAATTCCACGTTTTCGTAGAAAAAATCGTATGTAACACGCTTGCGGAAATGGCCCATGACAATACTCGTGTGATTGCAGCACCCGCTATCGCTCGCGTTGCAAATTTCACACTCGTATTGTCATGATGCGTTTTCCGCACTTGTATTACAATATACTATTGTCTACTGCGAAAATACCTATTCATATTCTATCTAGAGAGAAAATAACAAGATGCACATAAATTTTTAATATAAATTCATTCACTTCCCATGGAATACTTTATATACAAAGCTTAAAATAGTTAAAATAAAAACTAAAATATAATTTTGACGTTTCACTTGAAAACTGTCACCTTAAATATTTTAGAAAATTTTGTAGTTTCTAATCCAATTTATAAATTACAGTATCCTAGAAAAAATAGTATTTTCTACTCGACATGAAATACGTTTTTTTTTTGTTCGTGAGATTGCCTCACTCGCAGCTACGTAGCTTGTGTACAAATTCTCACCTCACGAAAAAAAAACGTTATTTTCATTTCTAAAATATACTATTTTATTACAGTACTGCTTTGAGTGGATTCTTAATCGTTTTTTCTTCTTTGCAGATGGTTCACGCTTCCTGGTGGTACTTCTTCTCAAAATTCTCCGAGTTCTTTGACACGGTAAGCTCCGAAAAACCAACAAATTTCGTTTATACTTCTTCTTTTCCTTCAGATTTTCTTCGTGCTTCGAAAGAAAAACGACCATATTAGCACCCTTCACGTGATCCACCACGGCGTTATGCCAATGTCCGTTTGGTTCGGCGTTAAATTCACTCCAGGAGGCCACAGCACCTTCTTCGGATTTCTGAACACTTTTGTACATATCATCATGTATTTCTACTACATGCTAAGTGCCCTTGGCCCACAAGTCCAGAAGTACTTGTGGTGGAAGAAGTACCTTACAACATTGCAAATGGTATGGGAAACTGAACATCAAGCTAGTTACGGTGCTAATTATCTGTTAAATTCCAGGTGCAATTTGTTGTCATTATGATCCACGCCTTCCAGTTATTGTTCATCGACTGCAATTACCCACGTGCCTTCGTCTGGTGGATTGGCATGCACGCTGTGATGTTCTTCTTCCTGTTCAAGGAGTTTTACAATCAGACTTATACGAGGCGAAGACGTGAAGCAGCAAGTGCCAAAGCTAAATTGAATGGACATTCTGCAAATGGTGTCGTTGCCTCGAAACAAAATGGCGAGGTGAAGCTAAATGGTTACGCGAATGGCGTTACAAAGACTGTTAGTGAATGTTATATGAATGGTACGAGTGGTAGTGAGGTACATCACAGGATAAAGGCGCAGTGATTCAGGTTTTTTTTGTAATAGGTTAAATTAGTTTTAGTAGGTTTATTTTTGAAGAGATTGGATTTATTTACTTAACTGTTTGTTGTTCATGACTATTATTGCTCAATTTTACACAATTTCGAATTGGAGTCGATAGGCATAATTTCAAGTACCTATTTATCGAAAATTCGCATTGAAACGTTGTTAATGTTGTATTTTTGTTGTTGAATAATGTTTATAAGTAAATTTTATTGATATTTTTGCAAAATTTAATATTTGATTTATATTAAGTATTTAGGTACTTTATTTTTGTTGTACATATTAGATTGTAATTTAATATTTAAATTAAGTTATAGAAAAAAAACAATCATATTATTTAAATTAATTATAAAATTATATTTTTATTATATTAATTATAATTATAAATTAATTATAGAAAATTTTCCAAGAGCCCGTACTTTTTTTTCTTAATCTGGTCGTTTTTGGTAAATTACTTGGCAATTATTGGGATAGTGTAAAAATTATTGTTGACTCATTAAATAAATTACATTGTTACACTATATTTTCTATAATGTGTTTTGTTGTACGTACTTTTATACTTTACATTATCTACATCTGTTTCATTAATAAAAAATCGAAATGACGAATGATTTTTTTGTGGATCTAGATATACAGGGTGATCAGTAATTGGCGCACTCGGAGCATACTGTGATAAACTTTACGTTTTAAGAATGACGAATTTTTTTACCATAGTGCTGTACAAAGATATGACCACTTTTGTGAAAATAAAAGTGGCAACACTGCATTGAACATGTGAATAGGTTCGACGAGAAAAAAAAAGAGAAACGTTCAATATTTTATGATGCGAGAACTTGTCAAACTAATTTAGTACTGTCAATTTTATTAAAAAACAGAAACAACAATTGAAATTCATTATTTATATTTTCATGGCAATAGAAGGTATATTTTAGTTTATCCCAAGGGGAGCTTGAGAGGTTGTCAAACTTCAAATTTCTTTCAAATTTAGGTATTTTATTTAATTTTAACACTTTGAATTTCTTTGTATTAGAGGTTTTGTGAAAAAAATTGAACAAATCATATTTATCCAGAGATTATAGTAGCATGAATTATTCACTCATTTTTGTTTTGGTTATGAAAATAATTAGCTTGTAACTTGGATGAGGGAAACTATAACTCGGAAACTAACCATCAGATTTAATTTTTCTTTGCAGATTATCCTTAGTTTTAATGTGCTCTATAACGCCCTGTATTCGGAGTGCGGCAATTACTGATCACCCTGTATAAATTTTGATAAATTGAAAATGTGAATGAATCACCGATTGCAGAAAGGGTACAAGTTATGGGAAATTCGATAGGTAGTTAGGTACCTACCTATAGTACTATTTATTCTTTATAATTTGATGCAGGGAGATTATGTGCACAGAAATTAGCCTACAAGTTATCACTGATTACAATGATAGTACAGGGTGATTCTTTTATCTGGGAAAATGCTTTTTTCTCATAAACGGCTGAAGGGAATTAAATTTTGAAAAAAGTGTTATATACCTACTGGCTGTTACTCAAAATTAGGATAGAAATATAGACTTTAATATGCATGACGCTAGGCGTCGCGACTCTTCAAAAAAAATTTTTCCAGCAACATACCACTTTTATTAAATCATTGGAAAGGTCTTTTAATTTTGAGTATTTTTTCTAAAGACCAATTTTTTTTATTCTTATTTTTTAAAAAGTTATGATCCAATTTAAATTATTTCTATTCTAACTAAATTTGAAATATTTTTAACAGTAGGCCGAGTTTTCCCTCAAATACTAAAGTAAATCTTATTATATAAAATAAAGTAGGCTTAGAAAAAACAAAACCTGTTATTTGTCAACACATTACAATATTGAAAAAACTTATATATTAAGTAATACCTAAATTAAACAAAAAATATTAATGTAAAAGTTCATTATTTTAACAATTGTTCAATATGAGTACTATTGTTATCTAAACATAAATTATAACGTTTTCTTATTTCATTATATGTGACTTTTCCTACAACATTAGCATTAATTTCAGCACAGGCATCGACAATCTTTTGCTTTAAATGATTTATATTATTAGACCTTGTTTTGCAAACTTTATTTTTAAGAGTTCCCCACAAGAAAAAATTGAGAGTTGTTAAGTCTGGGGACCTAGGAGGAAATTCTACTGGCCCGTAAGTTCCCATCCACCTGTCTTCATATTCTATATTTAAATAATGCCGCACAATAGCGGCATTATGACAAGAAGCCCAATCTAGTTGAAACCACAAATGTGTTCTAATCTGAATTTTTGTTTAATTTAGGTATTAATAAGTTTTTTGTTGTTGTAATATGTTGACAAATAACAGGTTTTGTTTTTTCTAAGCATACTTTATTTTATATAATAAGATTTACTTTAGTATTTGAAGGAAAACTCGGCCTATTGTTAAAAATATTTCAAAATTTAGTTAGAACAGAAATAATTTAAATTGGATCATAACTTTTTAAAAAATTAGAATAAAAAAAATTGTTTTTAGAAAAAAGACTCAAAATTAAAAGACCTTTCTAATGATATAATAAAGGTGGTATGTTGCTGGAAAAAAATTTTTGAAGCGTCCGCGACGCCTAGCGTCATGCATATTAAAGTCTATATTTCTATCCTAATTTTGAGTGACAGCCAGTAGGTATATAACACTTTTTTCAAAATTTAATTCCTTTCAGTCGTTTACGAGAAAAACGCATTTCCCCTGATAAAAGAATCACCCTGTACAGTAAATGGGGAGAGAAAAAGGTCTCAAATAGACTTTTTTTACCCTACAGCCAATTTTTGCAGAATCTTGAAGGGGGTCACCCTGTAAGTTTAAAACTGAACTTAATTAAGGGTTGAATTTTTTCGATAAAAATGAGTCAGTACAAAGTTGTAGAGAAAAATATTTCCTATTTTCTTTAAATATTTTTTTATATTGTCGATATCTAAAAAGTTATTCAACAAGTAAGTTGAAAATTTTGGGGAAAGAGTAGTAAGTAGTAGTAGTAAATAGTACCTAACTAGAGAAAAATTTCCCTAAAATTTTCAACTTATTTGTTGAATACCTTTTTAAATATTGACAATATCAAAAAAATGTTGAGAGGAAAGTTGCAGGAAATATTTTTCTCTACAACTTTGTATAGATGCTTTTTTTTGGAAATCTAATAGAAAAGAAGTTATTTAATAAATAAAAAAATAACCCTTAATTAAGGGCTTGTGAAGGAACGGCGGGGTCTACGAATACAAAAACTCAGTTTTAAATTTACAGGTTGACCCTCTACAAGATTCTGCAAGAATTGGCTGTAGGGTAAAAAAAGTCTGTTTCAACTCCGTGTTTACTGTACAATGAGTTTTATATAGAAGAAATTGTGGGTTGCCTAAGGTAAATACTTGAAATAATGTAAAAAATTCGATATTCATTTATATTCCTGAATGCGTTTAAATAGATAGTTTTATATTCCATAAAAACAATAACATAGAATTTTTTGAGGTACCTATCTATCTATTTTATTTCTCATTTCAATTAAAATATGCAGTAAATTATTAGAGCAAGTGGAATTAAGTAGAAAATTAAAGTGATTTATGTATTCCCCTCAGAAAAATTTATTTTGAATAGTTTCTATTTCCAATAGTATTTTAGTGTTCATAACAGGGGGATAGGCATATATGGGCCTAATGCAGGGTTCACCCTATCAAAATCTCTTGGTAAATCTCCCTAAATCCCACAGGCGGAACTCGCCGCAATAAAATGTGACCAAGAATGTATTCGAAGAAATACTAGAAGTGCCAATATTTATATTGCCTCAGATAGCCGGGCAGCTCTTAGAACTCTAAGATCTTACACTTTTGAGTCGAGGCTCGCCTGGGACTACAGACAAACTCTCAATTCTCTGGCACGTTACAACAGTCTAAGATTGTTGTAGGTACCAGGGCATGAAGGAGTCGAAGGAAACGAGATCGCAGTCAATCTGGCGCGTACAGGAACTAGATCTCATTTTTGCGGTTCGGAACTCTACTGTGAAATACAAAAATCCACAGAAAGCCAGAAATATTGGTATGGGAAAATGAACTTTGGACTAAGATAAGCGAAAAGACTCATCAAGCCTTACGCCAGCAGAAGCGTAAGAATGCCTCTCGACCTACCAAGGAAAGACATAAATCTAATAGTTGGGCTCCTAACTGGCCACTGTTCCCTAAGATATCATCTCACCAAAATGGGGAAGTCAGAAATAAGGACCTGCAAATTCTGCAACTCAGATGATGAAACCTCTGAACACATTTTCTGCTTTTGCGTAAAAATGCAACATACCAGGAAAGAGACACTAGGAAGGGCATTTTGCTAGCCCCAAGAGGTCGGATCATTGACCTTCAAGAAGATAACCAACCTTGTTAAGAGATTGGGCATCCTTGAACGATAACAAGGTCTTTTAGGTAGAGGTGATACTAGGACCCTCATCCAACTAACTAACTAGTGTTCATAAGACTATAGGTAAACATTTGTTTCAATTCAATATCTACACAAAGAGAGAAGATCTGACCTTTCTAACGAAAAAGGAAAAGTATCGGGGACCTAGAATTTTCTGAGTTGTCCACAAATCCGGATTAAACACAAACAATACGGTACGTTCCCGAATTGAATTCAAAAGAGGCACTACTTTTTTTTGCGAAAAAGTGTTATTCTTTGTAGAAGTCTTTGATTATTGTCATTAAATCATTTATAAAAGTGTTAAAAACTAATACAGTGCTCTGAAAAACACTCTTAAAGTACTTTAATTTTTGAACATACCTAAAAAAGTTCTTATAAAATATTTCTTATAAATTTAATGTCTAATTTCAAGACACATAACATTCCTACGTTTATTTAATAGTTTTATATTTTGTACAACACATTATTACAGTACATTCACAATATTCACATATTATTATTTTCTATGTCGAATAGGCCATCGACTTTGGTCTTCCACCAGGGGAATATTTTTAATTTGAAGGCATCCATTAAATCATTAAAATAAGGAGGAAATAAAGAGTGGATTGTTTAATTGGAATAAGATAATAAATAGTTTAAGGTGAATTATAGTTGGAAATATAGTGGAGGAATTTGTATTTTGAGGGTATGCTGAGGTTTCGTCTGCTGCAGTAGATTGAATTATAAAAGTAGGATGCTGTTTGTAAGGGATCGAAAGTGGAAAGTTCGTGATTTCGCTTTGGTTTGTAGGTATAATTTTTGGATATTTAATAAAATTTAGTTTGGGATCAAATTCAAAGATATTTGCAGGAAACGGATGGGTGAGGAGAATTTTGATTTACTTTGGGAAAAAATGGGAGTTGGGTTGTTGCGTGATTAGCAGAAATACACCATTTAACTAACCAGGAATTAAGACCATCGGTTTGGTTTTGCAAATGTACCATTGCAAGAGTGAGATTCTTACAAACTTATGGTATTCTTGACTTATTTTAAAATATATGGGTGGGTTCGAAGCATTCAGGGACAGGATTATATACCTAGGTTATAGTAAAATATAAAGGAAAGGGGAGATAGGGGAGCCCTGAGGGACACCTTGTTATGGAACGAAGTTGGAGAAGAGAGGAATATTAATTGTTTTAAGGATCCATGTTTTATTATATGGTGGGACGTGCAGTAGGTTTATTTTATGTAGTTTGAAAGATGTCTAATTTCAAATTAAACAAAAATTGAAAATTTTCAAAAAAATTGTTGTGGGAATCCTGAATAAATGTTTAATTTCAATAAAATTAGATCCTACATTAAACTGTTAGATTGGTTTTTTCATTTTTGGCCCCCTCTATAAATTTTAAAACTTTTATAATGTATTTAAGGATTTTATGACAAGCAAAATTTTTTACTTTGCTGAAATTGACATTTATGGAAACTGCATTGTTCAAACATTTTGATTATTTATATTTGTTTTAAGATTTTAATAACTGAATCAAATTTGTTTAAGTCAACAATTTCAGTTTCTCTGATTTTCATTTAAATTTCTATAAAATGTAGATAATTTCGTGTCTAGGTAACATTTCTCCACAGATTTAATTTAATTTTGAAGATATAGTATTTCAAACAAATTTGATATGCCTATTAAAGTCATCTACTTCCATAATTTGCTGACTTTAAACATTTAGGGCCGGTTGTATAAAAATTTAATCACTAGTTAATTCTCCAAAGAGGATAAACTGCAATAGAAACGATTGTTGATTACAATTGTCACTATAGATATTTGGGAGGATAAAAATTTAACACTGCGATTAAAGTTTCATACAATCGGCCCTTAGAAAACTACTGCGTAAGTTGAGGAACTATAACCTAGTGAAAAAAGGTTCGCAAACTCCCCATATACGTATCATTTGCCGACGCATAGAATCCCCAACTTAAAATACGAACAGCGTTAATTTTCCCAAATTTTTTTCATAATAAATTTCAATCAACTTCTGTCTCATTTAAATGTTTAGAAATTTCAAACTAAAATTTCGAAAATAATACATATGACTATAATAATTATCATTTTGAAATTTGTTATTAAAGGGCGGATTTAAACATCTTCATGACGTAAAGATATTTTTTTCATGCACAATAATACAATAGTTAAGCTTGTAAATTGGGTTCTTTTAAGTTATGACGATGACAAAATCCACTCTTTATTTCTTTTACAAGTACTATAAATTAGCTTATTTTGGGACTTTATGGTAACTTTCTTCTACAAAAATTGAATAATTTTTATGTACATTTTTTTTCAACGAAATTTTATTGAACTAAATTTCACAACCTCAACAAAACTAATCATTTTATTTGGTTCTTATACATTTATTTATAAAATACAATAATAATACATTGAGCAAATAAAATATTATATACTTAAATATAATTATTTTTTTACAAATTTAATAGACTATAATTTTTTGTTTAGTCACACACCCTCAATCTGAAACATTAAAAAGTGTATTCATTGAATACATCTTGTTTCAAAATTGATTTTGTTGTGTGAGGTGCCAACATTCTGCTCTCGTAACTTACACAAAATCTATGACTAGGTTATATTTTACAATATACATAATATTATACCCTAAAATTTATTTAACAAACAAAATAATTGGTAGATAACTGTGATTAGAGTTAAACTGAAGTCACAATTATTTATTGAGGTACTATACTTGGTTCCATTGGTGCAGCACTTTAGTCTCATTAAAAATAGAAAAAGGAGTTGCTCCAGCCTGATGGACCTTTAGCGCCAAAAATTCCCAATTAGTTTTTACAGACAGAAAGTTCCCAAAATAATTTAAAGGTTATTTTGGCATTTTACAATAAGTACAAAAAATAATAATTGTTTACAATAATAATAATAAATAATAAATTATTGAACAATTCTAGTTGATTTTGGCCTTGCTTCTTTTGTAAGTTTGATAGTAGAAATTGGAAAACAGCGCGAAGAAAATCGTCGAATGCACCAACAACAATATCCCAATAATCCTAGGATAACCACACTCAATAAACAGTAATTGAGCTGAATGGACGAACACAAAAGTAAACTGCAACTGAAACAAAAACAAAAAAATTGGATTTTTTTCTCAGGTTAATTCTATTTTCTTACCAGTTGCAATGTAGTCAAATGCTTTTTCCACCACAAATATTTTTGGTACTCTGGACCCATAGCAGATACCATGTAATAGAAATACATAATCACGTGCACCAAATTGTTGATTAAGTTGGAGAATGTCCCGTGGCCGCCTGCAAAAGATTCAGATTTTTATGAGTGGAGTTGCACAAAATGTTGCATCAATACTGGGCGCGAGATTTGTTATGAAAAGTGTGATATAATATTTGTTTGTATGGGGAATTTATTGGTTTTATGTAGAATAGAAACAAGCATTGATGTAATTTGATTGACATTTTCTTTATCAAGAGAACTGTGTCGTTGGAATTTTGGACTCTTTACCACTCAGTTTTGGAACCGATCTAGCGAAATTTTCGTTATTTTGTGTGCAAAATTACAGAAAATTTAGATAGGTAACTACTCCCATTATTTCCGTAAAAATAAAAAATCAGAGCTTGTTGTTGTCGACTTTTTAGATCAAGTTCCTACCAATAATTTAAAATTTTCTGCCCCCCGTTTGAGCTAAATTAATTTAAATTTGTGGAATACCACGGGTAAGTTTACCACGTTTTGAGAAATCCAACACCAGTTGGATACGGTATAGCACTTTCTAACCAGTTTTTTTTAAATTGTAAATGGCAACATACAGAGACGTTGGATTATTGGGCAACCATTAGACAATATTTTAAAACCGTTTTAAACAGAAATATTGTTGCAATTCTCAATGACTATATTAAATCAAAGAAAAAACTGTTTGTTGGCGGTTAATTATTTTTCTGTATTCAGTCGGAGCAATAAAACTTAACAATAAATCGTGTGTGTTTTAACTGTCTTATTATCATGCGTGGTTTTTAATTGAACTTTGTTGTAGTTTTATGAAAGCAATTTTTTATTTTACAAATTTCGTTTATAGTACGTCATCATTTTCTAGTAAACTTAATAAAGGATGGGATGTGGGAGATGAAAAAATGTAAATTTTTCGATTTTTTTTCTGTAAATATTTGAAATTCCATTCAAGAAATTGCACAATATTTCAAACAAGTCTTACATCCATTGTGTTAGTCCTTTATCCTTGGACTACTATCGTCTCCTCGCGTTTAAGCTAATTACCAACCATTTTATATAATTTATACTTTATCCTGTCGTAAGTTTCCTCATATACACGGCTATTATTATCTAAATTTCCAACAAAATATAGATACTACAAAATATCTAATAACTAATTGCGATCATAATTACAATATTAATCTGAATCTAAGTGAAAGGATTATGTAATGATATATTCTCAGGTTTTCCTGTTTGAGTCTAAACTATGTCAGAAAGTTAAATTCGCGTTCTTTTTCATTGGACAAGAAGAAGAAGAAAAACAGCCCACTGACCCAGTTTGTGGTCCAATAAAGTTTATGTAACTAACAACAACAACAACAAAAATCTAAATCAATTTAACTCCCTGTGTTCTAATCTTAGTCAATGAGTTAGTTGCACCAATTGAAAATGATTTTTTCCGTCTACGTCGTCGTCGAAATTTATTTATAAAATCTCGTTTATTATGCATCTACTCATAGAGATATTTGTTTGATATCCTTGACCCAAAAAGCCCCCCGCCAAAACATGAATATTTTAGGTTTTATTAATAAGATTGCTTAAAAATTATGTCCCGGTGTGACTGTGTGTGTGCAATAATTTCTTTATAATTGTCTTGCCTTGCTGGCCAAGATTGTTCAAAGCAAAGTTCATGAAGAATGAGCACTTTTTGCACAAGAGCAAACAAATAAGTTGAATTGATTTGAAAACTTATTTGTTTCTAAAGGTGAATGATTGAATACTTAAATAAATTCAGCGGGTGATTACTACAAGATTTACGAGTGTCATAAAGTTTTTTTATGTAACATTCGTTCAAGGATGAATTTACGAAAAATTCAAAAATTATCATTAAGAGTCCATTAAATCAAAATTACGTAGAGTGTATTTAATTTCAGATTTCGTATTAAGAGTGCATTGCTTAACGATTTTAGAGTCGTTGTAAAGAGAGTTTGTTAAAAGACTATTTTATCGAATAAACACGAATTTAAAGATAATGAAATAACATTGTAGGATTCTCTTGTAACATATTTTTAATTTTCTGTTTAGCCTGTAAGTTACAATCCCTTGAAAAAGGCATTTTTGCGCTGTAAGTGTGTCAAGAAAAACTAATATTACAATTTCAATACAAATAGTTCAAGAGGCGGCTGTAAAAAGTTAGTCGTCATAAGGTAGACGAACGGGAAAAATAGAAATGATAGTTTAGATATTTATTAAGAAGGAACGCTAAGGTTGCCTGCGAAAATCCTGCCGAAACAGGGTTAAATGATTACTTAAATAAATAATTTCAAAAATAATCATTGTGGTGGACAAAAAGGAGTCACCACATTGTAGGGGAGAGTGAAACGAACAAAAATAAATAGGGTTGCCTACACCCACTCTGTCGGAACACCCCGGCAGCCCCGCTTAAGGGGATGTTTTTTTTATTAAAAACTGACGTCATAATGAAGCGTACTTTTAGTGATACTTGATCGAAATTTATGTCACTTTTGAAATTTAATTGACAACTTCACAATACCCAAACATTTCACTAGTTTTTCGACAAATTTCTAAAATTTAGACTCGATTTACACAAATTGCGTTGTTTGACGGAAGAAGCATGCTGGTCTAAATTGTTATCCTTGATAAAAAATATCGAAATACATGAATGATAGAGATCTAAAACGTGATTCTAGTCTATGAAGTTTGTTGAAGTTGTAAATAAACAATTTTTTCTACTCCCATGTTTAAAATGCCATTTATTGCATTTGTTTCCATGACGCTAAGTGATCTTTTAAACACACCCGTGGCTTTGTGCGTTTTAGTCACGGCTTGGGCCACTTCGGGTGTTTTCGGCACGCTCGAAGTTTCATTAGTCACGGCTTGAATTTTGTTGACGTAAATCTGAAATCGATACTGACTTAACTGACGTTTGTCAGTTTCACATTCAGAATTCTTTCAAGTCAAGTGAAACTTGTGAAACTCAAAAATTTTAGTATTTTTGTGATGGTCGTAGAAAAAGTATAGTATGCAATTCGTTTTATAAACTTCTCTAGAAACTCGATTATTAAACATTCGCTCCGCTCGTGCCTAACAAATCTCGTTAGTAAAATGCCGTTTATAAAACTTGTAGCATAATGTACTATTTTTTAACCCTGTTTCGGCAGGATTTTCGCAGGCACATTTATTCTATTTTAAACCCATAATCTACTTTATAGGTCCGCAAATGTAGGCATAAAGTGGCCCGATTAATAAAAAATTGCTAAACAACGATTGCGGCTGCGAACTATATTTGCCATTGTGTTAAGACAAAAACAAACTGTTAATTTTGATGTATTTAGGGCATAAATAACCAACTACCTAGACAACACTAAAATTTGTATCGGCACAACTGTCACAAACTTGCCGGAAATATTAAATATTTTTTAAATCTTTTAGAAACTAAAATAGAATAAAACGTTGCGTGTACCACGGGCATAATTGTCGATAATGGCCCTCGGGAAATTAAAAGCCCTACTTCATCGAGCTTTAAACATTCCCTCATGCCATAATCTCCCGATTATGCCCTTAATACATAAATAAATATTATTATGGTATCTGTACCATAGTAAATAATGATCTTCCTGAGAATCGAACCCGAAATTTTACGAAATGCAGACTGTTTATAACAAAAATAGCAAAAAAGAGATAATCAGAGCCAAGTTTGATGTATAAAAATAACCAAATAGTCAGCTATTCCTTCTTACATCTCTTTTAAACCATTCGGAAAATTTTCCAAAACGTTCTCCTACCTGCAATAAACTTCACCAGGAACCAAGTCTCCAAAGGCGTCAAACTATGATGGTAGACGTGCAATAGTGTAATCTGACTATCCTTCTTGCGCAACACAAAGAAAATTGTATCGGCGAATTCAGTCAGTTTTGAAATATAATACCACCAGCAAAGTGTTGCCATCTAAAAACCAAAAACGAAATCATGAATGAGTTCAGAGGTTATTTTTTGAAATGGTTATTGTGTGCAAATTAGATGATGCGTCGCTTGTGCTGTGTGAGATGGGCCGTAGTACGTCAACGGCACTAAAACTCAAAATAGGCATGAGAAATTATTAAAAAAATATGTTGTAATGTAAATGTTGTGCATTATCAAGTTTCACAAAAATACGTACCCGCATCGCTTTGCCATTGTTTGAATAGTCTACGGGTTGGCATGTGTAGCTGTAGTCCCAGAACCAACCACTTATCAGGTGCTGTAAAAAAGGAAAATATTTTTTAGGCTATTTTTGGAAGTAACGGGAAAAATATATGTATATGTAGAATGAAACTAATAAGGATGTTGCATTTTTTAAAATCCCATTTTTTCCGTTAGAAATGTAAAACGACTATATTAATAATATTTTACAGCAAAAATATTTTTTTTACTCAATATTTGTACATAAAAAACGATTCCAAATTGAGCGTAATTCAAATATATTATTGCCGCTCAAAAACGCTTTGAGATCGGCCAGTCCCGTGTGACGTCACGAATCTAGTTGATATTGCCATGTCTAAATATTTTTGACGCGTTTGACATTTTTCGAAATAAGAATTTCTACTTTAGAACTGGAACCACTGACCGTTAATATTTATGGAAATTAATAGTATATTATATACTAAGGGATTGAGGTGCATCATTTCATCCCTGAGGGTGAATTAAATTTCATAAGCGAGCGAGGAAAATAATTCACCCGAAGGATGAAATGATATCTCAATCAAGTGGTATATACGCTATTTTTTGCACTTCCGAAGCATTTGCATGTGAAATCATTCTAAATTTATGCTTGTCACAGTGACAAACGTGTCGGCATCGGCAACAACAATAAAATACTGTCGAAAATGACAAAAAATACTTGTGTAACCTAGCAATGTAAATTTAATCCCTTGGGATTAAATGGGTCAGCTCAGTCCCTGTAAAGAGGGATTAAATTAGCACATTTCATCCCGAAAGTGCAAAAAAAACTGTTTTACATGAACTAAATATCATTTATATTTGGACTCTTAGTTATTAGTCTGTTCATTGTAACGACTAATTTTCATTTACCAGTTGCTTTTTAGTAATTCAAAAGAAGCTCCAAAATTTTATATAAAGTTCAGCAATTTCTATTTTATAACCGGGAATATTATTTTTTGGAAATTATTTAATATATATGAAACATGTTTTACATGAACTAAATATAATTTACTTTTGGACTAGAAGCCCTTAATCTGTACTTTCTAAAGATTAATTATCACTTGCCAGATCTTTTTTTTTAATTCAAAAAAAACCCCAAAATTTTATATAATCTTCAGCAATTCCTGTTTTATAACTGGAACCACTAATCTTTAATTTCTTTGGAAATTTTGAGAATGTGTTTTACATTAACTAAATTTAATTTACTTTTGGACTTTTAGCTACTTAGTCTGCTTTTTCTAATGACTAGGTTTCATTTTCCAAATGTTCTTTCAGCAATTCAAAAAAGCCCCAACATTTTAGATAATCTTCAGCAATTTCTATTTTATAACTGGAACCACTAATCGTAATTTTTTTGGAAATTAGTAAATTTGTATAAAACATGTATTACATAAACTAAGCGTTACTTATTTTTGGACTTTCAGCCCTTAGTCTAAATCATCTAATGACTAATTTTCCTTCAAATTCACTGTAATTTCATCGAATGAAACCCAAGAAATCCTTCTTATTGTATGATGAAAATTTCGAATATTTAATTTCCCAATTATTTCAGCTTTTCTTCGGGTGGTTATTGAACTTCCACACAACGAAACATAAACAAAACCTTGATATTAGACTGAGCTATTGCCTGCATTCTTATATAATATTACTGTGAGAACATTTTACATAATCTATTAAGGTCATATACCAAGTTCCATTCCATTCATTAATAACAAGTACCATTACATCCGCAAAACTTTCTCTACAAGGACGTTCGTTGACGTTTCAAAGGTTATATCACGTTGTTTCACGGACACATCGCATTTATTTCAAATAAATTTTACATCGAAAATTTCCTGTTTATGGACCTTGAATTAGTCCTTACCTCGTACAGCATGAACACACTGTAAAGGACTTGCATTCCATTGTAGGCTATGAGGATTTCTTTTAGTTTGTAGGGTTTTCTGTTGGCCATTACGCGAGGTCCTAGCAGCAGGATAATGTAGAGGTACGTGGCGACCATCATCAGAGTTGGAACAGGACTCTGCACCAATGGCCAGTCTTTTGTCCTGGGATCTAAACAGAAGAAACGATATTAATTTTTGGTACATTACGCTTAGATGGATGACCTTCGTATATATTAAGAAAGTTTTTATTGCTTTGCCTAATGGATTTAATCTCCGTCATGCTTAGTCATTTACTTCAATGTAAGTTAGGATAATTAGTGAGGGTATATAGGTGGAAAAATTGAAATTTGCGTTAGAATCTTCTTTGGGTGGCCTTGACATAAAACCACTAGCACCTCCGAATATTGCGTTTTTTCGAGGTCAGATATTATTGTCACCAATTTGTTAATTATTCTGACCATTTTTTGATTATCGATAATAATAAATCTTCGAGTGTCCTCATCCTAAATCGTCTAGAAGTAAATGAGTGAAAGTTTAAATGCAGTGCAAGATGAATATGCATGGGGTCCAAGCCAAAGTTCAAGAAAACAAATCAAAAGACACTAGTTTAGTATAATTTAGTCCGAAGGAGGAATTATGTATTCCATTTAAGATTTAAACTGTAAATTATTTTATGATAATAACACTTTAATTAGGTTGAATAACTAAAAGATGAGTATAAATGTGAATTTTTGTGCTATTTTGTCGTCAGGGCCGTAACCAAATTTGCTGTTTAAATCTTAAATGGGATGCATAGTGTATCTACCTAAACAATTTTATGTACTATGTACTCATGGCATCCACACTTGAACAAGTTCAGTTTAGTAGATGGTAAAACAAAATAATTTTGTTGAAATTGAAGCCAATAATATTTATTAAAAATATATTTATTACACATGACGGTTTTTTCAGAAGTCACTAGACTTGGGATCTCCGAAATGTTTTGAACCAGGGCCCCGGGAGTCATTTCAAAATTAAAGCGGTTATACAGGGTGGGTGAAATTTCGTTGCCAGCATGGGGATCTCGCTTATTATAATAGATAGACGAAAGGTTTTAATTTGGTGAAAACAGAAAAACAACTGACCATCTGGTTTTCGAGATTTTCACAAAAATAACATTTTTTAAACAACCTGTATATTTTTGCAAAAGTCGATGACAAATTAAATTCTGTACAAAAAATGTTCTTATCATTTTTTGATAATTATTTAAAATAAGCGAGTTATTTTGAAAGTTTGCAAAGTTTTAATAATCAAGTAGCCATGAAAAATATAATTTGGTTTCTCAATATTTCCGTAATTCTTTCAAGTTTTTTTCAACAAAATTATGAATGTTAGGTTTTAATAAATTACGATTCGGTTTCATGGCTACTTGATTTTTAACGAATTGCAAATTTTTTTTCAAAATAACTCGTTAATTTTAAAATATTATCAAAAAAAATGAAGGATATTTTTTGTACAGAATTTAATTTATCCTCGATTTTTGGAAAAATATACAGAATGTTCCATTTAAAATTTTATTATTTTTGTAAATATCTCGAAAACCAGATGGTCAATTGTTTTTCTGTTTTCATCATTGTAGTCAGCGGAAAAAATGCTACTATTTCGTTTGGTAATTTAACCGACTTTGTAGCTCCAATAATAATGAAGTTTATATGCCAGATCAGGTTTTCGCCGTTTAAAAAATCTGCACCTTCGGCGACCAATATCTCGAAATCCTTTTATTATTATTTTTGCGCCCATGGAGACATTTGATCAGGACGATTTGACTGACATTTTTCACTGGGTTTGAGCGAGATTGAGTGAAACCCAATTCCCCTTTAAAAACTGCGTGGTCCTTTGGTGCTCAAAAATAATCCGAAAACAATTTTGGATTATTTGAACGATATGTTAGAAAACTGAAAAAAACTGAAAATTACGATTTTAGAACTTCGCCTATAAGTTCGTTACTTCTCAACTTTTTTTAAATCTGTAAAAACATTCTCAAAGCAACTTTTTATGCTCCATTGACCAGTGATCGTCGTTTCTATAAACATCGATTCTTTTTGGTTTTTTTAACACCAACTTCAGTTTTTCTTATGGGCGTACTTTCTACTTTTCACATCATCGGATAGTATCTATATTTTGTTCCAAATTCATCGATGTCCTACACATGGTATTCAGACTAAATTTTAATTGTAAAAATTAAAAATCTCGAAGTCGAAAAAAATCACGATTACTATACTTTCTTATTACTTTGTATAAGAAATTAATAGTATAATTTATGCAACAAGGTAGGAATTAAGAGATTCTGACGAGTGTGAAAATTGCGCCAGAGCGAAGCGAGGACGCAAGAACACGAGACAGAATCAATTCCTCCCGTGTAGCATGCTCTATTTTTTCTCATACCTGTACGAAAATGGCCACTTCTTTTGCGTGAAACGCGCGAACAAATTATAACAGCATAACACTGACGTTTTTGCTTGACACTGTGCGGTGAGAAAATCACCTTGACAACCATAAACAAACACAAATAACTCCCGCATATCAGGGAGGGAATGGCTACCCAAGGGAGGTATGTTACCCCCACTCCATCTATTATAATAAGTAAGATCCCCATGCTGATGGCAACGGAATTTCACCTACCCTGTATAATCGATATTTCCAAAAAAAGTTACTTTTCTAATGCTTATTTTTTAAACACACCTAAAAGCTGTTCCTAATGAAAGTGCAATTTTTTAGCCCGATTATTAAAGTAAAAAATTTCCAGCTAACATTGAGAAGGTTTAGTTTAGATGATGAAAAATGTGCATTTTTTTACTATCTTGTCACATTTAAATTTACAGCGGTTTTAAAATTGATGTTATTAAATATTTCTTATTTTGTTACTTTTTAATGTTTTTTTTAACACACTTAAAAACAACACGTTATTAAGAAAAGTAGGTACATTTTTTTAGCAGAATTATTTATGCAGGTACAAAATTTCAAGTTGACTTTGAGAAGGTTAACGTTCCAAATCAGGGAGATTTTTTTTGTCATGGCATTTGGTCTTGAAAAATCTTAAATACATCAGCGGGCATCCGGTTGTCAAATATCCACCATTTACTGACCAACCTAAGAACATGTTCCTAAAGCCGGAAATACACCATTCAATTTGGTTGAACAATTTGGTTGATTCAACCAGATTGAATCAATAGAAACATTGATTGAAACATTGAAAGAAGTCAAGTGTATTTCTATTGGTTCAATCTGGTTGAATCTACCAAATTGTTCAACCAAATTGAATGGTGTATTTCCGGCTTTAAAATATACGTAATTAAATTTTAGCAGTAAATGCGCAAACTAAGTGAAAATAGCGTCCTTATCGGTACATGGTCAGGACACTATTTATCCTTACTTTTCGCCTTTACTGCTGTCTTGGGACAGTCTTTCCAAAATAAGGACGGTTGGCAACCCGAAATTGCCACAAGTGAAGTAGCAGAAGTTTTGGTTTCAGAAGTGACGGGACCTTCAAAATCTATTAATATAAGGATGTGTTGAATTCTTACACCATATGCTTGCCGCCATAAAAAAAAGCACAAATTTGCTAGAATTTGTGGAGTTTCGGGGAGGGCCCTGGCCCCTCGCTCCCCCCTGGCTACGTCCTTGAATTGAGACGATGTTTTTAGGTTTCAGTTTCCCGCCTCTACGCGCAGATTTCTTGAAGCCAAATGCCATGAGAAAAGAAAATCGCTCTACTAGATTATCGCAAAATTTGTATTAAAATACATATAGAGCCGTTTGCCACGAGGCTAATTTTAGTAGTTACTAAATTTCTTACAAGTGACGCGCACGCAGATTTAGTAAATTTGTTACAAAAATTAGAGCATGTTCTATTTTCTTGTAAACAATCTGACTAAATGTGCGTAAAATCGGTGCAGTAGTGTACAGTGCAGCACAGAAGGGATTTAATTTAGACCTATTGTTTATTATTAATTTTTCAACCAAATCTGCGCTCGCATAAATAATATTCAATTTTGTACTAAAATTAGCCTCGTGGCAAACGGCTCTAACAAGCATGTTTGTCGCAAAATTAAAAAACAATGTACAAAACATATTTTAAATTTCTACGGGTTTGGCCACTTGACTTGACCTTAACGATATTTATAATCAAGTGTATCCACGAGATTTCTGGGGAATACCAACCAACTTCTAGGCTCCAAAATTCATATATTAAATGTATAAAAAAATGTACGATTAATGATTGATTAACATAAATTTCAGTGGCGTAACTACGTTCTTTAATAATCTACAGTCCAAAACATCCTGTTAGAAAATAACTTTGATAGCTCTTGTAGAAGAACTGAACTACAGATAAGGTTTTGGACGATACTATTTGTTGTTACGCCTCTGACTTTTTACTTGCGTATTTCAATAGCAATAAACTAGAAGTGGACATAAATTTCAATAATAAATTTTCTGATGTGATAGTTGCGAATCAAATTAATTATAGTTCGTTAGTCTAATACAGGATGTTGTACGAAAACTGATTTCGCCTCTTTACCCACCTGTCATTCCGTCTAGAACTGTTTGGTAGCGATCGACGACCACTCGGACAAATCCGGCAACATCCTGTAACAAACCCAAAAGTATTACACCACAAATTAGACAAAAAATTATGAAATTTTATCGTTAAAAACAATGTAACTTATTGATTTGTTGCTGTGGAGGTTAGGACAATATTTACATAAATAAATTTGGATTTTGACTGTTTCCTAAGTTAAGTTGTTGACCTCGAGGGGTTTTACGAAAAGGTTATTAAGAATACACGACCTGAGGATAGTCATCATGTGCTTCAGGTTCCTGTTTGTAATCTTGCATGCAGGAGCAGGATTGTGTGAGAGATAGGAGCTGGTTTTTTTTGGACGACTTGTGCTTGTGGAAATCCCAAAGCTTTTAGCAGAATTTATAGATTTGTTGCAGGAATTAGTTTCTTAGCTTGTAAAGTTTTAAATTAAAATTATAGTACAAACAAAATATTGCATTTCAAATCAGTTCAATCTTCAGGAAATTTATGTACGTAATATTGCCTTGAATTTAGAAATATTTAGAAACTAGATTATTTCAACTAGTCTACACATTAAATATCTGTGATTAATTCAGGTACATTATTTCCTAATAGGTACATGTCATTTCATTCATCTTTCAACAAAAATTTCTCCTTTGACATCGCATATTATTATTAAATTATTATTAACTCCATTTCCAATAATTGCAACAGTTTTATTTAAAACACAAACCTTATGCAAGATCTAATAGAAATCTCTCATCGAGATTTGTCGGTTTGTTCAGATAAATTTCCAGGTAGGTATAACGACCCATACCCATGCTACTACCATTGACTGTTTTTACCATGGTGCTACTTAATAATATTAGTTATATTTCTAATTGTGGGTCAACTGCAGCAATAGAGACTTTCATATTAAGCAATGTGGATGTCTCTTCGCTTTAGCAGTTTCGTATAATTCTCTACAACATCTGGTTATGTATGAAATTGTTTTTAGTAGTTTTAATTAACATTAACGAAATAGTTCTTCGAGTATAGTGGTTTTTGAGTCAAGTACTCTTATATAAAAGAACAAACGAACTCTTGTCTCTCTCTCAATTCAATTTTGTGACTTATGCTTTATGTAATTAGTAATTGGATTCTTAAGTTCCGGTTGACCTTGTCTAATTTGCAATGTCTGACATTACAACGATATAATTTCCTTGCAATTTACTCGAAAAGTTTTCAATAAAACTACGTTTCACTTGGACAATGTAATATGCAACATATCCACACAAAACCAGCTTTAAAAAATCATATCATAACATAATGAACAAATTTATTGACCTACTTTTTTCCTCCAACCGGTGATCAAGTCGCAGATTTGGATAATTAATGAAAGAAACATACACACATAAAAAAAATTAACGAGAATTTCGTTATAATATGTTTGTGTCATTCAAGGTTCGTTGTCTGATCTAGCATTGGGTTTCATGGAGATTTAATCTATATGAAATCAAAAGGAATTTCGTGGCAAAAAAGATTTGTGTAGAATAAAAAAGTGCATTCGTTGTTAGGATGTTGAAATAGAAACAGGTTGTCTATTTCGTACATCAGTTTGGGTATTTGAATAGCACAACTTTAACACATAATTAAAATAATTTACAAGGATATGTTCCTGCAGCAATTTACACGGATAGATCAAGGAACAGATATAATTACTATAGCATGAGTGGTTTAAAATACAGTTTTTTTTATAATAAACTAACAGTGATTTGAATAATACCATGAATTTTAAAAGGAATTTCCATCGAAAATTTATTATACAAAATGGAGTTTCAGGGTTAATGTCCCAATATTTACCACAGTTTTAGAACAACATTTGTACCATATTTTAAATATGTACTATACAGAAACTCAAGTTATGGAAATCTCCTCCCTAAATTTTCGAAATATTCTCAACAATAATTTGCTTTTTTTTACTCTTATATATGAAAATAGCCACATACTCTACCTGAAACTTCTATATTTTTGTCTACTGCGAAAATATTCATATTCTATCTAGAGAGAAAATATCAAAATTTAAAATTTATGATTTTCTTCGTGATTTTTTTTAATGAAAACACTATATGCACTAAATTTACATAAGTTTTCAATTTCAATTCATTAAATTTCCATGGAATATTTTATATACAAAGCTTAAAATAATTAAAATAAAAAGTAAAATATAATTATGATGTTTCACTTAAAAACTGTCATCTTGAATAATTAATAGAAAAATTGTAGTTTCTAATCCAATTTATAAATTACAGTATCGTAGAAAAAATAGTATTTACTACTCGACATGAAATACGTTTTTTTTTATTCGTTCGTGAGATTGCCTCACTCGCTGCTATGCAGCTCGTGTACAAATTCTCACCTCACAAAAAAAACGGTATATTCATGTTTTGTTGTAAAATATACTATTTTTGTGATTTAATTGAAAATAATTTTTTTTTTGTACAGGCTCCTCAAATAGTTATTTTACAGACTCATTTCACTGCGTAAAATGGCTGTTTTTAGGACTATTTCTATTTTACAGACTCATTTCAGTCTGGTTACTATGGTACTTATTACAAAAATGACTATTTATATCGAGAATAATTTGAAATTTGCTGGTTTCTAGTTGTCAGATGTCAGATTCATATCAACATACAAAAATCATACAAAAATCAAGAAGTCGATTAATTACATTTTTGTCCACATATAAAGATGCCCTTTTGAAATTTGAACGTCATATTTTTTATATAGGTTAGGTAAGTTCTCTTCTACCAAAATGTGCATGTTTTTGCCATCTTTGTTTCACCATCTGCAAGGTGCTCTTTGCGATGTTATAAAGTGCGCTACCCTTCGGATCGACCACCCGCCTTCTAACTTAGAAAGAATGAGCACTTTCGCGTTTTTGTTTAGATTAGGGATTTTGGTAGTTTGTCAAAAGTGACATTCATATTGCATTTCGATAGGTAGTTTCACACTGTAGAAAATTAAGCGTACTCTATAATTTTGAAATTAACTGTACCTAACCTAACATTGTCTTTATTTTCAATAAAATAGTATATCTTAGAACAAGAGATGAAAATAAAGTTTTTTTTTGTGAGGAAAGAAATATTTAGAGCCGCTGAATTCGAATCCAGGATTGCAAAACTAGCTCGTGTTTTTTTATTACGACAAAAAATGTACGACAAAAGTTATGTTTTTTGAGATGAATAAAACAAGAGGTAATTTCGGAATTCCGATCATGGATTCTGATTCAGTAACACAAAATATGTAAGAGTTGACTACATTGGTTCGTCGGAACCTCTTTTTCTGTGAGGCTGTGTTACAGTTAGAAAATAAGTGTTTCGAAAGTGAAGAAGGCAGCAAAACTCTTCACTATCGGAAAAGTCAAAGAAACGGTACGAATTATTATATAAATTATTCAAAGATTGGTGTCAAACAAAGAACACCGTTGGGGTCTCGGAAAGCACATTGTTGGTATATTTTTTGGAAAAATCTTCAATAATAAATTCACTAGCAAGTTTGTGGTGTGAATATTCCACGTAAAAAACCACAACTTTGATAAATGAAATCATTGATATAGGTATCCAAATATCCAAAATTAATAGCTTTTCTTTTCCTTGGGGACGCAAGTGAAGCTCCTTACGTCCCGTTGTCAATAACAACCGATAATATTTTCGTAAAATCAAGTTACGTCCCTATCAACATGTCATTATTGTCTATTTACAGAATCGGGAGTGGGAAAAAATATTTTCATTTCTAGAGAAAAAAAATAAACTTTCATGTAGTGGAAGTTTTTCCAATTTTATTATTTTAATATTTCTCGATTACTACACCTTTAAATTAAATTACACACCTTTGCAACCTTTATAGAAACTTTTACAATCATCATAATCGTGTTAAAATCAACTCAGATATGTAGCACTAGTGTACATTTCAAAATTAATAGTTTCTCAAATAAAACACAAAAATCAAACGCCCCCACAACTTTCTTGCCCTATTGCCAAACCATTGCATCAATGACGACAACAACCACAGGTGCTTATTATCAGTAATAACGCTCGATTCAATACTTTTGCCATTTCGTAGAGGCTGTCTGATTCTACATTTGAAATTTTTGGAATTCTTAACCTACATTTAACCCAATTTAGCATAATAAATAAACAGATACGTGTTTTTACTCTTACTTGAAAACGAGAGTGGAAAGTATTACAAAATTTATAAACCAGACATCTGTTCTCTATGGTTGTTGTGTTATTTGATGCTGGATGGAAGGGATTTTGCAACATAGATTTTAGTGTGAAGTAATCGGTTTTGAGTCGCAGTAGGTATGAACTTGAAATTAATTCTTTTGTAAACAACTCGCGAGGATCATATTAATAATGTTAGAAAAGGAACTAAACAAGATTATATATTTCAGGTTTAGTAAAAAATTTTTGTTCTTTTTCCGGTTGGTTTCACCAATATCCTGACTGTGGCTCCTTGAAATATAGCGAGTTACTTCGACGCCCACAGTAAAACATTTAACCAAAATTCAAAGGTTATTCATAGTAAAAACCATATATTAATATCTACTTCAGGAAAAAATCATACTTCATATATAAAAACGTATATGTTTATACAGTCATATGAGGAACTGTGTTATTTAAATTTCTTGCCAGTTGTTTTTGTTAGTAAAAACATTTATTATCTGAGCGAAAACAAACTATCATATTTTTTGCTCAAGGTAATGTTCATTATTATTATTTAAAAAAAACTATAGTAATGTGGTTTTTCCCCGTTAAAACAAAGAATAAAAGAGACTATACCAGACGAAAAAATGGTAAATTTTAAAACGAGATTACATCCAGTTTAATTGAAACAAGGTACAAACCGGCTTTTAGTTTCATTGAACATTATTTACGTAGCATATGCCTAAAAATGTCATTTGCACTTTATTGTATTTCGGGTTCGTTGTCTAATTGTGCATTGAATTATTCCGGACTTTAAGCGGTTCAATGTCGCACAGTTTGTGAACCACTGATAGGATTTTAATTAAATTTACTTCCGCAGGTTGATAAATGATGTTTCATTATAATAAAAATGTATTGGATGTCTATCATTAATTTAAGAAATTTTTTTAGATGTTAACAAATAAATTAACTAAAAATGGCATAAATTTTCTCTTGTTGACAGTTTTAAAGTGTTACAGTTTGGAAACTATTGGTCGTATTTTACTAAAATATGCTTTTTCTGATAGTTTAATATTGTGTGTTTGGATATTCAGAGACATTTTAAAATGTTTTGTATTTGTTAGAAAATGTACATAACCTAAAAAATATTTACAAATTTGGTATAGTGTAATGTCTCACAATTTGATAACCGCTGCTCCTATTTCCATGTAATTTTATTTTTTGCATAACTGTGTATTTGTTGAAGATAAAAACAATTAATATACATAATTATTTTCATAATTTTTTATACCTTACAAATTGTAACCCAAAAAAATGGTAGATACTAATTTTGAAAAAGTGTTTCAAAATGTAGCAGTTTAATAAACATTGCCCATATTTTAATGAATTTCTAATTTCGAATAGTTTATCAAAAGATAAGAAAATTGGACATCCATCAGCAACAATTAAAATTTTATTAACCTTGAAAAATGGTTCAAATTTTCAAAGTTTGATCGAATTATCATCAAATTTGTAGCCTCAATTAACTAACCACCACCGTTTTATCTTATCGAAATAAAATAAAATCCAATTAAATTTAATTCATTTTATTATATTCCGTTTTTACGACAACAAAAATGTAAATAAATTGATATTTCACTTATCTCTTTTATTATGATCTTTTTCATTAAAAAAAACTGGAAATTAATCAAACCAATTACTCAGTTTGTCTCATTAGATCTCATGAAATTTGATATATGTGTCTTTGTGTAACAATTATTGCAGACAATGAAATTTTTATCTGCAAGTTAGGAATAAACAAAAATTATAGAAGTTGGTTAAATAAAAACACAAAACGTGCTATGAGAAACTAACGTTTTAAAAGGTAATTACGATAATTTGTTGTAATTTATAAGTCTCGAATCTGCAATTATCTCATCATAATAAGTTGCATTATTTCAAGTTTCATCACAATTATAAATACCTAACCCCTTAAAATGATTTAATTATTATGTATAGTTATAAATAACTCTACAGTTTATTTACTTATAATTCAATTTGATTTATACACAATTTATTTATGTAACTTTCACCATTAAGTTGCAATAATATACAACTAAAACAAATGTCAATTATTTAACATTTTAACACGAAAAACTCGGACAAATTCTGTTTGATTCAACGGAATTTTCTCCCGTTTAAACCCGGCTTTTCATCTAAAAAACCTGTTAGGTAAATCCGCGTTAAAAAAAAGACGTACAAAATAATTGAATAAATTATTCTAATTTTGTTTATAAAAAATTATAAAACATAAAAAAGTTACTTATTATCATATCATATAAATTTGTTTCGTCAAAAAACAAAATTTTAAATATTTCGGGTATTAAATTTTTCATATTTTTCGCTCCCTGGTACATGTAATCTATTTGAACTAAGCTAATCACCTACACCAAGTAAGTGTACAAAGTGACTGTATTTTGTTCTTTTGTATTTCGATATCGAAGAAAGCAAATTTGATTTTTTCCTTGATTTAAAATAGTTAAACTGGTTTAACTTTCTGTTATGTAAAGTTGCGACTATAATAGATAATGGTTAATTTATCTGTGCATATTTGGAATTAAATTACCTTATGACAAGATTTTTTCTTATGTACCTAGAATTTACCCTATTTAAACTCAAATTTTTGAAGAATAATGTTCAGATAATCTTTGTTACTATATTTTCATAAATCAACTAAAAGATTTGAATTTGAATTGAAATCGATAATTATCCAAATAATTTAAATTTATATTTATCTATGGTCTGAGAATTTGGTTCTAACCTTCAATTGTTTCTATTGACAGTTGCCAAACAGCAAATGTAAGGTTAAATTTTTAAACATGTTTCATTGAAAAGAAAATGGACAAAATTTGAAACACAAACTATTTTGATTTGGAAATTTAATCGAGGTATTTGTTATTTTTCTAATATGCCTATTATTAGGTTAGTTCAAATAATAGAAGTAGAATAGTAAGAAATCTGCTTTAAAATCTATATCTAAGAGTTTAGCCATAGAAGTTAGAACTTGTAAGTTCTATAACTTTAAATTTGAATATTTGAGAGTTAGTGTCCGTTTTTCAATCGACAGCCTCGTCGACAGCTATCTTTAACTGCTAGTTAATTGTCTTCATTAACCAAAGAAATTAACTTATAGTTAAGGATAACTACCGATTAAAAAATTGGCCTTTACATACTAAAACAGTTAGGTTAAGTTATTTAGTAAAATGGTTTTCGTGAGATAACTTGTTTGAAACAAGAAACTTTTTTTTACTTTATAGCTATTTTTCAATTGTTTTTCTTTTCAGATAAAATTAGTTTGCAGATTTAATAAAAATAGAAAAATCAATTTTTTGCGCGTATTTTTAGCGGCAAAAACCGTTTAAATTGTAATTTATCATTTTAACTAAGCAGGATCATTTAAAATTGCTAAACGCTGCAGGAGTGCTAAAGTTTTTCAGCAGGGAGCATAATTACAACCAGAAGGAGAAATTCGATATTTATTCTAATTTAATTAAAAGTAATTCGAATTTTCACTACACAAAAATTGCAGATACTTCTGACATATTCTCACAAAAAAAGTTTTTTGAGTTTGCTAAAAAAAACACCAAAAAAATTTCACCGCAACAATTTGTATTATTTAACTAAAAATAACCACACAAACTCTCAGTTGTGTTTAACATAATTATACAAACTTGCGGTTTATATAAATTAATTAACAAAAGTTGTAAAATTCTACGATTACGTTTTATGACAACAAGAAAAAAATATTGATTTATCTCGTATTCTTAATGGATGGATTTGACTATACATAATTTAATTGTGTAGTTTTCATTAAAATTTCAATAATACTTAGTAAAGTTAATTAAATATGCAAAAGCAAATAATTTCACGTGACATAACGCAATTATAATATTTTTATGTCACACACTTTAGATGATTTTGCTGTTTGCTTTAAAATTATCACCGCCTTAGGAGATTTTATCAAAAAAAAATCAAACTTACAGTATGATTGTCCCGTCTGGCTTTGCTGATCACATACTCAGCCTCCGCTAAAATAGTATCCATTTTCGAAGAAACTCAAAAAAATCGTCTATAAGTATTAGTTCAGGGCACTGGCCAGTAGCACAATAAAAACCACATCCAACACTGTTGCACGATACTTGCAAGAATATTAGAGTCAATCGCGACTGCACCAACTAAAAATTGAAAGTGCAGAACCCGCGAACCCAAGCTATGTCCCCTAAAACGTCTTTTGCGAAAATAATGTCGGTTAATGGTTGAAAATGATATTGAAACAAGGAAATCCCCCCACTTGGTACTACCCTAGCGCGAAGTCTTCTTGGCGGAGGGGGATCCTACGCACACACTACGAAAAAACTCTTGCGTATACAAAAAATCGTCTTGACGAAATTTTTTCTAGTGCTAACTTACGACAAGGCCACCACCAACTGACTGGGGGAAAAAGAATCCGCGATTCCTATTCTACTCAAATTGTATCATGTAGGATTTTATGGGATGGCGTTTCATTGCCTATTAATTTAATTGCGAGACGATTTCAACAAAAACATATAGCGATAACTGTTGTAGGTATACAAAATGTTGATTATTGATATTAGTGGAGTGTGTGGTAATTTCAAATTAATTATCTTCGCGCGGGCTGGTGGAAAAAAGTTTGAATTTTAATTTAAATTTTGTTACGAATTTTTTGCATTTGTTTATGAAATATTCATCTGATGGTGTTACAACAACAATAACGAAAGAATAGGAATAATTAAGCGAAATTGGATTGGGTTCTTTGGTTTCAGGCATTTTGACATAATCTGGATGTTATGTAACCAATAATCAAAAGTTTTTGAGGACAATAGCTATTTCTCGTTGCAAAAGGTAGAAATTTTGTTAGATATTGAAAAATGTGTTAAAGTCCAAGATGGTAGGTTAGAATTCATACACCGTTTTTAGGCAAATATCACTAATATTTTATAGAAGAAAATTCGAATTTTCTAAATTTAAAAATTTTCCATAAGTTAAGTGAAAAATTTTAACTTAATAAAAATCGAATGGTGATTCCAAGACTGTAACGGTTTAAAAGACATTAAATTTACTAATTTACATTTAAAATTTGTGAACAAGGCGAGGATGAGAATATTATAATTTTCATAAAATTTATTTAGAGATGCTGCTTTTTATCAAAATTCGAGGAGTGGTTACAAAACTTACTGTTAAGATCCACATTTGCTTTTTTTGTTTTAAAATATCTGATGTGTCCAGCACATGACTTTCTTATACCAATAATCAAATGCAGTCGACATTCAATACGTTATTAATATAAAATCACATTTATAAGTGTTTTAAAAATATCTCGTTTTTTTGAAATTTTTTTGACGGAATTTTAAAAAAAAGTTCAAACAAAATTTGTTCAAAATTGTATTCTAAATCAATGATAAAGAATAAAAAAAATCTCATAAATTGTTTATTTTTCAAGATATTCCTAAAAAACCTAAAAATGTCTTCAGGTAAGTACCACTTGTGTTGATGCTAGATGAAAAAGATTTAATGTGGCACCCACAATTTTGTTCCAACTCTTAAATATGAAATTTGAATCTAATCCGATAAGTCGTTTTTAAGTTATCGTGGATTCAGACAGACACACAGCCAGACAGACATCATGGCGAAAATGGTCAAAATGGATTCAGGGGCCCTCAAAACGTGTAAATCCATCAAAATCTCAAAGTCGAAAAAAATCACGATTACTATACTTTCTTATTACTTCGTATAAGAAAGTAAAAATCGTTAACAATGAAAAATCAATCCGACAAGTCAATTTTTTGTATACCTTTCAATTAAAAGTCAAGCTGACAATGTTGTTATGGTACAAGATTTACAACCATTCCCAGGTTTTTCATTCAAAATTTCATCTAACACCCAAAATGTCTGATTGTAATTTTCGAAAGCCATACGTACTAACCGTCGATGCAGTACATAACTCTATCGTGGCCATGCGACGCAACAACGAAATAATCTTGGAAAGAATAACCGCCAAAGTGCAGGGTTTGGAAGTCAAAATGAACTCATTGGAACATCTAGTGCACAGATCCACCAAAAATGGAGCTGAAGTAGTTGCAAAATTACAAATGAAGGACCTTGAAATGGAAAAGGCGGAATCTGAATTAAAAAAATCGCAGAAGAGGGCGGCGTGTGCGCGTGGTAAAAATAGCGCGAAAAAGAAAAGAAAATAACAAGAAAGCCCAAGAGGAAAACTGCGCAGAAAAAGAAGGGAATAAAATGTTCGTGTTGAGAACTGTGTAGTGTATTTTAAAGAAAATAAAAAACTGCATGTAATTTTTAATAAGTATCAGAGTTTTCTTCTGTCTCACGATAAAACTTACAACTGTGACAAAAAATATCACACATCAATTTTTGTACCCGTCAATGTTATTGTGCCAGTCGCACTTTTTTTCTGCAAAATTGCATCCAATACTCAAAATGCCAGCGTGTAATAAAGGTAAAAATTCTAGAAAACCAGCAGCACCCAAAACGGACTTGGATTCACTTAATAAGGTTATCTTCTTCATGAGACAAAATTACGACACAATCTACGAGAGAATAGGCACGGGACTGCTGTGCTTGGAAAAAGGAATGGCTTCACTGGAAGAACTAGTGCGTGCATCCAACAAAGCTGCAGCTCAAGTAATTACAAACCTACAAACGAGGGACATGTGTCCCGAAAAGGCGGTAGCAGATTTAAAAAAATTGCCTGGACCGGTGAATATAAAGAAGGCAGGAGGAAAGAAAGCGAAAGGGAAGCGAAAGCCTTGTGGAGTAAAGAAGAAACGACCATGTTGAAATGTGCATTGTATCTATTTAAAGGAAATATAAACTGTGTATAGTTTTTATTGTAACAGTATTATTTTCAATAAAGACTTAAAAAGGTCGTCATACTATGTCTATTTTACGTTCACCTCCCTTGAACCCAAGAGAGAGGGTCACGTGTATACTTGCTGAAAATAATTCTGACATATCAGTTTTCTTCTGTCTCACAACTCAAGTCAATATTTCGTATCTATCAATTTTAAGTCAAGCTGACAATATTATTGAATAAGTTTTACAAGCCAGTTTTTTTTCTGTAAAATTTCAACCTAGTTTCAAAATGCCAGCGTCTAAAAAAGCACCTCAAATACCAACAAATAAGATAATAGGTCCCCAAACAGAGAACGAAAAAATGTATAACCATATCGTGGATGTAAAAAACAATAGCGCATTAATCTTGGACAATATAGTTGCCCGAACGAATCACTTGGACGAAAGATTAGTTTCCTTGCAAAAACTAGTGAACAAAACCAACAAAAATGCTGCTCAAATCCTGACGAAAATACAAATGAAGCATATTAAGCTCTTAAAGTCGAAAGCTGATTTTAAAAAGATGATTTTAGCGGATGCGAAAAAAGCGGATGCGAAAACGAAAGCCAAAGGGAAAAGGAAAACAACAACAAAGCCCAAGAGGAGAATGGCGCCGAAAAAGCAGAGAATAAAACGTCCGTGTTGAAATGTGCATCTATAAATAGTTATTTTAAAGGAAATAAAAATTGTGTGTAGTTTTTAATATATCTCTTTCATTCTGCCTTCTCTTTCACTACCGTCTAACTGAGGATTCCAATGTTCGAGATTTCTGCTCATAAAGTTTTTCCAAAACTAATTTATTAACTATTAGTAATCTCATCAAAAGTTTGCATATTGAGGATTCCGGGCAACGATAAGTTTTCAAGCAACTTGTCGAGCTAAAACGTAAAATTGGGCGCGTTTAGCAAACTCAACTTGTTGAGTAGCTGACTGTGCTGCATTTGCTAAACGGTATTTGCTGCTTGCGCTGCGTAGTTAGCAGCTGACGAAATCAGTCAGCGCTGGAAATTATCGCTTTTTACGTGCAGCACAATAACCTAACCTCAACAAAATTTTCTTCCGTTCAGAGAAGTGAGTAGCGCTGTCTTGTCAGCGAAGTCAGCAAATGATTTCCGCTAACTAAGCAGCTGCACTCGCTAAATGCGCCCAATGGCTTATGTTTTTGAGAAATGGATGAGCGAGTCAACCGTCTGAAGTTGACGGTGGCCAATATGCAACACAAAATTGGGAGGCGAAGCTTAATCGAAGGGCGAAGAACGCTATCTAGACGGAACTCCCCTTGCTGTTTTGGCCATAAGAGAGGCGACCAAAAAGCATCCCCAGGGAGGGCAGCTACAGTAGCATTATCAACTCTAAAATAAAAGAAGTCAATTCGTGCAAACTAATGGAAAATTGAAAATAAGCTACGCCTAAGGGACACTTTACCGCAGAGGTATCAAAAAACCTAGAAATTTAAGCTTCCGCTTAAACTCCAACCACGTGACAATAAACGCAGGGCAGCCTCGAGAAACGTTTAAAAACTAGCGTAATATCCAAAGGACGCAGTCACAGTTCTTCCAGACATCCCCTTATGTAAGAACATTAAGTTTTTCGGAAAAAACAGTGAAGTGTTAAAATGAAGAAAAGGATCGTTGTGGTTTCCAAAGGACTCAAAGGAAAGAAACATGAGGGTAAGAAAAAGAAAGCTGTGGCGAAAAATCGCAAGTAGGTACTATAAAGCTTGCAAACAATGTCAGTTGAACAAGCAGATTAGGAAGAAGATTAATAAAGCGAAGAAGAAAGCTTGATCAAAGAAACGTAAAGAAGGAAAGGTGTGCTACTATTTCGCTGTAGGAGAAGCTGTTTTTAAAAATAGAGGAGAGCGGCAAGAGTAGATGTTTAGAAACAGAGCCGAGAGGATAGATCGGAAAATAACAAGGAAGTCCAAAAGAAAAACTGCTCCAGAAGAATAAAGTAAAAATAACATAATTATTTTAAAAGGATTTAAAAAATTGGGTAATTTTTAATATCACAGTTTCTTTATGTCCTTCATAGCAATACCGTTAGAATGACTTTATAATTTTGTAAGGAGAAGTCTTCAAGGAACTTGCTGAGATAAAACAGTTTGTGTTTTTATAAAACAGATGAGCAAATCAACCGTTTGGCCGATATGTATCACAGAGTTAGTTGGGAGGCGAAAGGCGGAGAGCACCGTCTAGAAAAAGCTAATCCTACTGTTTTAACCGTGGAAGAGGCGGCAAAATTTCTGAATTAAAAGAAACCGACGCATGCAGACCAAAGAGAAAAAGACAGCCACTAAGAAAGGATGCTCCAAAAGCAGAGATATCAAAATTAGCACGTAAAAATATCTCACGTCTGTTCAAAATCCAACTTGTGTAAGAGGAGGTATTTCGAAACAGAGCCAAAGAGGCGAAAGGGAAGCGAATAGATTGTGCAGTGAAGCAGAAGAAAAAGAAAATAATAAGGAGTACGATGCCGAAAAACCAACGATAAAAATGTCTGTTGAATTGCTCATCATAAATTATTTGAAAGGAAATTAAAAATTGTGTGTAATATTTAATATCAGAGATTCCTTCTGTCTTCTATTTCAGAACCGTCAAACTGACTTCTCCATTTTAATTTTCAAGATTTTTCACAAAATTTTTCGTAAGTAATTTCATTAAATATTTCCACAAAGATGATGGCGGGAGGCGATAAAGTCTTCAAAGAACTTGCCGAGCTAAAACGCAAAACTGGCTTGTGTTTTTGTGAAATTGACGAGAGAGTCAACCGCTTGGAGATGACAGTGGCCGATATGCAACACAGAGTTGGGAAGAGAAGCCTAAGCGAAGGGCGTAGAACGCCTGCTAGAGGTAGCTCCTCCTGCTGTTTTGGTAGAAGAGGCGGCGGTAGTGGTAGTAGCGTTGTCATCACTGAAGTAAATGAAAACGGCAAGTGCAATGGAAAAACTAGAAAAAAAGCCTCACGTAAGGGAAAAAAGGCAGGAACTAAGAAGAAAGGACGCTCCGGCTCAACATCCAACTCATGCAGTCCGAAAAAATGCTCCACTAAACGCAAAGCTCCCTCGAGAAGCCGTAGCTCGAAATCTAAAGGGCGCAGTCGCAGTTCTTCCAGGTGTCCCCCCGCAAAAAAACGTCGACTTTCCCGAAAGAAATCCAGTAAAGGACCAAAACACAAGGGCAAGAATCCTTGTCCTCCCAAGAAAAAAGCCATAAAGAAAAAAGGCGCAGGATGCAAAGGACCCAAAGGAAAGAAACGTGGGGGTACTAAGAGGAAGAAGGTAGGAGCGCAAAAAGGAAAATGTTGTAGAGCTTGCAAACAATGTCAGCAGTTGAAGACGCAGATTAGAAAGAAGATTGGTAAAGCGAAGAAGCATTCTAGAGGAAAGAAACGTAAAGGAGGAAGGGTGTGCTAGTATTTCTTTGTCGGAAACAAAATATATAATTTGTGTAGTAGTTTCGGGTATTTTTTGAAACAATAAATAGATAACAAAAATTGTAGTTTACTTGTTTGCGACTCGTCAATCATATAACCCAAAAGTAAATTTAATATACTTACATAAATGTACAATCCTTATGGCTTAAACTTTTGCTGCTAGACTCCTCTTTCAGTAAAACTGACTTTGGACTTATTGCTAGAGACAAAAATATTAAAGATCACGACTAAAGACGACCTTAATATTCACTATTTCTAAATGTAACCTATTTTATAAAACTGTAACTTAAAGGTGTTAGGAAATAACAATAAAGGCTCGGATGTACAAACTTTATTCTCAGAACAATCCATAAAAGATAATGAACACCTATAAATACGAATGTTAGTTACATTTGTTACTATACTTATTTATTTTGGAGGATTAGGATTAAAATTTGATACTGAGGTTACTCGCTGTATACAATTGGCCCTGAGTAAGTACCTAGTCAAATTTATTTATAACTCAACATCTTATTCAACTAAAAAAAAATCACTGTCGTGTTTTTTATATATACCCCTCAAAATGTGTCGATAAAAACTATTGAATTATTAATGCAACAGAGTTTAATAAAAAAAAAACTCTTTTCATCCGTGTTTGTACAATTTATACACACAATCTCTCTACAAAGAATAAGATAATGTTCAATTAAATTTGAACTTTTTCCCATTAACAAAATAACCGTGCGAGTATCACCTCAGTCACACTAATCATACCAAACGAATCTCGGTGTGATTTATTGCTCATTTTTGCGCAATCCAAATTAATATAAAATAACTCTCTCGTTACAATCTTGATGGTTTTACGATTTTCGTATACACCATTGTGTTTTTTTATAAAATAATAATAACCCGACGCAGTGTTGTTTCTTTCAATTTGTATTTATTATATGAAGTTATTGCAAATATGGTTTCTTTGTTCTGATTTACAATTACACATTAATTTATTTTGTACAAAACGATTTTTTTCTCTATTCGATTTCCCAATATCATACGTTTGATGTTCGTTATAATATTGCAGTGTGTGCAAAATGTTGAAACCAATACACATATGGATGCTTTTTGCTTTCAAAATTTGCTCACCGTGAAAATACCTGCCAGTGAAATGGGGATTTGGAATATTACCAACCATTTCACATCGAGTTTGTTTATGAAAGAAAACTGTAACAGTGTAACAGTGTAACATCACTATTAGAACAAAATACAAATAAACATATTAATTATTTTCGAGAACTAGTCGTACGCAATATGATTATTTATTATCAATAAGTTTTTGCATCTTTTGTGATGGTAAACTAGAAAAAAACGCAAGTTGCGTCAGCTTTTAATTGATTTACTCTTGATGTACTTTTTTTGTTGGAATCATATTCAAACGCGTTTTCTTGTTGTCCCTCTAATGGTGGACCCTGTGCTCTTCAATAATTTAATCTAAGTGAACTTTACCTTTATTTATTATTATTTATAAATAATATACATTATTTCTAATGGTGTTGTTTGGCCTATAGTATTCAATCGGAAATGATTAGAGGATAATAAATAAGAATAAAAAACATGATTACTAAACTTCCTTATTACTTCGTATGAGAAAGATTTTTGACAATATTTCTGTAGTACGATTTTGGATAATTTATTTAAGGATAGTTTGTCTTCCCACTCCCGATTCAGTTAGTAGACTCTAATGACATTGTTGATAGGGACGTAACTTGATTTTATCAAAACGTTATCGGTTGTTATTGACAACGTGACGTACGGAGATTCACTTACGTCCCTAGGGAAAAGTAAAGCTATTAATTTTGGATATTTGGATATATTTATATGCAATGTTTTCATTTATAAAAATTGTGGTTTTTAACATATGGAATATTCACGCCACAAACTTGCAGGTGAATTCATTCTTGAAGATTTTTCCAAAAAATATGCCGAGACCGAGGTTACCGAGACCTCAGCGATGTTCTTAGTTTGGCACCTATCGTTTTTTTACTTTTAGGGTAGTAAAGACGCACAGGCAAGTCTCGGTGCCTTCTCCATTTCGGAAGCACTCATTTTCTAACTATAATTATTGAATTATTCTTACTTTGGTTTTCTGTGTTCGTTTTTGTGGTATGTCGAATATAAATTAATGAAAGATGAACAACTAAAAACGATTTTTTACATTACATATACATATGTTGTGAACTTCGGGAATTGGAAAAATTTAATAAGCAATTCGGAGGGTAAGTGCTTGACCAGTCTCGTACTTTATTGCCCGCCCTCGCTATCGCTTAGGTGCAAACTCGTTCTCGATTGGTAAATATTACTTATCTCCCTTAATGCTTAAATAACTACTCCTATTTTGTAGGTATATAAAATATTTACTAGTTTCAGGAAAAATTAAGAAAGTTCTTTGACCCGCATCAGTCCTAAATTATATCAATTTATAAAAAATTGCCCCATTTATTCCTATCAAATCAACCTTTTTAGATAGGTACAAATATTGGTAGGCTTTTGGTGAAATTTACTTTATTGCAACTGTTATTTTAAAAAAAAATCATTAACTGTTTTTAGTGACTTTACGCATTTTTACTGGCTTCAAAGTTGCACGTCCAGAAAATGACATAATTTTCGAGAGACTGTTTTGTAATCACCGCTCAGATTTTTGTCAAATTAACTTGGTTGCAGAGCTGAATGATGGTTTTATTTTGGCAAAAATTCACACACTTATATGATTATTTCCTGCATTTTTTGTCTCAAATTGTAACTAGCCAATAGTGGAAGTTGCTCAACTTTGCTCATAAATCCGTTGAGAAAAAAAATAAACACAATTTACGGTGTTTATTGTGGTGTATTTGCATGGTACGCGCATGTTGTGCCTAACCTTGTAAGACATTTAAATAATGTCGCTTGTTGTGTGTTAAAATACGTTGAACTATCTCCTGCTGAAGACTGTAATAAGCGAAAAGCCAATGTAGCCAGCAGCCGTAGCGCGCGCAAAAGTAGGTTTTGTTATATAACATTTTGTAGAACTTACAGAAATACACTCTGATAAATATTATATGGCATAATACCACAACTATACACCACATATACATTGTAGATTCAAGCCAAGGTCGTTCAAAAAGTTCTTTCACTTCTGACACTGAATTTCTCTTTCATTATATCATACCATAATAATAATAGGTGGTAGCTGGTTGTGTTTTACGCTTTATTAACCCAAACAACAGTAAGACAAGACACAAGAAAACTGGAGCACATTGGCAAATCTAATGTGTGTAAAATCAGCTGGCAGACGAAAATTTTGTACGATTACCGGTGATGGTTATGTAAAACAAAGCGATAGAAAAAGGGTGCTGAAAGCTGAGGTGAGGTGCCATATCATAAAAAGTGAGGTAATCTGACCCAGATTGCGTTGCGGTTGCGAATGGTAGCCCCCCAGAGGATTATCTTGAGTCACTTTAAAAGATGCCGGGTATAAGATTTGGCTAGGTACGTGATCGAACGAGAAACTTTCCACGAAAACTCTAGAAATGCCAAAGAAATACGTGCAGAGAAAGAGAAAGGTTTAGTTTTAAATTTGACGAAGACAAAAATACAAAGATATCTAACAAATGGAGTGAATTTCAACAGATTCTGACATTAGAAAAATATAAAATTTCTAAAGAAGTTAGTAGGTACATTCCCAGTTGAAATACTTGAGGTTGTGTTTTAAAGATCGAAGGTTTGGAACGTCTGATAGAATTTTGATGGACAAATTTTGTAAAACCAAAAGAATAGGACACTCTGTATACTCATATATAATTTTAGATTGTGGAGCCAATAAAGATTTCCAATATCGGTAGTTACTATTCTTTGACAGAAGTTTGTGACACCCTGTATAACAGTGTACAATAAGTCTTTCAATCAAGGCGGCTATGGAGTGTTTTGCTTTTCATTAATAAAAACAAAAAGCCAGCGTCAAAAAAGTGCAAGAGTTTTGGAAAGACTGATATTTTTAGACTGGATTATACTTTGGCCATAGAAAGCCACTGTAGAGTCAGCACGTCATATATGGGGACACCTGGCAGTGGCGTATTAGGAACGGTGTAAAATTAATTAGTATCTATGCCCAAACTGTTTTGGAAAAGCTCAAAATTCATCTGTAAGGAGTCGATGCGATAAAGAACTCGAAACAAACAGTCAGACATCATAATAATGGGACGCATGGCGTCAGCAACCGCATACAGGGTCACGACGAGTTAACAGTAGACGTAACTCTGTTAATAAACATACTTTGGTTTTAAAAATTGGTACACGCCCATTACACAATGTGGTCTATTTAATAAAAATATTGCCATATTTGTGGTACTTCCGGTGAAACCGGAAGTAGATACAAAACTTTGTTATTTTAAATGGAACACCCTGTATATTTTTGAATTTTTAGATTCTACACTTCATTTTAGGCATGAAAGTATTAAGGTTATATGGTCCTAACATTAACGGTATTATCATTATTTACACTTGTTCTTTTTTTTTACAAACACAGATGGAAATAAAAATTCAAATTTTGACAATGACACGTTTTTTCCAAATTTTTTTTCTTAGGTTTGAAGTAGAAATACACGAGAAATAAGTTGATATACATAGTTTTGGAAAACTTGCTTTATAAAGGATGTTGGTGGTTGTCCGTTAATTTAAAAATAATTTAATCAATGTTAATTTTATTTTTTAAATGAAACACCCTATTTCTTTCTACATTTTCGAATTCTACACTTAATTCTAGACATAAAAGTATTAAGGTTGTAAGGTCGTAAAATTAACGGCATTATAATTAATTACTAACGTTTTTTTAAATTTCTATCATTTTTAAAAATAAACCATAAACACCCTGTATAAAATAAGATTTTGAAAATCATATTACCATGTTTCTTGTACATTTCTGCGTCCACTAAAATTTGTTATTTTTTTTTGTAAAAACGTTTCATTAGCAAGATATGAAATTTTTTGTCTACGTTTTTGTATGAAAAAATTGGAAAAATCGTAATTATAATTATAATACCGTTAATTTTAAGACCTTACAACCAAGATTTGAATTTTTTTGTTTGTAAGAAAAAAGAACAAATGTAAATAATTATAATACCGTTAATGTTAGGACCATATAACCTTAATACTTTTATGCCTAAAATGAAGTGTAGAATCTAAAAATTCAAAAATATACCGGATGTTCCATTGAAAATAACAAAGTTTTGTATCCGGTTTCACCGGCAATATTTTTATTAAATAGACCACATTGTGTAATGGGCGTGTACCAATTGTTAAAACCAAAGTATGTTTATTAACAGAGTTACGTCTACTGTTAACTCGTCGTGACCCTATATGCGGTTGCTGACGCCATGCGTCCCATTATTATGATGTCTGACTGTTTGTTTCGAGTTCTTTATCGCATCGACTATTTACAGATGAATTTTCAGCTTTTCCAAAACAGTTTGGGCATACTAATTAATTTTACACCTTTCCTAGCACGCCACTGCCAGGTGTCCTAATGTACGACGTGCTGACTCTACTGTGGCTTTCTATGGCCAAAGTATAAGCCAGTCTAAAAATATCAGTCTTTCCAAAACTCTTGCACTTTTTTGACGCTGGCTCTTGGAGTATTAAACTACTACAACCTCACCTCAAACAAAACGCCATTTAAGATGACACAATTAATGTTTTATGATGGTTACATAAAATAGTTATTTATACAACGTGTATCTAAAGCGAGCCAAAAATTTTGATTTTTTTATTTTTCCAGCAGAAATTGAAGGAATAGACCCTACATATTAACATATTTGAAAAGAGAAAAAGATGCTCTTTTCAACAAAGTCACAGCCCACCATGACTTCCACATAAAAAAATTAAATTTTATGTCATAACTTAAAAATTAAAAAACATTTTGCATTCTCCTCAAAAAAGTGCCTTAAGAACGTGCAAACGCCATTTCTCTAAATTCACAAACCACCGAAATACTTATAGACATAAATCGAAATCTCAAAAAATCGATTTTCGTCCATTACTCGAAAACAAACGACGATCGCTAAATTTGGACTTCGTCATTAAGGGTTTGTCTAAAAAAGAGCTCGACGATGTGCGGTCAGATTTTCAATACCTCTTATGGTTTAAAAGTTAACCTATAGAAACACCGAATTTTGCCCACCCTGTACAATTCTCACCTCACGAAAAAAAGCAGTATCTTCATGTCTTGTTGTAAAATATACTATTTTCTGCATAGTATGCAAAAAACTAATGCTTTTGACAGATGGGAACTGTCACGAAACGGCCTTCTTTAGGAAGTGGTAATAGAAAAATTATATTTTAAGTTTTGTGTTTGTTGAATAAAAAGAAAAATACTCCATAGCCGCTCGACTGAAAGACTTATTGGCCGTCCTTTATATTTTACAACAAAACATCGAAATAACGTTTTTTTTTTCCATGAGGTGAGGATTATTTGTCCACAAGCAGCGTAGCAGTGAGTGACGCAATCTCACGAAGAAAAAAGACGTAATTCATGTCGAGTTGTTTACTACTTTTGTACGATACTGTCAGAATTTATAAAATAGATTATAAACTTGAAAAAAAATTTTATTCAAGATGGCAATTTTCTATTGAAACTTCATAATTATATTTTAGTTTTTTTTTAAGTATTTCAAGAATTTTATAAAAAAATTTCAAATAAAAGTTAACGAATTTAAATTAAAAATTTATGTAAATTTAGTGTATTCAGTGTTTTAATTAAAAAAATCACGAAGGTAATTTGAAATTTGAAATTTGTTGTTTTTGTAGGTATTAGTGAGAAAAAATATTTTCATCTCTAAGAGAGAAAAAATAGAACTCTTATTAAGTGAAATTTAATAAGTACTCATATAAATTAGCGAAAAACCAATATAAAAATCAGTAAATTCAAATTAATCAAAGAATATTCAATTATGAGCTTAATATGTTTGTTGAACCAAGAATTACCACAAGTTCTGTAATTCACAGCCCCCATGACTAAAAGACTTTTTGCACACCCTTTCTTTATATCTTTATTTTTTTTATATTTTTTATACCGATTTTGATTACAAAATGTTTTAATTTTAGTTAATATTGATTCATTCGTCCTTTGAGAATAAAATCAATAAAAGATCGAACATGGTACATTGCCATGAATTGATTACCCATCTAATTATCTAAACCGCAAATAAAAAATACAAATACAAACACAAACAAAAATTTAAATTACGAAATAAAGCAATTATCACAACTGCAAAATAATATTGTAGTACTCTAACAACATTTTATTTAATGGTAATTGCAATTTCATACTTGGTTTCTGCCTCTTCTGTACAGTACCTGTAATGAAATATCAGAGGTGCTATATCTTTGTTTATTAATTGCTAATAATACGTGCTTACGTCATGTTTTATTTTGTTTATTTACAATTTATCACCACAGTATTCCAAAAAATGGACCCGTTTCTAAGTTTTTAATCCAAATAAAACCACCTCATTGCAATGTATAAGTGACATCTCAAAAAAGTTGTGTGGAGGTTCAGTTTAAACGATTTTTATGACCGAGATAGTCCATGTAGGTTATTTTAATATTTTAATTGAAGTTTTAATGGGACAGACCATCATTTTTCTCGTAAAAAAATATTAATTTAAATTGGAGAGCTGCTGACGGTTTAACGAATTTTTTATAATTGCTCACGATATTACAAAAAATAAATTGAATACTTATAATATTTTATTTAAAAAATCAAACAAATTGAAATTTCGTCTACTATTTTTTTCTTGCACCCGTCAGAAACCGAACCAGAAACTTACGTCAAATTTTATTCATTATTTATACAATTATTATTCTAATTAAGTAGTTACTGTTATATAATCTACGTGCATACTTATAATACAAATATGTACACGTTGTCTTTAATAGATTTTTATTGAACATTGTAATTATTATTAAGTAAGTTCCAAAAGTTTCTTGGTACCTAATGATGTTTCCAATTTTTTTCAGTCTGACTTTGAACTTCGCGCTTTGTTTAGAAAACCATACATGAAAAATTAAAATGCGTTCTTTAAACATTTGAAAGGACTGGTTTTTATATACCTACATTCGAGTAAAATAAAAAGCAAGTCATCATTCATTATAAATAAAATATTCTAAAACGCTTTTAAGTTTTGTGACGAATGGAAAATTTTGATGTTTATAAAAATACGAGTGGTTGCGCAGGAAGTACGATTTATTAACCTTAATGACATGCTAATATTTCAGGGTGCGATTCCTCAGGTCATTTTATGAAGAAAAGTTCATATGAACATATGTCCGCAACGGCTTAAATTTTTGCTTTCTTATACGAAGTAACAAGAAAGTATAGTAATCGTGATTTTTTTGCTACAGGGTGTTGAATGTGTTTTTAAAGAGTTGTTTTTTATTATTGCCGAAAGTACTTTAGATATTATTTTCAATTAAAGTATGTGTTAATAGAAGGAGGCCGCTTTCATGTAGAATTGATCACGCTAATCAGAAAAAATATCCACATGGAAAAATGTTAGTGGTGTTGGTGTACATCTTTTTTTGTAAAAAATATCTGAGGACATGTTTTCAGGGACGCCACTGGTGGAGCAATAGAAGAACTTTTCTAACTAAAATATGTGGTTTTATATTCTATTAACACATACCAAAATTGAAAATAATATCTAAAGTATTTTCGGGGATAATAAAAAAGAACTGTTTAAAAAATCAAACTTTAACACCATGTATCAAAAAATTTAAGCCGTTGCGAACATATGTTCATATGAACTTTTCTTCATAAAATGACCTAAGGAATCACACCCTGAAATATTAGCATGTCATTAAGGAACACCCTGTATAAGCATTTAGAAGAAAATTGGAAAATAATGATTTTTTGTGACATACCTAAGTGAAATTTTGAAAAATTTCAGTTTCATGTTTCTTTAAATAATTTGATGATTTCACAAAATTTACGAGTTATCATTCGTTAAACTAAATAAATAAAAAATTTATAAAATTATCGATAGGTAGGTATTCTGTACAAGATCGAAAAGTTTTAATCTTGATTTGTAAAGCTAATAGTATATAACTTACAATACAAGTGTATGTATATACAGTTGCCTACGCTATAGATTTGAAACTTAAAATATTAACTTTTATAACATAACTTAAAACATTCAAGTTTCGACATTGTGTTGGAATATATTGATAAAAAGACATTAAGTACTTTAAAATAAATAATAAAAATAAAAAATAACTACAAAACTCTCTTTTGTATTAATATTTTTAAGTCACTATTAACTTTCTACAAATTTTATGAGACTCTCTCATCTCATCTTAATTTATTTACAATTTATTACCCTTTAATTGAATTATATTTATCCCCATGAAACCTCCCAGCAAATCAATCATCTTCATTGCACATTGTTTTCTTAGTTTTACTGCCATTTCTAAACAATAACTATCCATATATGCGTTTAGAAATAATTGCATATAAACTGTACATGCCTAGTTTCGATTAGTAAACTTGATTGAGTTACTGCTCTTTAATATGTAGTTATTTAACTTTTTACTTTTTTTCTGTTAATAATAATAAACTGTAATTATTTCTTGTGATACTTTCTTCGACGAAGAAAGACAGGTAGCAAAATAATCGTCCGTGTGTGTGTTTAAGTTTGACCACTTTCCCTTTTTAAGTCAATATTAAAATAAATTTTCCCACCACATTAGAAATATAATAATTCTCAAATTTTTTTCTCAACGCATGATATATTGGAATGTGGATAGAAAATTTAGGTTAAGCAAAAAAAAATAATTTTAAGATAATTTTAAGAACCCTCATGCAGGTCAGATTTTGATTAGGAAACATTTTTTATTTTTCCACGTTGGGGCCTGCTCAATTTGTAGATATTTACAACCTAGATTTCATTATAATTTTTTACGATACCATACCGCTTTTACTCAACTCAACATAACTATTAGCAATTTTCACAATTACTCGTATCTTGTCATTGTGCTTTAGCCAAAATTTTCAATCATGGGATTCGGGAAAAGTCAACTAAAATTTCTTGCATTTCCGTTTCACATCCTTCATAATAATCACATTATTTTCAAGCTGTATTGGAAAATAAAAACAACATATCTAATTAACAACGAAACTACTATAATATTTGCATTGTATGTATTTCACTTTTATATATGGCTTTCACTAACAATGAACTTTACCATCATCATAAAAACTAGAAGGAGTATAAAGTAAGTAGATTTTAGGTACAATACGTTTTTATCAAGCATTTTGCAATTAGTGTATTTTCTAACGTAATTCATGCGACAAACATTTGCGTGACACAGTTTTAGTTCAAGAAAAATGAATGATGAACCACCAAACTAAGTGGATGTTTCTATAAAAACTGTGAGTATTTTTTGAGATTTATCCGCAAACTATGTGGCAAAAAAACCAATAACTTATTTCATATTTTTTCCCAATCGTAAATTACTCCCACGCAGTGATGATTGATTTCCACTTGTCAGTTGTAATTAAAAATTAAATTAAAAACCGTATGATAAGTAGTAAAGTTGTTTTTGCCTCGTACAACAGAAAAAAAGAGCCAAAGTCATTAAGAGTTTTATAGTTTATATCGGCAATAAAATGTTGCTTAATATGTTATAGAAAAAATTGATTTTCCTTTAAAGGGAGTTTTTCCTTGAAATGTACAAATTTCCTTGAAGGTCCGGCTTTACACAATTTTGTTCCTCTAAAAATCCTAGATAATTTCTTATTCCCCCTCCACTTTCCCCATAAGGAACCCCCACTATTTCCCCTCCAATTATCAATTGAATGTAAAGCAATTGATTTTTTTTCCAAATTTATTATTCGTAGTATCCCCCGGATGCTCATTATGGCACTGTAATAAATTATGACTTAAGTAGCTTTTCTATAACCAGGGAAAAACACATTTTCCAGTGTTAATGAAGATTAACTACAAATTAGTGGTAGAAGAAAGAAAATGGATCACCACCACAACGCCACTGGACGTTTAAGTAAACTATACAAATATTTGTTTTCGGATATAGCAGGTGAGTCATCACGGTTTAGAAAAATTTCCGAAATATCTCATCCTGTTTTTAGATCGCCGGTCACATGACTTGTTTTTAATGTCGAATCCTGGCCCTTTATTAACCATCATATTTGCATATTTATATTTCGTTTTGAAGTATGGACCAGAATACATGAAACATCGGAAGGCCTTCGAACTGAAATACACCCTGGTTATCTATAATTTTCTACAAGTTGTGCTTAGTATTTGGATGTTTTTCGAGGTTAGTTATTTTGGAATTATGGGAAGGAAATTTTTGGATTCATTGTGGTTTTTTTCAGTTTGTTACTCAGGCCTATTTGAAAAATTACAGCATTCGGTGCCAACCTGTGGATTATTCGTTGTCGCCACTGGCGATAAGGGTAAGGACCAATCGATAAAAATGGATATTTTCATAAAAATTCCTATGTTAAAAACCGCTCACAGTTTTAATCAAAATCTTTTAGATATTCGAGTTTCTAAAATTTTCTCTGACCGTGTTTATTTTTTTTTGAAAATTTGACGTTTAGTAATTTTTTACGCCTCCCCAAATCTCCGATTCTCATTAACTTTTTCTCGCCATAAATTTTTATCGCTTTAAACCCCCAAACCCAATTTGATTAGCAATTAAATGTTTCTGGCTATAATTGATAATAAAATTTATTGGCACGTGCATAAGATCATAAAAATTTGAAGATGTTTCACAGATGATCGAGTTTAAATCAAATTATTGACCTACAGTCGACTTTCTTTTACTTTAGCAACGTTAGCCTAGGGCCTAGGCTACAGCTCGTTCTCAAGCTATGACCCTTTTCATTTAAACAAGTACAACTACTAGAAAAGAGTTTTGACAATTAGCTACAACGCATATTATAAAGGAAACTTGTTTCTTAATTTTCTTATGATCACGTGGCTAAGAACAACATTCAGTTGGATCAAAAACCAAGTTTTGAGTAAATCTAAAGTCAATAAGTAACAATTTCTTATTCTAAACCTAACAATTTTCAGTTAGCTGGTGAGAATTGGTCAAAATTAAATTTTTCCATACTTAAAACTAAAACTGTAGCACTCCAAATTTACTGATTTTTTCTCCAGGTATACAGAGTCATCTACATCTACTTCCTGGCGAAAGTGTCCGAGCTCCTCGACACTGTATTTTTCGTGCTTCGTAAGAAGAACAACCAAGTGTCCTTCCTGCACCTCTATCACCACACCTGCATGCCCTTAATCAGCTGGTCGGCCGCCAAATATGTCGCTGGAGGCCACGGTGCTTTCATAGGGCTCGTCAACTCGTTCGTACATATTGTCATGTACTTTTACTATATGGTGGCTGCGATGGGCCCGCAGTACCACCGCTACCTCTGGTGGAAGAAATACATTACAACTATACAAATGGTAGGATTGATTGTGTCCCATGTCATTATGATTTTTTGTCACGGTCTATAAGCAATTATAATCGTTTGAAAGAAAGTTGCGTTATTAGATGTATGGAACTATTATATTATATTGTACTTTCTTTTGTGTTATTTAGGTACAGTTTGGTTTGACCTTCATCCACAACAGTCAACTGTTTTTTATTGACTGTGGATACCCGAGATGGGTGGCTTTGATAACAGTACCCAATACCGTCATATTTTATTTCTTATTTTCGGACTTTTACAAAAAATCCTACCAGACTAATAGAGTACTGAAACAGTTGAAACAAGACAAGCTAGCGAATGGTAATACTAAAGTTGCTCAAAATGGTACTGTGAATGGTATTAAGTTGAAGAAGAATACAGTCGAGGCGGAGGACATCAAAGAAGACTAAAACTTTATAAAACGAAGAATTTGTTTGTTGTTAAAGTTTTATTGTAACTGTATAGTTGTAATTATTATTATTATAATAAAAACAGTTTTCTTGTGTGGCGTTTTCTTATTTTTGTTTATTTGCTGAAGAAAGTTTGTTCCAGGATTGATGCTCCTTCAACAATTTCAAACTATTCAAAACAAATTAAATTGCAAGAAAATAATCAGAAAACTGTTTGAAAACGTTGTAGCAACAGAATTATTAAAAACACAAACACAAAATTTAACGAGAGGGATATTGAATACCTTTAAGCTTATGGGTTCAGTTTATATTCTGACGTCGCCAAACCAATTTGTAGTTATTTTATTTAAAATTTAACACAATTTCGTCGAAATAACATCGATGAAATTCAACTTTATAAACCACCGAAACATGTAAATATCAAATCTAAAAAACATTCACTTACTTTGTCATTCTTGTATTCATCAAGGGGTGTGAGGGTTTCCGTCTTGACCTATCATTTAATCACTTTCATTACACTTGTAAAAAATAATTAGGCCTAGTTTATGAATTGGTAGTTTTTATTAACTATAAGTTAATTTCCTTATAGGTAGGTACTATAATATTGTTAGACAATGGTAACGAAGACATTTAAGTAGCAGTTAAGGGTAATTATAGTTTGAAAAACTAGCCCTTTAAGTTAAAACTTAAGATTTTATCGAATTTTGTGCACTTATCAAGCATTAACAGTCGGAATGGGGGTGAACTGAGATTGTTTAAAAGAAGTTGGCGAAATTATAATTTATTTAGAACGAATGCTCGCATAATGAATAAATTTAAATATTGAATTTAGAATTTATTAAATAAGCGCCTAATTATTGGTCCGATTTTTATAAAATTTAGAATCTTAAATAATATTATAGAGGGTATCCACGATACATATGTAGCTCATTGAAAAAAATAGGTATCATTGTCTTTCATAATTTACCAATTTTATTAATGTTTTCAATTTTTATTATTACAACAAAATAATTTAAAAAGTCGAAATAAATAAACTAAAAGTACTCTCAAACATTTCCATAAAACTAAAAAAATATTTTTTACAAAACTATTATTATGCCTAATAAATGCTTCCTCTTTGCCACATTTTCCAACAACGAAAATGCCACACTAGGTTATATGCAGTTGTCTGTCGACGAAGTATTCAACTGGCCCTTTGGCTAAACTGGACAACAAAATAACCTATGCATTCCAACCAACAACAACACAAAAATATGTACAAAATCAATCGAAATTCCACACAACATTTTAAAATCTGTTATAATTAATTATTAATAAAAAAACATAACTAGCTATTTGTCTAATATAATAAATATTACTGAGCTTTTATCGACTGAGCTTTCGTCGACTGGTCTTCGGCTTGGGTTTGTTTATTCTTTGGTTTTTTGTAGGCTTTTCTGTAGAAGTCACTAAAGAGGTACAGGAATATTACTACGTTGCCCACGAAGAAGAATGTTAGAGCTTTGGGCAGCTTACAGTCCATCGCGATGATGAAAATCAGATAGGCCAACATGATGCAGAATTGTGTCTAAAAGAACAATATCAAGAAAGTTACCAAAAATATTCCTTTGACAAAACGAGAAATAGTTACCAGTTGGATCCAAGTCATATACTTTTTCCACCATAGGTACTTTTGGTACTTAGGACCCAAGGCGGCTAGAAAGTAGTAAAAGTACATCACCACATGGACTAGCGAGTTTAAAAACCCGATTACCACGCCTTGTTCACCTGAAAAATCGTGTTATAGCCGAGTTTCTCTTGGTTTTCCCTCGGTACTCACCAGGGAGGAACTTGAGGTACCCCCAGGAGAAAAACATGGTACAGGCGTGATGATAAACATGCAAAAACGTCACCTGAGACTGTTTTTTCCGAAGAACGAAGAAAACGGTGTCCAAAAGCTCGACGATTTTCGAAAAAAAATACCACCAGGCTCCGCGTGCTAACTAAAAAAAAATCAAAATAAAATCATATTTAACTTAGTAAAATCCTTTCTTACAGCATCTTGGAACTCCTTGTTGGGTGCCGGATTTTTGCACGTGTGGTTTAACAGATACGGCACGGCGTTCTTCACGTAGAAGGCCTGGCAGCACAGCCAAGTGCTGAAAATGACTTGGTAGGCATTGTAGGCAATCATAACGTTTTTCAAATTGAGCGCTTGGCGACTTTCCATTAATTTGGGGCCTAGTTTGAGGACGAAGTAGAGGTAGAAGGCCAGGATGGCGATGACGGGGAAGGGCGACTGCATGAATAACCAAGAGTCCACCAGGGGATCTGGAAAAAAAAAGTTGTAGAGAAAATACGAAGTTTAGAATATATAGGTTTTTTATTCGATCAATTTTTAGGAACAGGAAACTTAATTTACGTTTTTTGAAATTATGAAATGTTTTTTGGAGTCATTTTTACCATTGATTCATAAAAAAAATCATAACTGGTTTTCTGTTCGTCTTAACCCGAAGTACGGTTTACCTAAATAAGTTTCTTCAGTTGCAGAATTTTATAAAAAATTAAGGTTAGACGCAATTTTACAAGGTGATTATTTTATTGAATTGATTGCTCAAAAGAATTTACAGTTTACAGAATTTCTTCTGCCACTATCACGTCATAGCGAAAATCAGAGCTAAGATATCCAACCTTAAAAAGGAGAAATCAAAGACATCGACTGAATATTGAGCGCCTGAGCGATAAACATACTGTGAAGCAGTACCAGAGACAAATTGAATAAGACCTGAGGAGAAGACTCAGAGAACCTTGAAGAAGTTTAACGGTCTCTGGACGAAATGCAAAGAGATAATATCATAAAGGCAATGGAAGTATTAGGATGGATAAGCAAGACCAAATAGAAGAATCGGAACGGAACGGACGGGAAGAATACTTGCATACTTGCATACTTGAAGACCAACCAAACCAGATACATTAGAAGAATGAAGGAGGAGTATAGAGAACAGAATAGGATACACAAAAGAAGAAAATTTAATTTTAAATTTAATCATGAGAGAATAGAAGAGATTGAACAATTCAGCAATCAGCATGAAACAAACAAAAAATTACAAACAACTGGACGAAGGCCCTAAAGAATTTAAACCTAGAACCAAGAGTTGTAAAAATAAAGAAAGAAACATCACAAGCGACAACCCCCTCAATTCTGAACAGATGGGTAGAACAACAGAAATCTCCCAGCAACTTCAAGATACCGACTGATACGAAAAAGCCGACTCCACCCTAGAAAAGGTTGTAGAAGCTATGAATAAATTAATATGGTCGCATTAACATGGCCAGCAGATGCCTTTGCGCCCTCCATAAACACTTCTGTTCACATGCCCTTCAACGATCAACCAAGTTGACGATGTACAAAACCCCTGTGAGGTCGGCCCTTATATTGGAGCGGAGACCTGGACGCTGGGTTAGAAAGATTGTCTAAAATATATTTTTTTAAAGTAAAATTTTTATTTTAAACAGCAAATTTATTATATTCCTTAAACAAATATTGTGTATGCAATAAAAATAAAATAAAATTTTTTTTAATTTATTTGAAATGTCAAATTTTAATTGAACTTATCTTTTTCCGATTTATTTCCCATAATTCAACCAATTGCTCACCTTTTTTCGCCTCGAGTAATTCATTATAATTTTCCACAACCAAATGCATCAGCGACGCCATGTTAACCTATAAAAATAAAAAATATAGATAAAACTTGTGTGAAATATGAAGTACCTAGATAAAATTCCGTAATATTAGGGAAATTTTTGTCTAATGATAATTATTTCGGGAAACAAATAGTTAAACAATTAAAAAGTAATAACGACTATCAAAAATGCTGAGGTAAAACGCCAAAGAAAGTTGTAAATTGTAATTAGCCGGTGTAATCGCGGTCAGAGCCACCATCATCATCACCAATAGCGCGCTTTCTTAAAAATTCAAAGGAAAATGATACTTGCTACTTGTGTGCGTTGAAACGAAATAGAAGTGTTTACATTTGTCCCATTTACTATTCCATCACATATTCCATTGGTGTTTGTTTAATTATTTACTACCGGAGACACACTTTCAATTCCCCGTGTAAAATTTATCCGACAATACAAAGTGTTGATTTTATTTATTATTTTGATTTTAGAAACGGCTTTTTACATCATCACGATGGGTTGGCTTGTTCTAATTAATCGAGTGAAATATGATACTCCTATTATAATTAAATTGTCAGCAGGTTCAGCGACCGATTTGCAATTCGTGTGTAAAAAATCACATCAGGCAGCAAATTGTGCGGTTTGTCTGGAATTTGATGTAAAAAATTAAATGGCCTTAGGGGTCAAGAGTCCAAAAAAAATTGGCTGAGCACTTTAGAAATTTGTATTGCAACATTGAGGCGTACGATTGTTACAATTTTTTCAAGATTTGCAGAAATACAGCGAAATGTGATTAAGAAAAGTTATTCACAATAAAAGTTTTCCTATTATGCAAAATTTCAGAAGCATCGGCCATTTTTGTAAATTGCAGTAATAAATTACGTTAAAAACATCATGGAACAGTATTAATTTTCGTTTTTAGTTGTACTGTAAAAATTAATGTTATTTGTTATTTGAATGATAATAGTTATTTTTGCAACAAGTACCTAAAATCATGTCTTTTGGGACGAATCGTTGCTGTTTCCGGACGAGGCGACGCCGAGTATGGAATAGCAGATGAGTTATTATGTATGATAATTATGTTGATATGTTAATTTCTCGAAAATAGTGAACTTCGGATTTTAATTACCATGTTACCATAGTAACCAGACTGAAATGAGCCCGTAAAATAAAAATAGTTCTAAAAAGGGCCATTTTACGGACTGACGGGAGTCCGTAAAATAGCTGTTTTAAAGAGCGTGTACAAAAAATAGACATTTTATTAAAAAAAACATTAATTATGCCAAATTGTTATGGTTGGAAGATGTTTTTGAAATTTGGTATAGAGGGATAAATTTTCATTCCGAATAACTTTTTTTAATCACGTTTCACTGTATCTCTAACGGAAAAGGCCCTTTATACTTGAAGAAAAGTTCTTTGTTCCTTAATTGTCAAGTTAGTACTTTCTAAAACAGAATTTTGAATCTAATTGTAGTTAGAAAATAGAAAAAAGTATAGTTTAGCATCGGATAACCGAATTTTTAGTTAAATTGCATTGAAAAGCGAGGATAAAAGTGTCTCTGTGTTGTGGTAATCTCCGATAAATTTTGGAAAAAAAAATTTAAGAAAAAATCTTTATTTCAGTAATATAAAAAAATTCCTAAAATACATTAGAATTTTTCCAAATTTTAAAACGAAACCTCAAAATATATTCCAAATTATTTACCCAAATTTGGTAACTTCCCTCACTCATTGCCACATAATAACTTAAAAAAACGGCTTCACTTACCTAACTTATACTCTATCAAAACGAAAAAAAATCCAAATGAAAATCAAATTTTGGGTGTCCTGTCTTCAAAAACCAAACTAAAACCAAACTGAACAACAAAACTAAAAAAAAAATCTGCCACCTCCGTCTTGGCCAACCACCAAGAACCAACTGCAAAATAAGACTTACGCGTATGCTTTCATATAAAACCAAGTAAATACTGCTTGTACAATGAAACTGCATTAAACGGTTTTAATGGGACTCGTCCTTTCACTGAGAACGAAACCTCCTCCGTCTCTGTTCTTCTGTCTTTGTCCATTTCACACGTAAAAAACATGATAAAAGTGACAAACAATTAGAAAATGGTGTTTGTAGGTGAGATGAGCAGTTTTTCCAAAAAGTTTTTGTGTATGATGGCGGAAAATCAGAAAAATTACCTTAATCTACCTGAATTAAACGATTTGTATAATTATAGTTGAGGAAATTTGTTTTATAAATCAATTCCTGTCAGTTGTAAACAAATTCCATTTCATTTTAAACATTTCAATTAAATGGAATTGCTACAGCACAGAACTGAGATACGTTCTACTAACACACTTCCGCACTTCGTTGGTCTGCACATTTAAAATTAAAAAACAAGTAGAGTCGTAACAATGTTGTGTTTCAAACCATAAATAGTATTTTTCCACGAGCATTCCAACAAGTAGCCGTTTTTTACTAATCTCAGGAAAAGTGCACGTTTTTGTACATCAGTTTTACTTTTTTTAACAATGTTTTAAATAATAACTTTTGCACTTTCAGTGACGTCATAGGATTTTTTGTAGGCTCGTATACGACTAGTACATATAATAAAACTACGACAAAAATGAGCATTTTACATAATCAAACAAATTTTCCTCTACCCAATAACATTAATATTACTTACTTGCTTTGGTCCAGAAATGAAAAATGGAGACAGTTTGATTTTATCTACAATTTACGTACCTACACTCACATTTCAATGACATGGCTATATAAGACCGTTGTGAGAAAAGGATGCAAAAAATTGAACAATAAAGTTTATTATATATTTTTATTGTTTTTACTTGTGGGGGCTTTTAGATATGCTTTATAATAAAACTCGCCGAATAGAAACAAGAAGAACACTGCTTGAGTTGTCAGGAAAAATGTGACGATTTTAGGGTAGCCACAGTCCGGTTTGAATAGTAAACGGCCGTAGATGAAGAAAAAGCAGCTGAACTGGAACTGGAAAAAAAAACATTTTTAGCAAAAATACTGTAAAAAATCTTCAACTTTACGAAAGAATTTGCAGAATTCCAAATCTTTATTTAAGATTTTATCTTAAAATATTCATAGTTATTTGTGTATCAAGTGTATGAAATGTTGGTTGAATGTACGAGTGTAACTAGAGGCTTTAGCACTCTCGTGCACTAAACGGAATTTTGCGCACGAAGTAGACTCTCAAAAAAGTCAAATTCGCATTTTTTTTCAAAATTTTCTGTAAAATTTTTTCGACTATTTTCTTTTTCCTTACTAACCAATTGTAGCTGGGTGATGTGTTTCTTAAACCTGGCGCCAAATCTCTTGAATTTTCCGTCCCACGCGGTCAGCATGTAGTAAGTGTACATGAAAATGTGCACAATGGCGTTGAGGTAACCTAGGAAAAGGCTGTGTCCTCCTCCAATGAAGCGGAAGCCGATGAAGCCACCCAAAACCATTCCACCATGGTGGTAGACGTGTAGGAAGGAGATATGGCTGTCTTTTTTGCGAAGAACGAAGAATATCTAAAATGGATTTATTAGAAATTTCTTGGGATTTTTAAAAGTAAATTGTCAATTTTGGAAAAATTTTCATATTTTAATCAAATTAATATTTTTAAAAATTTAGTTTTTGTCACAAAACACATTAAATAATTCAAGGAATAAAGTTGAAAGCGTTCTAATAAGGCCAAGTTACAAAAGAATTAAACAATGGTGAACTTTGACATTAAATTAAGCGATAATTTCAAATCTAGTTACAAGGAATTTTCAACTACATAAAATCACTGGATTGTAGCCTCGCACGTTGTGTGAAAATAAAATTTCTTAAAGAAACTTACCGTGTCCAAAAGATCAAACATTTTAGTAATATAATATAAATAGGCCAAATTTAGCTGGTTTAAAGCTTGAGGATCGTTTGAATAGTCCACAGTGGCACAATCCCAATTCACATGGCAAATTGCTATAGAACCCTAAAAAAACCAAATTAATTTTTTTCATAATAACAAAATATTTTAAAACGTACAAATATAAATATGTAAAGATTGATAACAACTTGGGAAAAGTTGAATAAAATTATAGGATTTCTCAAGTCGTATGCTGGACGATCCTTCATATACTTTGGCAGAAATTTCAAAACTAGATGCAGATACAAAAAAGCGACTATTATAGGTTGTATAGGACCACTTGCGAATAGATAATTGTCCCCTCGGTGATCTAAGAAATAAACATTATCTCAACTATTTCTGTAAGGCCTTTTAAAAACTTACCCGAGTGATCTTGCAAAAACCTATGATAGGTAATATAAATATTTCTTAAAAACACTGCCATAATCTCTTAGCTAGTTTTAAAAACTATTAGTACACGCACTTCTAGTAGGTACTTACAAATGAAGGAAAAAATTGGAATCGACAATGTGGTAAAACGGATACAATTGAATTCCAGAATAATTTTGCATGTGATTACCAAAATGAACAGTCATTATTTGTGGGTTTTGTTCAAATTGGCTAGTTGAAATTGGAAAATGGGCATTAGTATTAATGATAAGTGCCATTAAAATCAAATTTGGAAAAATTGTTGGGAAAGTTTTCAGTTTTTCTTGCAAAACTATTTAATTTGATATTGTCATCTTCCTCTTATTATTCAACTTTATTCTTGAGTTTATTGACATTTCGTGATTAATTCTTGAATAAGTAATTAAATTAGGAATATTTTTGTATTTAAGTATAGAAAAGTATCGCCATTTTAAAAGAAAATTTGTCAATTGGGAAATAGTGTTTTTCCCATACCTACATGAAAATGGCTACTTTATTTGAATGAAATGGAGGTACAAAGTCGCCTTTTTAGGGTAGTCGTGGAAAATAAGAAGTGGGGGTAACATTGCCCCCTTGGATAGCCATTCCTTTACTGATATGCAGGAGTTATTTGTGTTTGTTTATGGTTGTCAAGGTGATTTGCTCACCGCACAGTGTCAAGTAAAATGTCAGTGTTATGCTGTTTTAATTTGTTCGCGCGCTTCACGCAAAAGAAATGGCCATTTTCGTACAGGTATGAGAAAAAATAAAGCATGCTACACGGTAGGAATTGATTCTGTCTCGTATTCTTTTTTTTTTCACACTCGTCAGAATCTCTCAATTCGTACCTTGTTGCATAAACTACTATTACAAACAAAACTGAGAAGAAGCAAACTTTGCTTAAATTTGTCCAGTGGTTGTAAAACAGAATTTGCTGTAGAAATTTATCAACAATTTTCAAGACATACTTTTTTCTACCACCTTTTTTTTTAATTTGATTAGTTTCGGAAGTCTAAGAAGCCAGATGAGACATTCGCAGAACAATACTGTTGGACAAAGACGTAATCTGTTTTACTGCACTATTAAGAAGGGAGGAAGTATGGTTTCGATTCAAGCTCATCAAGTTTCTTACATTTGTGCAGATATACATTATAGTGTGAATAATTTTACACGCTCGTGTAAAAAGAATCACTTGTAACACTAGTTGCACAAATGACTGTTCTTTAAAATATTTGCGGATACAAGTGCTTTTTAGGGTTTATTCAAATTAAGTAACGTATTCCAAAAATTCTAATATTTTATTCTAAACCTAAACCACTTTTCCCTCCCCACTTTCCAACATAACGTCATCTCGACCAAATCTAAAAACTTGTTGTACAACAATTTACTTTCGCAATTCAGTACCAAGTCAAGAATCTCAATTCAATATCAAGTTCCATTCCAATCGCCCACAATCCATCAAGCATGCACCCAGCGGCACCAAACCGAAAAAAATTACCTAATTCCAACTCCAAATCAACTTACTATGAAGGTCAAGTTTACATTGATGACCTAGTGTTCTAAAACTAAATTATTAGATGTAGGTACGTACGAAATCCGACTAGTATATACGCAGCATGTACCATTCTTGCAAAGAACAGAAATGATGTTCAATAACCACAACGCCGCCTGGCAAGGCAAGTGCCTGGTACTTACACACCAGAACAGTAAGTATGTCACTAAACCGGAACGAAAATTTAGCTTAAAATTGAAACTTGTATATGTATGTTATTATTAGTTATTTGGGATTATTTGTCTACGACCGCCGTGGCGCACCCATAGAGACTTCATTTGAAGAGGGAAGAGGGTTGAAAAATAAATTTAAAAAAACATGTTGATTTGATGAAATTTTTAATAATTTTATTTCTTACTGATCAATTACAGTTGAATATTGTTTTAGTTACTGTAACTATAAACATACTCACAACTCCCGTGGGAGTTATAACATAACTGGGCAATTACACCGAAAAAAATTTATGTACTTTTACATATAAATTACATAACTAGAAATGTAAATATTACTTTTTTATTGTAGAATTTACACTTTTTTAGTATTTCATTGTGAAAATTACATTTCTGTTGTAAAGTATAAGTAAAAGTCCAAAAAATTGTAATATTACATAAAAATGTAAAAGAACATGATTATTGTACTTTATTACAGGTTTTATGTAATTCGTTGACCAATCACTTAGTTTGTCTGCGCGTTATCTGGTAAAAGTACAATATTCCTGTAATTTTAAAATTACATATTTTATGTAAAATCCCGTGAGACATGTAATTTTACCGAGTTACGTACTTTTACTATGATTATCATAGTAAAAATACACGTTTACTTTTTTCAGTGTATGAATCCTTAACTCCCTCCAATCAGGGGCAGTCCCAGCTACAAATTTTGGAGGGTAATTTTCACATATATTACTAATTTCCATGCGTAGATCACAAATCTGAAATCATTCTGCGTCGGATACTTTTACTTTTCGAGGTATGACTGTTTAAAGTTGTGACATTTTTATCATTAATATTTGACGTTTTTGTTATGGTTGTCATTTAATTTAAAAAACAGCAAAATTAAGTACTTTAAAATATAACTCTTTACTCTTGTAAGAAGTAAAATTCTAAAATTATCTATATATCACGTGAATTATTAGATGTTAATCCTTATATCCTTACATCCTTCTAATTCCCTTGATACATAAATAACTATTACTTATATCGGGTGTTTATTTAAATTTCACCTCTAGTTGGCGTTAGAATTTCATTCATAAATGACACTTCAAGGCCAACTAGAGGTGAAATTTAAATGAACACCCGATATATTTTCTTAAAGTGGACAAAAAAGGATGTAAATGCATCAGTACTCTTAAACCTACATGTATATTATCTTCTGTCTAACGGAAATTCGTACAAATAATTTGTTTATATCTTACAAGTGAACTAACAACAAAACATATTCAACAAGCATAAAGTATAAAGTATAAAGCCTCTTAGTAATTTTATTTGTACAACAAAATTGAACGTAAAAACAAATAGATATTCCTTAGAATCTAACTAAATTATTTCATTTTGCCTTTTCCAGTCGTCCTCGCCTTAACCTTATTTTCCTTGTCCTGTCTTAAAATGTACATTTTTACTTTCTTATACGTAGTATAAGGAAGTATTGTAATCGTGATTTTTTTCGACTTCGAGATTTTGATGGATTTACACGTTTTGAGGGCCCCTGAATCCATTTTGACCATTTTCGCCATGATGTATGTCTGTCTGTCTGTCTGTGTGTCTGTCTGTATCTACCATAACTCAAAAACGACTTATCGGATTTGATTCAAATTGAATATTTAAGAGTTTGAACAAATTTGTGGGTGCCACATTAAATGTTTTTCATCTAGCACCAACACAAGTGACACTTACCTGAAGACATTTTTACGTTTTTTAGGAATATCTTGAAAAATAAACAATTTATGAGATTTTTTTATTCTTTAACATTTGATTTAGAATTGAATTTTGAACAAATTTTGTTTGAACTTTTTTTTGAAATTCTGTCAAAAAAATTTAAAAAAAAAATAATCATTGGTTTTTGTCGTAAAATTCGGTTATAATGAGTGGGACAAGGACAGATTTATGTGTATTGCAATAAGTGCGAGAGAGACTTCCGAAATTTATTTGAATATTGCTGGAAACGCTCAAAATTGAAACACGATTTTTACAAGAAATTTAACTTAATTTCTTTAGGAAAAGTAATTGTGGTACTATCCGTATAAGAAAGTCATGTGTTGGGCACATCAGATATTTATGTAAAATTTACATATAAGTAAAATAGAGAGTCTGAGTGAACAATAAAAAGTTAATGAGAACTGACATTAAAATTGGAAAAAGTACTGGAAAAGTTGAGAGTTTTCAGTTTTTTTTTCACAAAACAATTTCATTTCTTACTTTTATCTTCCTCGTATTATTCAATTTTATTCTCGAGTTTGTTGACTTGTGGAAAAAAATAAAATTTGGAATAAATTTATAATTAACAATAGAAAAGTATCGCCATTTTAAAAGTAAGATTATACATTGGGAAATCGTTTTTTAACAAAAAAACTGCGAAAGAAGCAAGTTTGACTTAAATTCGTCCAGGGGTTGTTAAAGAGACTTTCTTTTTTTTTGTTTTCCAAATGTACTTTCTTCTATTACCCTTCTAGAAAATCATTTTTATACAATCTGGTTGGTTTTGATATTGGTACACTTCTGCACAGTGTGAATAATTTTAAAATAAACTTCTACACACGTGACAATTGAATCATTTATTTAATCCTAGTTGCTGTTTAGAATAATCGTGGACACAATAACTGTTTTAGGGATTTATTTAGATTAAGAATTGTATTAAAAAATTCGAAACCTATAACACTTTTCTCTCCCCACTTTCCAACACGTCATCTCGACCAAATCTACAAAATTAGATAATTTCACAAAATATGCAAAAATGACTGTAAATGCAGTTCTTTTTAAATTTACCGACCCCCTTAAATTAGATATAGCTTTATAGTTTGTTTACATCTCACAAGTGAGCTAACAATAAAACACATTCAACAAGATCAAGTTTCTTAATAATTTTATTGCAAAAAATGCGTACGACAAAAATGTACGTCAACAACAAACATTTCCTAGAACCGAAGTAAATTATTTACTTTTGACTTTTCCACTCGCCCCCGCCTCAACCTTATTTTCCTTGCCCTGTCTTAAAATATAGGTTTTTATATAAAATTTACTAAACATATAAGTAAAATAGAGAGCCTGAGTGAACAATAAAAAGTTGATGAATTTTGGATAATCACATTCACGGAACATCACTTGGAAATTGTGAATGAAAATGATCCCAAACTGAATCTGTAACAAAACCAAATTACAATCAGGAAATATGCTCTAGGTATAATTCACTTACGATTTGTAATGTTGTCAAATGTCGCTTCCACCACAAATATCGCTGGTACTGTGGACCAAGCGACGAAATTAAATAGTAACCGTACATGATAATATGAATGAAGCAATTAATACACCCTAGAAGGGTCCCATGCCCACCTGTAAGAAAAATAATAAATAAATCTAGATGCCTTTAGACAGTTCACTCTGGTCTTACCTGGAAGATAAGTGACACCAATCCAGGCACAAATGGGCATAATTGTGTGATGGTACATGTGTAAATATGAGACTTGGTTCATTTTCTTCCGGAAAACGAAGAAAACCTGGAAAATAGAAAAATGTTTTAAAATTTCGTTTTGTAACTGGACAAATAAACAAGCTATATGATAGAACTGTACAGAATTTATTATTTTCGCACTAGTGAGAAAAATTTGAACATTCATACTATACTAGTATTGGTCGTGGAAAATTGTATATTGTATATCTTGTCTTGAAATTTTTTCGATAAAACAAAGTTTACGAGATACTAAGAAAACAACCTGGGATATACAGAGTGTTACAAAAAATACTGATAGTTTTTTTTAAATTATTATTTCTAAGAGTAAAGCTTTGATCTTAACGTCAAAAATATCGAAAAATGATCGGAGAATTCAAATAAATTACAAAAGAAATCATAAAATTACAGTATTTGAGGTTATTTTAGGTTTTTAGATTGAAACTCACCGTGTCCAAGAGCTCGATAATTTTACACATGAAATACAACCATGTTCCTCTGGCCATCTGAAAAGTATTAATAATAAGTACACATTTAAAAAAAATCTGTACAAAAAACTGAATTTTTACCCTTAATGCCTTTGGTGTGTCAGAATAATCCACCGGTTGGCACGAATAATTATAATAAGTCATCCATCCAGCTGCTAATGACTAAAAAACAATCATCGTTATGCTTTAGATAGAAAGTATATAATAAAAATTAACGTACCTCATAAAATAAATAGGTACTTATGATGATTTGAGCAAAATTGTAAAAAATTATAGTATTTTTTAAGTCGTATGGTTTCTTATCTCTCATGTAGCGTGGTCCAGCATATCTACAAAAATACACGTAGGTAATTAAGATTGTGAGTAAGGGCACGGGATTTTTCGCTAGGAACCAATTCGAAGTTCTTGGATCTGAAAAAAAAAGGAAAAAATTATACGAACTCAATTTTGAATCAAAAGCTCATTTTTTTTTAAAAAGGCACATTTATAGAAATTACAATAATATAACGTACAATTTTGATAGAACACTTTAAAATCTATCTATCTAAATTGGTAGGAACAGAGTTTTGAGAAAGTTAAAAAATGAAAAAACTGACAAAAATCACTTTTAAAGTCGGATTTTTTAATCTCCACAAATTGTTCCTAAAATATTTAAGTCGACCAAAATTAACAAAGTTATTTACTGATAAGTAGTTTTGCATCTAATTTGGTTTTTTTAACGAATTATTAAAATTATTTAAAGAAATATGTCGACTTTATGTTTATTTATTACTTATTATTTTACTCCTGACAGGACTTTGTATATAGGCAACTAACACACCAAGCGTGGAAAGTTGCTTGCCTAACATTCTTCAGCAAAATTTCAAGCCAATCACTCCAATCAGTACCTACTCTTCCACTTAGAAGCTTAGAGGCAAAACTGCCAAGTGATTTTCTTTAAACTTTGACCTATGTGCGGATTTCAAAGGTGGAAACTCAGTTCTGCTTGCTAATAAAATATCTGAAGGACAGTACAAAATTTTATAGTAGAGATTCTACTTTAAAAACTTATATCTCAGAATGTTCACAATGTCACTTCGGCGCTTTTGCTTCTGACCCCTTCAACTTATGTTATTAAATTAATGGTTTCTGTCTACCTCTACCTCACGCAGGAAATTATGTTTATTATTAAGAAAAACCGCCCGAAACCAGTATGTACAGGGTGATCAGTAATTACCGCACTCGGAGCATACTGTAATAAACTTTACGTTTTAAGAATGACGAATTTTTTTACCACAGAGCTGTAAATCCTTTCTCTACGAAGATATGACCACTTTTGTGAAAATAAAAGTGGCAACACTGCATTGAACATGCATGTGAATAGGTTCGACGAGAAAAAAAAAGAGAAACGTTCAATATTTTACGATGCGAGAACTTGTCAAACTAATTTAGTACTGTCAATTTTATTAAAAAACAGAAACTACAATTGAAATTCATTATTAATATTTTCATGGCAATAGAAGGTATTTTAGTTTCTCCCAAGGAGAGCTTGAGAGGTTGTCAAATTTCTCTCAAATTTAGGTATTTTATTAAATTTTAACATTTTCAATTTCTTTGTATTGGAGGTTTTATGATAAAAATTGAACAAATCATGTTGCATTTTATCCAGAGATTATAGTAGCATGAATTATTCACTCATTTTTCTCTTGGTTATGAAAATAATTAGCTTGTAACTTGAATGAGGGAAATTCTTTAACTCGGAAACTAACCATCCGATTTAATTTTTCTTTGCAGATTATCCTTAGTTTTAATGTGCTCTACAACGCGCTGTATTCGGAGTGCGCCAATTACTGATCACCCTGTATATATTAAATGATCATCGAAAGGCGAATATTTTTAATTCGCAGAGGTCACGACGGTGCTAATCACTAAATCATTTGATTTTTGAGTTGAAATCTCGTTAAATAATTTAGGTGTATAGTAAAAAGAGAGGACAATTGTGTGCCTCTTTAATAACACTTTTTCGAAATTGAAAGAAAGTATGTATAATGTTTTTTACAACTTTCTACAAGCGTCGTGTACAATTTTCAAATTTTTATTTTTATTAATATTTCGTACTTCATTATGTCGTAGTACCTACTGCAATATTTAAAGAAACATTTATATTAAGCAGGACAATAATGTAGTACAAAAATCCAATCACATTTTTTTTATAGTTATTTTAGTTCACATCAAGGTGAGAAAATAAATAAAATCTGGTGACGCGCATTTTCAATTATTACAATGAATGCAAACAATAAGTTATTTCAATTTTTTAACTACCGGACTTTGACAACTTCCTTATAGTTCCATTGCTATGGATAGTCAAACTAGTTGTAAAAAAACCTTCAGTTTTATTTGCCAACAAAACCTACTCTAATTAAGCGTTATTTAACGTAACTAAAACATTTTTTATTCGATTATCTCTCATGAATAATTTTGCAACACAGTACAGCACATTCTAATTATAATAGTAGGTACATCAAACTTTAAGTGAAATCTCAGCTAATAAGACTGAATAATTTCCAAGTAATTGTACAATTAAAGCAGAGGTGATGGAATAACTTGCCATGTTGTTTCCTAACACATTTAAACATTATTTATCGCACAATGATTTCAAAATCTCGTAGTTATCTAATCATTAGTGCACCATCTGAAGCCGAAATTAAACTAGGGTATCCTACTGGGTAACTACTTACCAGCTTTACTTTCAAAGAAATTCGTGAAAGAATCCATAAAATTGGCAGTTACCCCCAACATTTTTCCGGGTTGTTATGTGTCGAAATGTGTATTACCTGAAACATTAAAACAATAAAACGCCGGACATTAGTATTTAGGCTTTTCCAGAAAACAGAATCGACAACTAGTCCACCTTCATTTGAGTGACCTTTAATAATTATTTGTTACAATAATTTGTTGACATTAATATGCAGGTAGGTCCAAGCAAAGTCCCAAAAAGTTGCTATTTTTAATAAACAATGTTATTTTTCTTGGAAATATTTTTTAACTAGGTTTCTGATTACATAACTTATGCATATTTTATTAGCATGCAACCCAAAACAAGTCGTTTAGAACTGCAGTATAAATCAACTAGAGGCTGAAAAATTCCATAACAAATTCTTAAGAGGAGCGAATACCGAAATTTAACTCCAGACTGCAGGTGAAGAATTCAGTATTATTAATAAAAAATAAATAAGTTTGACTATTTAATTCATATGTCATTTAATGTTCATTAACGAATGAAAAAACTTAATTTTAGTCATTTCCATGGTTACAAAAAAATTGCAGCGGTAATTGTACTAGTACAAATTAGATCGATAATTGTACTAGTCCTTTTGGTGATAATTTTAAACAAATGATAGTGTGGAACGTTTTCTGACACTTATGACACTTACCGAATATTATTAATTGTTGTTACAGTAACAATCATGAATGGCTCGATTGATAAATTATTTAATTTGCATAAAACGGGTTTGAGGTATTTGATTCATTAAATAGTCCTCCAAATACGACTCGTAGTCAATGTTATGCAGATCATTTTTGTGGTGGTTTCACTCATGTCAACTGCGCTTTCGAATTCCACTCGTGCAAGCACTCGTCAAATTCATATGCCAGCGCAGTTGACATTCGTAAAACCACGACAAAAATAATCGGCATAACATTGACTACTTGTCGTATTATAACTGACTATTTAATTCATCTGTCATTTAATGTTCATTAACGAATGAAAAAACTTAATTTTAGTCATTTCCATGGTTACAAAAAAATTTCAGCGGATATTGTACTAGTACAAATTAAATCGAATATTGTACTAGTTCTTTTGGTGATAATTTTAAAGAAATGATTGTGTGGGATGTTTTCTGACACTTATGACACTTACCGAATATTATTAATTGTTGTTAGGTACAGTAACAATCATGAATGGCTCGATTGATAAATTATTTAATTGGCATAAAACAGGTTTGAGGGGTTTGATTCATTAAGTAGTCCTCCAAATACGATTCGTAGTCAGTGTTATGCAGATCATTTTTGTGGTGATGTCACTCATGTCAACTGCGCTTTCGAATTCGACTCGTGCAAGCACTCGTCAAATTCTTATGCCAGCGCAGTTGACATTTGTAACACCACGACAAACATAATCAGTAGTAATATTACAAGAGCATAGAAAATAATCGATTATACTTCCGAGTCACCACACGTATTCTGCGAAACACCACGAGAGCGTTAGCTCGAGTGGTGTTTTAAGGATATACGTCGAGTGACGAGGTTAGTACAACGATTAATTTCGTTTGCTCGAGTGGTATTCGTTACGATTATATAAAGAATTATAAAACAAATTGTTTTTCTGACGTTTATTAATAAACATCAAAAAATGTTACTATGACAAAATTCACATTGTTGGAGGAGCGAATATACGAAAACGGATATACCACGTCGTCAAGGGGTATATTCGCTTATCAATACATAGTAACTATGTAAAACTATTGGCTAAATTTATGATGAGTTATATAATCGGCATAACATTGACTACTTGTCGTATTATAACTGAGAATCAACCGTAAAAATTTTTTGAAACGTATGCATTTTTTTTAATATTTGTCAAGTTTTAGGTATTTCTTTGCGGTGGGGGGGAGGGGATTCGACTTAGTATTTAGAAAATTTTCTTGTATTTTTTACTTAGATGTACCCATATATTATCGAAGACTCATGGGGGATTGATCCCATTGATCCCCCCTCTACGCCACTGGTCTACTTCAGACTTAAGTTTATTAACATAACTTATCTACTATAGGTTAACAGGTATTTAAATTGGGAAGATAGAAAAAAAATATTTTATTTACGTATTTAATTAGAGAATATGTACTTCCTTTCAGGCAATTTATAAAATAAACAAAATAGTTTATGTATAAGTAATTTTTTTAAGGCGTATAAAGTTCCATTCTGTAGATATTAGGTAAACAAATAAAAATTTTTTTAAATGTTTACAATTAATCTTCTGCTTGTAAGGAAATTTTTTATGGATTTACGTTTTTTCGAAACTCCGCTTTTTTCCAATTTCCAATAGGGACTTTGCATGATTTTCAAAATAATTTTTTTTGAAAAGCTGATACCAAACTATCACTATCCATATTTTTGAAAAGAATTTTTGGTCCGTACTTTCCGAGTAAAAAGTATTGTAAAGTTTGAAATTTCCACGCATTATCCGGAAACGCCCGAATCTGCCCAAAAGACTGCTGACGTCACGAATCTAGTTCCACAGTGCAGTACGCGTAAAAAATATTTGGACATGGCAATATTAACTAGATTCGTGACGTCACACGGGACTGGCCGATCTCAAAGCGTTTTCGGGTGGCAATAATATATTTGTATTACTCTCAATTTGGAATCATTTTTTTATGTACAAATATTGAGTAAAAAAAATATTTTAGTCCGTAAAATGGCTGTTTTCGGGACTATTTCTGTTTTACGGACTCATTTCAGTCTGGTTACTATAGTAACATGGTAATTAAAATCAGAAGTACACTATTTTTGAGAAATACTTGCTCTAATGGCATTGACATAATAGTTATTTATGTATCAAGGGTATAACGAAGATGTTTATATTCGAGGGCAACCAAGTTGCCCGATATTTATAAACATCCAGTTATACCCGCGATACGAGTACATACAACGTTTTATTTTTCACTTTAGAAAAACCTGAACAAATTTGAAGATAGGAGAAAAAAAATTGATGACAAAACTGTCAGTGAGACAGTTTTATTGAGCTATTTTCAGGAATAGGGCGTAATAATCGGGCGTAATCATTACGCCCGCTTTTATAATGGATTTGTTCATCTGCTATTCCAGACTCGGCTTCGCCTCGTCCGGAAACAGCGATTTGTCCCAAAAAACTTCATTTTAGGTACTTGTTACAAAAATAACTATTGCTGTAGAGTATTATTAATATAGTCGTTTTACATTTCTAATAGAAAAAACGGAATTTAAAAAAAATGCAACATCACTATTTCCAGTCAATTATATTATTCAAAATTTAACAAAATTTATAATACTTATACAGAACTGTCCGGAGATTATAAAACAGGAAAATCCTGTTTTATAATCTCTGGACGATATCCCACTGTCAAATGTCTTGAAATTTTAAACAGAGTAAATTTAATCATTTTCACTAAATTCGAATATGCAAAGCTTAATTTTGTATCTAATGGAGTTATTCGATATCAAAAATGCCCAATTACCGAATTTTTTCCAACATGTTCGATACAGAATAACTCTATAAGTTGGTATAGGAGAATATTAAATTATGAAGATGTCCAATTACACATCAGATCTTACAGAATTGTATCCTTCCTTTTATATTTTTATACAGAATAACTATAAATTTAGTACAGGAGCCGTAATGCTTTGCAATAAAACTATTCCTATGTCGATCGGACCTTTTGCGATTGTTAAGGGAAGTAACCACGAACTGCGTGGACCATTTTGGGGCAAGCCACCCCTGTCGCATTTTTTTGAGTTTTTCGTGATATCTCCTAAATCGACGTTTTTATAAGAAAAGTGGTTGAAGGCAGTTTTGTAGTAAAAAATAATCCACACATTTTTTTGTCTACACATTTTTTTTTTGGTGCAGTTCATTGTTTAAACAATAAAGGCGCGAGTAGTGAACAATGTGGGGGTGAGTATGGTTTTTTCATTTTCATCGTCAGTCGTCAGTGATGCACATTGTTTCAGCGTTATTGCAAATTATAAAATTTCAGACATATACTGACGATAAGAGTGAAAAAAGCCATACCCACCCCGCCCCGCATTGTTTACGTTGAGCATGAAAAAATGTTTAGACAAAAAATGAGCAGATTTTTCTGACTACAAAATGTTCTCAATCAGTTTTCCGGTAAATACGACGGTTTCAGAGATATCATACTGAAAAAGAAAAGTCACCCCTAAAAAAATGCGCCAGGGGTGCCTTGTCCCAAAGTGATCCCAAACAGCACAGTTCGTGGTTACGGTCCTAACGATCGCAAAGGTACAGATCGACATAGGAATTTTTTTACAGATGATCCTATTTTAATTACGTCGCCAGTACTAATTGGTTATGAAGAATTTATTATTTCAAAATGTTTATCTTATCACATAAACTATTTAATTTTTCCATGCTTAAATATTCTAAACGCGTAATACAAAGACATCATAACGTCATAACGATTTTTCAGGTACCTACATATTTTAATTATAGAAACTATTTCATATTTTGCAGAGCAGGTTAAAATTGTCCACCAATTAATTCTTTATTTGTACTAAAAACTAAAACTAAAAGCAGAAATTTTTATAAAATTTCTTTTCTAAATAAAGCCAACAGCAACTTAATTGTAAACTAATATAGAACAAATCTCAAAGTATGGTATCTCGTTCAAATTAACACGTAGGTATAAGGTATCTTAAAATTCTTAATTACCAAAAATCTATTAAAATTGCAATTTTCTAATCGGGACAACCTTGACAAAAGAAATATTTATAAATTGGAAACTTATACTTAACTACATATTACATATTAATTTACAATACATTATGTAATTTAACATACCTGTGAACTCAAAATGGAAAATATTTCATATTAACAAAAAAATAATTTGTGGTGATGTATTGCAATAATAATTGTATTTTGAAATACATATTGGTTTGTTATCAATATTTATTTAGATGTATTCTTGTTAAAATTGTGGGAAATTTATGGGTTTTTGTTTGTCATTTTAATTAAATTCAACTTAAGACACTGCAAGAGCTATCGTAAAAAAACTCGGATTATACGCCCAAACAACAAAATGCAATCAATTAAATTTATGAGAAAATTTCTCAAAAAACTACCTTTTTCCAGATTTCGAATAAATCAAATCACCCACAAAATCCACACACTACCACAAAAAATATACTCGAGGTAACTCTCCCTAATAGGATGTTCTTATCTCGGACTCGTTTGTACTGAATTCCAAACCCAAACTAATATACACATTGACGTTTTACATTTCTTTATAGATTGACTGCGTACAAATGTGCACACCACATCGTTTAATTAATGAGCCATACACTCGATGCATTTGTACAGGTACCATTCACAATGGATTTAAGGGGGGATGCGTGTATATTCCAAGTCCGTTGGAGTTCATAAAAACGTGCGCGGGGGTTTTTGGTTCCAGCGAGACAAATTTAATGTGTTTTTAAAAGCGATTTGTATTTAATAGGATAAATTAGGGGCATTTATTGGGATTTCTTAGAAATGTTCGATTTTATCACTTTAATTTTGGAAAAAAAAAGTATTTCTGTGGTTTCTTTTGTCACGTCGTGCTCGATACGTATGATTAAATGTTTCTCGACCATGTGGGATAAAAGTACTTTTGGAATTTTCTTAAACTTTCTGTTTTCAACAAGGATAATTTTGTGACTGTTGGTTTAATTTGGTGTAAATTTGTATTTTTAATAAGTTTTGTGTAGGAAAAAATCGACGAATTTGCTATGGCTCCTTTTTATATATTTTTTACAAATTAAAAGTGCAATATTCCCTTTTGCTAATTTTTGTTTTTAATCTGTTAAAAAAATTGTTGTTTCAGTACTGGGCAGCTTTTCATAAAATTAACCGTCTTTCAAATATAACTTAAAAATAAAATCGACACTCTCAAGAAAATAATGTACTGGAAGTTGAAGTAACGTTATGAGGTCAAACTTATTTCGTATAAAATTACAAACATTTTACATAAAAAATCTAGTTTAAAAATTGTCTTCGAATGACTTCCTTTTAAAAAAGGTGAAGTTATTCCAAGCATTATATAAATGTAATGAATGCTTTAAATTCCAACCAATCCGTCCCTGTTTTATTATTACCTAGTAATTATTTGCACATCATTATCATTACCCAACAGCAAGAGTTGATTCAATACTTAAAATTAACTCAAAATCAACGTAAAGCAAACACCATGATGAACATCATCAATATTATCATTTTGCAATATTTAATATTAAAATCGACGCAATTTTTTCGTTGCTGGCTCCTATTAGCCTGGTGTTATTTGCCAACATCATTACACTTCACCAAAAATCTTATTTGTATAAGAATAATAAGTAATAATATTCTGACATTTTCTCTGTTCTATTAGATTAACATTCACTATGATGGTCGTATTGCAAAATTGAATTGTAAACAAAATAAATTCGACCTATGTGAAATGGAAAGTCTGAACCAGAGGAAGGGAGTGTGGACTCACTCACAAATAAAATATGATTGCATTTATGGGTGGGGCGAAATTGTATACACGAAATAATGGTACAAGATACACGACATGTAGAAGTTGGTGTGTTGAAAAAATATATGAGTGTTTAATTACCTCGTTTTAAAATGTCAAAAGGTGTTTTACTATTATTCTTTTATGGGTTTTTTCACGTCTATTAAAAGCGTGATATTGTTGAATTTGGTAATTTTCATTAGGTATTGGAAATTGCATTAATTTGTTTTGAATTTATTACTGTACCTAATTGCCCTAGAAAAAATCCATGTTGAAATCGACGAAAAGTATTCCAATTATTATTACCTGTAATTCATAATGGGAACAAATTTAGTTTTTTGGTTCGTTGAAATCCAATTATTGATATTCTAAAAATAGCTGTAAAAATATTTTTTTACTTTCTTGATACCTAAATCTCCAAATTTCAGGAATTTATCAAGATGTCTTAAATTTCTTTTTCGAATATTGTTGGGCACTTTGTCTCAATTTAACTAAAGCTGTATTTTATTAATTAGTAAGCTGTAATCTGAATGAATTTCTATGTGATAGGTACATTTTAAACTTATTTATGAACTTGTTTATACTTATTTCTTGTTTATCGCATATCAAATGTTATCTGTCGTTAATCGTGCGTAAGTTTTTTTCCAAACACAATAATTACCTAGCATTTAAAAGTTTTACGCCTTCTTTTACAAAAAAATTTAATATATCTAATCAGAAAGGGCAATTAATTCAATCTAAATAAATCAAAACTATACTGATACTTAATTATTAAAAGTACATACAAGAGTACATAACATATGTACCTTTTAAGCATTATTATCAATAATTTTTAGTAATTAAATACAAAAATATGTTTTTCCAACTAACACCACAAATTTTTCAACAATTTCTAATACAAATTTAACGATTATCTTCTAAAACTCCCACATATTTACCTCGAAATAAACAAATCACATAACCCATCGGAAATATTCCATTACTCCCCCTTCCATTCTCTTTTAACAAAATTAAACTATATTTAAAATTTAGACGTAATTATTTAGTGTATTTTCAAATAAACGGAAAATTTTGTAATAATCAACAAAATGTAATCTCTAATAGATACATGCAAGCGTAATTGCGTTTTGTAAGTGCAATGGGCAAAAAGAATTAAATATGTTATTGTCTAATGTATTATTGTGTGTTGTAACGGTGGAAATTGAAAGTGAAACCGCTGTGATTATTGTAGTGTATTACAACAAAAAAAAAACAGCACCAAGTAATGCTAATTATTTGTACAGAGGTATTTGGCGGTTTTTTCGTTATGCTATTACCGAAGTGCTTGCATTTTATTACATTCATGAAATTCCATTTTACAGGTGTATTCTGGGTTGCATAGTGTTCATTGTAAAGTTTTTTTACCTATGTTTCATATTTTATTTCATATAATAATATTCTTATTTTTAACAACTTTAAATGAACATCTGGAAAAATAACCTAAATCTTCAAATTTTTCTAAGGCGACATTTCTATCCTATAATTTTAACAGAGACAATAAAAGTACAAACACTTAAGGAAATTCTAAAGGAATGTATATTTTATATTAAAACGCAAATTAGAACATTCTAAGACAAAAATCCAAAAAACTGGAAATATTTTTGTAAAAAAAAAGCAAAATTCGTAACTCGACATTCGACATCGAAATTTTAGTATATTTTATGAAATGCAATTTTGTATACCCACGTAAAAGTTGCTTTATTTCGTAAACTGAAAAATGATAAACATAAATATTAAATATTTTTTGGGTCATTTTAAAATATCTCAATATTTATACAGGGTAGAAGTAAGTAATGATACATTACATAGAGCAACTGTGGATACCAGACATCAAATTTATACCATCAGCGTTTCCCATCAAATTGTCTAAATAAAAATATCTGATATGTCCAGCAAATGACTTTATTATACGATACAAATATAGTTCTGATCTTTGGAAACTACGGAAACTGAAACCGAAAATAATCACAATTACTGTACCTACTTCCCTATTACTTCGTATAAGAAAGTAAAAAGAATTATTAGTTTTAGTTAAGTTTTAAGGAAATTTACATTTTTACAAAGCGGATTGTAGAGTTTATTACAAAAAACAGTACCAAAAGGCTCTAAAGACTGCCTTTTTATGATTTTTTGACGTTTAAAAATTTTAAAATGACATTTTGAAAAAAGCATAATTTTTCATGGAATTGCAGTTCTAGTGTGATAGTTTTAACACCACTAGTTACATTTTAAGGTAGGTAGGTATTTTGTATTTTTACAAAGTGGAATGTCAGTTTCATTACAGGGAAAATATGATAAATATGCAATTCAATTAATATTAGTAAAATTTTTGACCTTATTTTCTTCGCAGTATTTTTGCCAGTTTTTGTAAAAAAAAATTGTTAGTGGACAGAAATACTTCAAATACAATTGTCCGGTTGCACCAAGCGCTGCTAAACTACCAGCGTGGTAAATATTTAGCAGCGCATGTTATTTATTGGCTAATGATTGTTCATTGCTGCGTTGCTTAGCAACAAATTTAAAAGACTCAATAAGCTGCCGTTGCTAAATTTTAAACGCGCAATTAGTTAATTGAGCATTTAGCAGAGCTTGGTGCAACCGGGCAAATATGGTCAAAATTTAATTCTTAACCAATGTTACAGAATAGAAAATCTTACATAATACTAAAAGTGCCCTTAGGTAATTAACGCTTGTACACATTTTATGCTAAATGAAAAAGATTTATTAATGTTTTACTCACAATTTTGCTCAAAATCTCAAATCTCATCAAAATTTCAAATTTGAAAAAAATCATGATTACTATGTACTTCCTTATTACTTTAACAAAACAATTATAAAACTAACCAGTAGGTAACCATGCTTTTTTAGATTTTTCGATGGAAATCAACTACAAAACATTATTTCCATCTTGAATTTTAGATTATTTTCTATTTCCTAGCCAAAAATCACTTAAACAGAAACACACATGCAAATGACAGCAGTTAAAGACCCAGCAGGGAATAATGAACTCTGGTTCAGGCTCATGGACCAGTTAACAACTAAATTAAGTTTACCTGATTGCCAACCAGACAAATCGGATTTCATTTGCATTCGTTTTGATGATGGCTATTTATTTAAGTAATTATCCGATTATGTATTTAGTTCTTTAACTGTGTTTTTTATACAAATCCTTTGTTTTAGTTTTAACAATTTTCCAACAAAATTTCCACCCACCAACCCTCACACATATTTTACATAATCTCACAATCACAACACAGTCGCCCATTTCTCTACACATATAACACACAAACCTCCTCGTCTCTCCCATTCACATCCTCATCTATCTGATTTTATTTAAGTTTTGCGCTCTGCCTGTGGAATCCTTTTGTGGTATTCCATTTCATTTTCACTTGCAATTTCGTATAATGCTCTTGAAAATGGTTACCACTGGGATACAGTAGTCCAAGTCCAGAGAGTAGAGCCCCGGCCATCTGATAAGCGTCCAGCATACAGCAACTGACCCTCGTCAAAGTGGCAGGTAACCAAATACACCCTCTCATATTAATATGCTATATGCTCGCACTCCTGAAATTCATTTACTTGCATGCGTTTTTTTCCAAGCTTTTGGGTGTGTAGTGTGATAAATGTGTGCGGCTTGGCTTGGAGCCCTGCGGGAAATTTCCGACAATATGAAGTTTGGACGAAGAAGAACAATTTTAGAACCACTGCTTAGATTCTGTTCAAATTACATATAATTTAAAAAACTCCCAAGTTTTCTATTATTCATACTCATTTTTATAAAACTAATAAATTAAGCCAAAAAATAGCAAAATAGACTGTAGAAAAAATAATGTGCTCTACTCCACTTTTTAACTCTCGTGAAAAAACTATACCACTTCTAACACTAGTTGTACAAATAACTATTATAGCCCGTCTAACAATTATTGATCTTATTCATTAAATAATATGATTCATTTGTTAGAAATTATTAAATATATTTTTTCTTTTCATAGAAATGTATTTCCAAAGTTTAGTACGTTTTTCCTCTAGTAATCAATTTTTAATCCCGTTTGTCCCAATTCTCTCACCGAAATAATGCCCTTTCCATGTTATTTACGAAAAAAACCCCAACAAGCTGTAAGTAGTTCACAATCCTCTGCAACAGGATTTTTTCCAACTGTCGACCAAAACAATAAAAAGCTTTAAAAGGATCTGGCCTCTAAACATTTTTAACTACTAGTGGAAATAAAATTAGCGTTATTTTTTCTCTCCCTCCACCACACATACAATTCGTTAGCCAAGTTCGAATAAATTACAACTGGCCATTTACTTTTATTTATTCTGCCTGTTTTCTGGTTGAGTGAAATTGAAAAAGCAGGAAAAACGCCGGTTTAACTCTCACGCGGAATCCTTTGCGGCTATTTTCAACAATAATTACACATTCCTATTGGATTTAATCGGTTTATTAAAGTCGGGAATTGTATTCAATCTGAAATTAAGACTTTTTTAAGCTGATAAATAATAATGTATAAGTTTCTTCCACATTACATAAATTTAAATTACAGCGTCGGAAACTTTTGCCAGAACGCACACACTTAGGGAAATAATAAATTTTACTTTAAACTTTAATTATATTTTAATTAATGTTTCTAGTTTCGGCTGTTTAATTCAATGTCAAAAATGCAGGTTGAACTTTGATGGTGGGCCAGGTCTTTCTCCGTGTTTCATTTAATTAAGTTTGTCGTCGCGTCTACAACACGGAGAAGAGGAAAATCCAAGGAGAACACAGAAATATTTCCAGTTAATTGAAGGTAAATATTTATTGATGGATTTGGTTAAACAAACTAAAACCTAAGTGATTTTAGACGAGAACCCACTCAGGTGATTTAATGTCTTAGATTTTTTTTAAATAGAAACATTTGTTTACACAAAACAATAACTCAAGTTAAATCCGACCAGTAGTTTCAAAATTGTGATAATTGAAAAGAGCCAACCTTGAATGTGTAATTTTAATTTATTTAAAATGTTTATAGGCAGAGGCGGATCGTGGATCTAATTTTCTTGGTGTCTTGAATACTTGCATTCAAGCCATATTGATCATAAAAAATTTATAGCGGTTCCAAACTTATGACTTTTTTAGGAAACTTCAAAAATTTTAAAAGTAAAACAAATTGCCGTGCCTATATCTTAATTTTTTAGCTGTGTAAAAATGTTGCAATTAATTACATTATCTGATCAGTGATTTCAACACTTTGATATTTCAATCTTTAAATTAGCGAAAATAGCCATTTTGACCCCTGAACCAAATTAAAGAAAAATTCTAATATTTGAAAGCATAAATATTGGTTTCATTTAGAAAGAAACGTTACATTTTATTGTAGCACTTTTTATCCTGTGTTATAAAATATAGTATATTATACAATGAGCATTTAATGATAGCTATTAAGACACGAGTATGAGAATTACGACACTCACTTACGGTTCTTGTGTTAATGACTACGAGTGTCTTAATAGCCATTACTTAAATGTAAGTTGCAATACACTATTTTTTCTACGACTAGTCAAAATAATTAAAAATAAGAAAATAAATATTAATCATGAACTCAGAAATGTCAGAAGATCAAAATGAACTTACAATTTTTAAATTTTATAGATCTGTCAGATGTTCATTGCAATATTTGATATTTGCGGAATATTGCTGTAATGTTGCATTTCTATTGGTTATACACTTATATCATAATGAATTGCATTATAATACAGGTAGTAAATGTCTAATAAATCAATTAAAGTATGGGAGTCGAAAAAAAAACGATTACAAAAATATTCATCCAAGTCTAAGCCGCCTCTGTTTATACCATTGATAGAAAATATGTTTTATTCAATTTGACGTAACGGCTTAAGGGTAGTTGGCACACGCAAAGGGATGAAATTTTCGGCAAATAGTTAAGCTTATTTCGGCTAACCCTCCAATTTTCACCACCACACGCTCATGACGGGGGAAAAAACTCGGATTTACCTTTAATACTTTTATGTTTTCAATTTATTCCACCACATGAACCAAGAAACAAGGTTAAACTCCTTCGAAATAAAAACTAGTTTCCCCCCTCCATCCGCTGCAATTGTAAAAACCTCACCAATTAACTTGAAACTACAACAACCCGAAAAAAAACTGCCTGAAAAGAAACTAATTAAATTTGTAAGTTTCTAGTTAATGCGCAGGACGTTTGTTGGCAGGATTTGGTCCTGCAGGACCAAGCTAGTTGGAATGAAGTAGAGCCCCGTTTGGTTTGTCTCTCCTTGTTGCCCAGTCGATAAACTTACGCTCTCTCCACGATGCTTGTGTGTGTCCAATGCAATATTATACGGGATGAAAAACGGGGAATTTACCCCCGATTCAGGGTGCATTTGATGCGCAAGCGCGATTTGCTTCTATGGGCTTTGTGTGTGCTTATATCAGTGTCAGAAGGATAAAGATCTCTTTGCTGATGAGCTCAGGTGCATAAAGTACCTTGTAGTTTATACCTGATGGGATGGTTGCTATTCAACATGTGATTAGAGGTGAACGATATCGGTGGAAACAGAGAAAAGTCGGTGATGGAGATTTTCTTTAAAAAGACGAGATTTTTTAGCTATAAATAATACGAGTAATAAGAGTTAGTTTTTTTAATAAATCTAGTGAGCTATAAAACTATTAGTTCTAAACTACAAGGAATTGCATTTTTCAATATCTATATTTAAAAAAATGTTATCAACAATACCAAAAAAGTCTAATTTACCTTATGTAACTTGATAAAATAGCAAATTCGACCCTTTTCACAATTTTCCATATTTTCCGAAATTTTCATTTCATGAGCTATACCTGCAAGTCATGTAAAAAATATTTGTTTGAAAACATAATAAACATAAACGATCAGTACTCGATTTTTTAACAATACATCAACTTTTAGCTGAATTTATGTCTTCATCCCCCCTCGAAAATTTTTCTTACTACGCCAGAGCTTCAAACCTAACCTCAACATTCCTTTATGCCAAAGTTTTTATATTGCAGCGATTAAATTTTTTGCTGTTATCAAGAATACCAAAAAAGTTCAAATTGATATTTCTAACTTGAAAAAGAAGCAAATTACGAAATTTTTTCATAATTTTCCATATTTTTTAAATTTTTTATTTAATTTGCTATAACACACAAAGTACTAGAGGTAGGTTATCTGTGCTATAACATATGACTTAACCTCATGATTCCTTTCTCCTATAGTTTTTATATAGCGGCGATTAAAATTATTTTCCGCACATATCAAATAAATCTTTGACTATATAAACTATCTCCAGTTTTATGGACTTATCTGTAAACAACCAACATAAAATATCCTTGCAAATAAACGTCTAGCAAATATCATCCTTTATCAATATACGAGTGGGAATTACATAACATGAATTACGTGCTTATAATCTTAGAGTGTCTTCAGTGGATTTGTTGCTATAGTTACATGATTTTTTGTAGTAAATGGAAAAACTCGAACAAGATAAAATTTTTGCCTAAAATGTTTCTTATACCCTGTAGAGTTAAAAGAAATAGAATTTTAGGGATGAGGTTTTAGTTGTTGGTCCCTTCAGGACATTTCTACGTTCCAGTAGGAAATATTCGAAACTAACAGAGTAATATTTACCTATATGAATAACACAAGATTAACGCATATAAGTATCAAAACAGTTTTTATCAATATTTACAATGAAATGTGAACTGTCTGGCCTGATGTCTGATGCACTCAGTTATCATATCTCTTTTTAGCTAAATATAAATGTCATTCGATGTATTAGTTTTAAATTCATTCATTGATTTGAATTATACCGTTCTGTATTGTGCTTATTGTTTTTCATAAAATATAGTTGGTTTTTATTGGCTAGAAGAATTGTTTTGAGACGGAATAAGGAACAAGAAAAGGTACGATTTTTTTCTGTTACTTGCGTCAGTTTTTAGAGTTAAGTCAAATATTTATAATTCGTAAGAAAATAAAGACCGGTTTTTCAATCTTTAACTATATGTTAATTTCCTTAGATAGGTACTATTTTAAAAATAATGGTAAACAAGAAAATTAATTATCAGTTAAACTTAACTATTGATTAAAAACGACCCTTAGTATTTTTTGACTTACGAACTTTTATACTGAGTGTATATAAGAGAACCTCTTAATGGTGCATTCTCCATAATATTTTTTAAAAACAAACATCTTTCTACAATTACAGTTTGTCCAATAGATCTTTGCGTGTGTCTGAAATTAGTTTAGACTTACAAATCATCTACTGTCATGTATGAACGCATTCGTGCTATTCGCGAAAGAAACACGACGTATGTTTGTTAATAGTTAAGACATCCGGCTAATAAGCCAGCAATTTGTTAAACAAAGATGGAAATATGAATCTTTGTCTTAGCGTCAATCACCGTCAATGTGTTTATTTTCAGTTTTCCTGTATTTTGCCTCTATTTATATTTTCGGAGATAATTTTTTATGTTAATCGTTGCTTAATCCATTTCTGCTCTCTTTCAAAAACTTTGAAAAAAAATTCTATTAATAAATCGTTGATTAATGGTATCTATAATTAATTTGTTGTTGTTAGGCAACTAAATATACAACAAAAGTGATAATACACGCCAGCACGCCACTGGTTAAACTAAGCGAATGGTTTACTAGTTTACTTGATTCCACTACTTATTATGACGATGCACAAAGATCCATTGGACAAACTGTATGTCGAGGTTCCTACAGTTTTCAAACGGGGCGTTGAGTTATAACTTATAATTCGTCTATAAAAGTCTCCTGTGTGAGAGGCTAACGCTTCTCTAAATTTATCTAAACAATAAATTATGATATTTTAAACATATCCACAATATAGGTACCTAAAATAATTTTTATTAGGCCTGTGAGGTTAAATTTTCTAGTCCCTGTCTAAATATTAAATAAATCGCTACTAGCCTCGCACAAAGTGCTTTTTTGCCAAAAAAGTTCTTTACATGTAAACTTACTTCATTTTTTGTACTATAAGTGATGTTATGGAACATCTGGTGCCACATAGTGGAATTTCGCGCAAATAACATTTTAAGGCCTCCTCTTAATATGCCACTGATTTATTTATTATTTATGCACATTCGTTCTGGTCCGGTCCTGGTCTGAGGGCCCTCAGCTAAAAGAATGAATCGGTCGGCGTAAAGCAAAATAAAGACCAAACAGACCGTAGAGAAACGACCTCTGAGGGGTAGCCCGCCGAACAAGGCGACCGAACAACAGGGCAAAGAAATGTAAAATAGAGTACACACGGGGGTGAAAAGAGACCATTCACGGGGGTTGAAAGTGGGTAAAGAAGGGATGCACATAAACCGTAGCAGCAGAGCCAAGCTGTACGTTTGGACTGTTTTCAGTTTTTCCACGTGCCCGAGCTCAGAGAGACGGCATCAACAGAGAAGTGCCAGTGCTCTAGTGGATATTGAATCGGGAAGCGGATTGTTTCGTTGCGTTCCCCGGGCCTCGAACACTGTACACTACACACACTGAAACGCGGTGTAGCTGTCAAATTTCACGGCGGAAAATTCGAGAAAATGCAGTGTTCGTTTAGAGAAAATTTTGGGGGGATGTGAGAGGTATTTTCGTTTCGACCGCAAAACTATTTCGTTGTTGTGAGTTTTTGTTGTGGAAAATGCCTGAAAATCAACTGAAAAACCCACAGTTTTTCAAAATGGAATTATATTTGCTTTGGTGAGTTCCCCCTGGGCTAAATAGTTTAATAATAAATCAATTTTAAGCTCTGTGAAAAATGCTTTTAAAAATATTGAATTCAATTTATTCGAAACGCTTATTTAATACAGTTTTCCCGGGTTTCCACTCGTTTTTTATCGACTTGTCCAACAGACTGCTTTTTTGGTTTTAGTTCCTCAGCAATGAGTTTCTAAACATAAAATAAAAGTTTCAGCAATAAACTTGAATGTAATTATTAACATAAAAAGTTTTACTGTATAAAAAAGCAATAAATTCGAAGGATAACAGCTCAACGTGAATCTATGTGTACTATAGTTTAAAGCTTTGTTTTATGGTTTTATGAATAAAGCTCCGAACTTGGTGTATAATACCAATTTTTCGAATTTTTTTGCAACCATAGTCACCCAGTTTCAAAGCCTCATTAAAAATCTAATAGATGGCAGAATCGTAGACGTCAAAAGTTCAGCTTTTAATTTAAAAAATGACGATTACCTAGTATACGAAAATAATGTACCTTTTTTTTTGGTAATGTTTTGTCGGTAATTCTTCAAATTAACGTCCCCTCATCTCCTTCCCTTTTCTTTTACCTTGCTTTGTTCTACAAGACGTTACTTGTGCAAGAACACGAATATGTACATGCCTGTAATTTCTAATTGTGCTGTTCAAGTTGGAAACTTTGTTTTATTTAAATGTCCCTTCTAGTTTCGTATTCTGTTGAGTTGGATTGTTGGAAATCGCGCGAAAATTTTCAATTAGGTTGTTGGAGATGAGAACGAGTAAAGAGGAAGAGATTTGGTTTGAAGGTTAGAGAAAATGGTCTAAAGTTTGGTTTAAAGAATTTGATATTTCAGAAGGTTTGGAACAAAACATCGAAATCTTTCTGAGTTGATGTAATTTAAACTTATTGATAATGATACCTAATATATTTTGAAAATAAATAAAGATAAGGACTATTGGTGAAGGTATATAGTTATCTCCCAAATTACAAAGCTTGTTGATAAACTATTATCTCCTTATTTTGACTATAATTTTAAAAATTTGTTTAGTTGATGGACACAGTAGGAATTCTCTAAAAATAAACCTACCTGTACCAATTTATTATCCTTTAAAACTTTGAGAATTATAATCAAGTGATCAAGTGGACGCGTTATACAGATTTTTCAAAGATTTTAATAGGCTGGTATTTGAGATTTTAAAAGCATAAATGACTGCGTTTAGTTTAAGTGGTGAAATGTTAAAATGGCTCAATTCTTATTTAACAGGACTCAAACAGCCAAAGTTAAAGATATTAAATCTAAATCGTTCAATATATTGGTAACTTCGGGTGTGCCTCAGGATGCCCACTTATGACCGTTATTATTTAATTTGTTAGCTTCATAATATTGAGCGATCAAATAAATTTGTAATCGAGTCATCCATGGATTTGAATCCGTATGTCTTTAACTTGAACCATTTTAGCTTTCAACTGACATTTTATTGTACTCGATAATGCAGTTCAAATAACTACATACGATTTCGGGTTCATGGATGACTCGTTTATAAATTTATTTGATCGCTCTTTATATTGAATTTAGTAAAATTTCTATGTTTGCGCACAATTTAAAGTGATTTTTCGTCTATAGTTGTGAATTGGTTCAAAATGAGTTAGATTATGTTAAGTATGCCACTGTAATTTTAAAAAAATATTTTTTATCTATCGAATTCCTTGTTCAATTTGGAGTGAAATTTACTTTTACAGAACAAAAATTGAAGTTTTAGCTCCAGAGATAATTATTTTTTTCCAAAGACGTGCTAACTTGAAATTACTAAAAAATCCGGGAATGATGACAGATTCTGTTAATTCATTAGTTCGTCGTTGTCAGAAATACATCGAGGCTGGCGGGTTGCATTTTGAACAGTTGCTGTAATTTTATAATTATTTTTTGTTACTTTTTGTTTTTTAATAAATTTCCTATTTGATTTGTGTCTAATTTCAAGTTGGCACGGCACGTGTTTCGAAAAAACGAATTGTCTCTGGAACTAAAACTTCAATTTTTGTTCTGTAAAAGCATAGTTTACTCCAAATTGAACAAGCAATTCAATACAAAAATATTTCTTAAAAATTAGAGTGGCATGCTTTTTTCTTTGAAATAATTGAGATGTGGCCGAATTGCACGCCACTGGTGCCCCCCCAAAATCGAAAAAATCTTCATAAAATTGTCTTTAGGGAGGAGGGTAGGCATGCAAAATTTTGTTTGAATCCAAGCTTTTTTATAGAAGTTATTGCAAAAAAATGATTTTTTCTTGTAAACTTCAACACCCTGTATCTTTCTTAGGAATAGAGATAGATGTATATAATATACATTTTTCCGAATCAGGAGGACTAGGAGAATGTACCATTAAAGTTTGCTCGATTAAAACTGATATACCCTGTATTTTTCAATGTAGATTTGTTTTTGCATTTCTTAACATTTAAAACTAATATTCCACTAATACATGAAATTTGATCTACATAACTTAAAAATGAATTTTTAAAATTTTCATTTGCCAAATTTTTGGAGCCACTTATCAAATTTATATCTCGCTATTTTTTCCTATACAAGATTAATGTCACAAAAACCTGCTCACTAACGATGTTATAAAATATAACAAGGCTGTACCCAATAAATAAAGAAACAGATACAAAAAATCCACTGAAACATTCAAAAACATTAGCTCTCGTTAATCATGTGTCATGTGGAAGATATGTTTTCAGAGCTTGGCAGCAACAAACTGTAATTATCGCCCTGAAGAAGCGACATCATCTATATTTAGCCGAATGCTCGCATTTTAATAAACACTAAAATAAAATTGTTCCACCAAGATTTATGATGAGGCTGTTTGTTTGTTGTATTTTTTTACCCATTATTTCTCTGTTAGAAAATTGTTGGTACATCGTAAACAATGTACTAAAACAACATGATTTATGATTTGGTTTATGACGTTGGCTAGCCTTGCGGGCTTCTAGGTACAGGTTAGTCAACTATAGGAAACTAAACAAATACCAGTTTTAAAGGAATCTTCACTTAGAAAAATAAACGAAATCAAACCAGGGGAAATTGTTTTATTTATAGTGTACCTACAGTCGAAGAACACCAAATACTAATATAATTAAACGGTCGTATCTGAAACAAACCACGAAATCACTGACTACAAACGCCAAAAGCGAAAGAAAATAAACACATTGCTACCAAGATTATTGGATTTACTTAAGTTTAACTTAATTGTTTCATTATAATGGTAATTAAGTTGCGCGTCGTCGTCGTCGTTGGCGTCCTAGTCGACGTCTGGGCCTTTTTCGCTTGCTGGATGTGATGAAAAGTTATCCCCAAATTTTATTATATGGCATAGCGCCACCCAAAATTGACACTAAATTAACAGTTTAAATTAATTTCATTTTTATAGCAGTGATGCTGAACAAGACGCCGTTAATTTTTAACAGGCCTATATAAACACCCCTTTCAGGTTTTTCTACAGCCTTTCTAAATATTTTTCTTTTGGGGGGTTTAGGGGGGATTAACGCCGGTGTGGAAATTAAATGGTTTTACGGCGTGATTTAATCGTCTAAGATTTCAAAAGATTTAGACTGATTTTGCACTTGTTCAGGTATTAATCTTATACAGACAATTAAGGTGGTTTTCTAAAAATTAACAAAAATCTCGTAACACGAATGAAACATTGTGTGTATTTACCATTCAATTTTCTCTGTTACACTTTTTATAGCACCATTCTGAAATAAATTCAAACAAAGCCGAATTATCTGTAGACATTCCGGCAAAAATAAATATTCAAATTTTACACCACAAAACTACTCAGGTTGATTAAAAAAAATGCACATACACACAATGCTTGTGACAGTTTTATCATTGCATGAAACGATTTCCTGTGATAGCCGAATTTTTTTATTGTTCCCTTGGTGGCTAACTGAAGCTTTCGAATGGTAATGATATCGTCTTCATGTTGTGCAGTTATGAAAAGTTGCCAACTGTTGTTAGTGCAGGAGTGAAACACAAATGTACAAGTGGCATCAGGGGCGGTACAAAATGAAGGGAACGGGAAATAAAAGTTACAAGATGTTGCTTTTTAATAGATATTCCAAATAAGACAAAAATCTGATTATTTTACCAGCTTCATCTGGAAATTTTTGTAGAATTTTCTAATTTTTGACACAACTTCGTTAGCACTATTGATTCATTTTATTTTAAATGTATTTTGATCCTTTTCCGGAAATTCAAAACGCCGTCTCTGACTAACACCCATGGGTAAAGTTCATTAATCATTTCGCGGACGGAACGGAAGAAAACGAACAAAACAGATAGCAAAATAGTGCTCATAAATACTATTTTAAAGTAACACACACCCGCCATATAAATTGCCAAAACGCATATTGTAATAATAAAGCATTTGTGTGCCAGGACGAAGCAAAGAACAAAAAAAAAGCAACGAAACGTGTGAGAGGAAAATAAAACATTTCCTCCACTCCTTATGATGCAACTTTTTAAATCTCGTAAAAAATGAAAAATGTACAGCATTCGCATTTTAATGATCCTCAACTGGTGAAGTGCCCCAGAGACAAAGATGCACAGGACGAAACAGGACTCATATTCCTAATAAAGTTAGAAGGAAACGACGGAGGGCCACGAGATAAGCTGATGTCCTTAGAGACTGGCGCGCAGGGTTTTTGTGTTGCCACACATTTTTTCCTCCACAAAAATATATTTACCAAGCTAAAGTCCGTGAAATGTCTATAACACATCTTTTTTCGTGTTTAGTTTATTGCCCTGTCAAGATATTTTTAAGAGGGTGAATGCACTTCATATATTATTAAATTCCCAGGGAAATTATACTGGGCGTTTGCGATGGTTAGGATATCAATTATTTAAATCGGGACAAGTGCCAGAACCCATCGCCCCATCGCCGTCAAGGCAATTTATTCGATTGATCAAATTGGACTTCATAATGGTTTTCTAGGGTGTGTAGTTTAAAAAAAATCTGAAATAGTAGTACCAAAACTGTCTCTTTTATTTCAGCCATTATATATTTTCTCCTCAATGTTTTAATATAACATCCGATGCGACCTCGCGATTGATATTTTTTGGTTTCCCCAACGACCCCACCGCCGTTTCCTTCAATCGTTCGTTCGATTTAAGAAGTAAAGGATGATGTTGTCAGTGCCAGGTGCCGCTGTTGGCGACATAAAATGCGATGGCAATGTGATCTGACATTTTAAGACGCTTATAATTTGATTATTTTTCTTTTAGATAAATTGTGTTGTTTCGATAGAAAAAAATTGTGTTTGAGTAGGAACCAATAATAAAAATGCTATATTATAAAAGGGCCGCGTTACATTTTTATTTACATTGTAAAGTGTACAGACAATAAAAGCCTAATTGTGTTGTTAAACTTTTAGTACCTACTTGGGCAAGATTGATTTACTGCACTTTTAGGATTCCACATACTTAAGGCACCAAAAACCATTTAATGGTATTTACTTTTCGTATTAATAGTTTGTTTGTGTGTATGTCGTCGCACACAAAACCGAAACCCAAACCAAACACGAATTTTGATTGACTTTATCTGTACATATATCCCCTTCAGAAACGGATATCCGGTTAAATGATAGTGCCCCTTTGTCTCGGCCAGACATTTATAGATTTTTATCACCAACAACATGATCATCACTGGTGCCAAAGAGAAACCGGATAGTGACCATACTTCGTATGGTTGCCCATCAGGAGGTAACAAAGAGTTTTGTGGGTTTTATGCTGAGAGGATTATGCGTGTAATAAGAGCTGGTCATGAAAAGTGCGTTTTTGAATGAGAATATGTGGTAGAGGAAGATCAGAGGTGTACTTGGTTATTTTACCTCTTAGCAAATATTTATAGGTCCAGAAAGTTTTTAAAGTTTTAACATTTCGTCTTATCTGAAATGATAAGAATTAGTATTGAAATAATTACATTAGACGGAATTTTAACCAGTGGTGCCAAAATGGTATAACCTTAACAAAATATACTGGGAATCTACAAGGTGGGCCAAACTTTAATCGATAGAACACTCCGAAATAAAATAGATTTGTCATACAAATTTTTAGCTGAAAATGCGTAGTTTTTGAGATAGAACACGTTTTTTCCACATATATATCTATGGAAATTATTAAGATATTTTTATTTTTAAGATTTGGAGTTATACAGGGTGATCAGTAATTGCCGCACTCGAAGCATATTGTGATAAACTTTACGTTTTAAGAATGACGAATTTTTTTACCGCAGTGCTGTAAGTCCTTTCTTTACAAAGATATGACCACTTTTGTGCAAATAAAAGTGGCAACACTGCATTGAACATGTGAATAGGTTCGACAAAAAAAAAAGAAAAACGTTCAATATTTTATGATGCGAGAACTTGTCAAACTAATTTAGTACTGTCAATTTTATAAAAAAACAGAAACAACAATTGAAATTCATTATTAATATTTTCATGGCAATAGAAGGTATTTTACTTTATCCCAAGGCGAGCTTGCCAAATTTCAAATTTCTCTCAAATTTAGGTATTTTATTAAATTTTAACATTTTCAATTTCTTTGTATTATAGCTTGTGTGAAAAAATTGAACAAATCATATTGCATTTTATCCAGAGATTATAGTAGCAAGAGTTATTCACTCATTTTTGTCTTGGTTATTAAAATAATTAGCTTATAAGTTGGATGAGGGAAACTAACCATCAGATTAAATTTTTCTTTACAGATTATCATTAGTTTTAATGTGCTCTATAACGCCCTGTATTCGGAGTGCGCCAATTACTGATCACCCTGTATAATACCCTTCCTACTATCGTTTTCGTCTCTACATTCTAACCAGTATATTGTAATGAGGTACGAGTTCCAAAAATATTTTTAAAGAAAAACGGTGCGCCACTGACCTTAGCTTTTTTCCTTCTTTTCTACATCTACTGTTATTGACGAAAAAAAATTTACCTGCAATTTTTATATAGGATAATATTTGTATCCACAGTAACTCATTGAAAAAATCAAATAATTAAGACTCATTGTTAATTTTTATGATATTAATGTCCGATTCCACAAAAGACAAATCAAATTTTAATCAGAGAATAACGATACCTAATTATTGTTCTGATAGGTTGAAGTTTAATAAAGATTAGTGGTTGGCCATCAATAGCAGCTTGTAAAATTCAATTTAATCAGAGATTAGCTAATTATTAGTTTGTAGAATCGGGCATATTCATACCAAATTTCAACGTCCTTAAAACTAAACATTTTTCATAGATTTTTGGCGCGTAACTCTTTATTTTCATATTTCCCCCTCGTTAAAATTTTTTTTGTCGAAAAATTGTCGCAGTCTCCCTAATTAATTCAATTCGAAGTAGTTGTTAGAAAAAGGCTGTTTTTGTACGAATGGTGCGCTTTTGCAAGTGCAATAATTGATTGGTCTTTCCAGTGTGCATCCATTAGATCCCGAGCAATTCAAGCACCATTATTACAAGGATCTAAGAGGCAGGCGACGAACTTAATAAGAAATACGAAGAGAATGGGCACGAGTTTTTGTGTATTATTATAAATGTATGTGTGTGTGTTGGGATTTCTTGGAGTTGGCGCTCAAAATGGCAAAGTTTGTAAATTCTGTACCGAGTTGTGTCGAGTAGCACTTTATTGTTCGCAAGATCCACTCATCTGAACACAAGTGACAATCTCTAATCCTTGTAGGGAGTGTTTTGTTTCGACTCTGCGTGACTTCTCCGAGGTGTCAGACTTTCGGTCGAATGGAGGGTAGTTGAGCACACTCCGCTGCCACCGCCGCTGCCGCCGCCACCGCCACCATCCCCCCTCGGGCCCCCGGTGTGCGCCTTTACAGGGAGACGGTCGATAATACCGGGTTTTGGCTAGGGTTTCTCAAAAGGTCGGTTTATTGGCTCATTAAAATTATTAATATTACGCCACTGACGTTCAGCTGCCTTTGAATATTTTGATTTTATTAGATTAGGGCCGACGCTGAAACCGACGCCACCGCCGCCCCCCGGTCGTCAGACGGTTAAAAATTGCTTGGTGTTGGGGAAAATTTCAATTCTCACGCTATAATTAAGTCATTATTTACATTGTTTATGGGTAATCCTTTAGCACAATATTGACGCTTTTCCGTCGTCGACGCCACTGAATTAAAACAGCTGATGGGACACCGACCTAATTTCCTGATTGAAATTTTACTATTTGAAAACAGTTCAGAAACACTCATAATGATTTTAAAATAAAATAAACAAACACGATGTGTCAATATTTCTAAATCTATACAGACAAAATAAGTGGTTAGTTATCTCCCCAGACCTAACTCCCATTGCTCACTGCTCTTGTTCCAAATCATTTTTATTGTGATAACAAGGTCGAGGGTGGTTGTGTTACACCACCACGCAATGATTTCGCTTTGTTACTTGAGTCATTTACGAGCAGTGAAAATGCGGACGCGACCACAAAGAGAGCTTTTTTGTAATGACTACATTTAATTATGACGTTGTGGGGGAGACGAGCGCGCTCTTGCTTCTTGCTTTCACTTTAATAAGATTAGCCGGTTTTTATTAATTATATGGGGGCGATGAGACGTCTAATCAAAGCTGATATATAATAATTCTTGTCGTTTTACAAGAAATATATGTTGAGGATTTATCGGTTTTGGTTTGGAAAAATCTGTCGAGTTGGTGGAATTAGGGAAAAATATAAAGGATAAATCTTGGTTGGGGATTTATGTTATATAAGAGGAGATAATGCATTGTTTGGCAACGAATGAAAGTCGGCGACCATACGAAATAGAATAATTTTCTCTAGGATGTAGTGCTTTAAAAATACTGCAGTTCTTTAAAAATAAAATCGTACGAAAATTTAATTTTTTTTTATTTTAATCGACTTCGTTCATTTTTTAGTAAACTATAATAATTTATAAAATAACATTTAATTTTCATGTATACTGTGTTGATAGAGGACCTTTCTTAAAATGAAAAGTTCCTATAAACCTGGGTCGTAAAAGTAAAAATTTTAAACTTTTTTAAAATAAATTATTGATTGATTCAGCTACAATTTGAAATAAGATCCAACTTGCGTATGAAAGGAAAATTAAAGAATCTCTCCATCCCTCTCACCCTTTTATAGTTATTTTTTTAACATCACGTTTCCCCCTCCACTGACCATTTCAATTTCTTCTAATCCCCGTTTCGCCTTTGGGAAAAATCGCAACTTCCATACAGATGCACCGGTTAAATGGCTTGTACGAAAAACAATTACATCCATCTTTTATTGAGATAAAGCCGAAATTCCCCGAGCCATTAGTGCTCAATTGCCTTTGTCCACAAATTGGCCTTATTGCAGCATTATCACGTCGTTGCAAAGATAGGTGAAGCAGGCGGGCATATTCTATACTAAACATGTGAGGGGAATTTCTGTTTCAACCCCTATTCTCATCTTTATATTATGCACATGACACTTCGGTATTCAAACTTCCCGGACCTCCGGCAAACATGGAATTCCACTCCGGTGTCTTCCGGATTTGACCCAAGTGGTCGCACTGTAATAAATGTAGAGGATACATTCGGGGCGCCCCCCTTGTATCTCGTTTATAAACAAAGCGAGTGCATATGGGGAAAGGCTTTAAAAAGGGCCAGTGATTGAAAAATTACCATGGATTGTCTCGTAAAAATTGAGTTTGTGCGCGCGTTTTTTACGTTTATTATTATTATTATATACGCCCGCGCGCGTTTCGGTTATTATGTATTTGTTGGGTGATGGAGAGTGGATAAAAAGATTTTATATATAAAGCACCAGGCGAGTAATAAAAAAGTTTTTTGTGCATTGGAAAGTCTATAAAACGGGAATAATGTATTGAGATGTTGCCCTGGTGCTTTTAGTTGAGTGTTTTTGATGAAGTTTCAGTAATAATCCACATTATTTCCAAGTTGCTTCGGATAAACGAAATTTTTACCAGAGTACATTTATGTTTTTCTAAAGTGATTTGATTAAAATATCAAGGAAAATAAGCCTACAATAAGAATTACGAACTTTAGTTCAATTATTTTTATACAAAACTGCCAGATTTTCTTTAGTTTTGAAGGTTTTTCGGTATTAAATACAGAACCAGATTGGTCACCTAGGTGTGCCATGGGGAAATAGTTCGAGGAGCCCGGAGCCCAAAAAATGATTATTTGAATATTTTCTTGTTTTTGTAAAATGTGCGAATTTTCAGTGGTTCAGAAGCGAACGTCCGAGAAAAAATTGTTATCCTCGAAGGAAAGATTTGAATATTTTTGAAGTGTCATGGAATTTTTCAGAAATTGCAAGCAATCCGAGAATTTTATAAAAAAATTGAGGGGAATTTACAAGGCACCTTCGAGGGATTTACTGGAGAATTTGTTCGTGTACTTGTACTAAAATTAAAGCATTTACAAGCAAATTGTAGCATTTTAGTGGTATTTTTAAATATTTAAAAAATTTGGAGGAATTTTGTAATATTTGAAAGGCAATTTTTGAAATGTGAGGTTTTTATGTTACATTTTCATTAAAACATGAATTATTTGTATCCAAATTTGGCCATAGCTAACCAGGAGTTGGTTGACTACCTGAATTTATTGTTGTCCCTCTCAAAGAAAATTGTTGAAATTTAAAAAAAATTTGCTAATTTGCTAGACATTATCGACGAATTTAATGGGGAACTTGTTCATGTCGTACAAGTTTGTTATATTAAAATATGAGCATTTACGAGGAAATTAAAGGAATTTAGAACCATTTTATAGATTTTTTTTGAAATTTGAGGAATTTTGTGGTATTACATAAAGGCATTTTTGAAAGTGTAAGTTATTATTGTGACATTTTTGTGGAAAAGGGAATATTTTGTCCACTAAATTTAGCCCCTCGTGAAAAGATATATAAAATTTAAGATTTCATTATAAAAAATAGCAAAAAGAAGTGGACGCAAAACTATAGAACTTAAAAACTATAACGCAACGAAAATGAAATTTTCAAATAAAACCATCTTAAATTCCACAGTTTAAAGCCATTTTTATAAGTTTGAATTAGATTTCTGGTTTTAAGTTAGTTAGACCCAATATCCACACGTTAATTCTCTTACATCAGTTTTGTTTACAACTTTGGCCTATACCATAACAATTTTTGATTTTTTCGAACTTAAAATTAACTGAGCTTTCGCTATAAGAACAAATTTGATGTGAGATACAGTTTACTATAAGGAAATTTCGATACTACTTTTCCAAGTAAATTAGTTGCGTGTGTTGGTCATAAAAATCTCCAGCCCCCAACAATTTTTCCTCTCTCTCTCCTTAAACTTTAAATGACTTTTGTTCTATTAGCCGTACCTGCAAAATCCTGCAGGCAATCGATTTTTACCCCTATAATCCTCGTCCAAAGCAGTTAATGCAAAAGTTTAAGGATTGTACTGGAATTAATTGCTTGTGAAAGAGGCCAAATTTGCACACATCGCCCCATATAAACTGCAATTCCAGTTTTAGGTGGTGGCAAGTAGGATATAATAAAGAAAACGCGTTCTAATGTATTATATCACGTAAATAGGACATCTTCCCCAATATCGGATGATAAATATGATACAAAATAGAGTTTAAACTGCCTATACATCAAAGTTAAACTTTATTAAGTGTACAAGATAAAATAATGCACTCGCATTACAATAATAAGTAGGTGGAGATATTATGCTAATGCTTCCACTCATATTTTAAACATGCTTCCAAAAGCCTATCTAAAGCAGTGAGGGATCGCTCCTCGAAAATTATAATGTGATTACAGATCATATCTTGGTGTGCTTCCAGCCCATACATGCAGATAAAATCCACTGGCATATAATAAGTAATCTACATAACTGTTTTTTCACTTTGGAATTTGGGCATTTTGCCATTTATGCGTGAAATGTGGACTAAATTTAAGATATTAATGTCGTTTTGAATCGATAGTTTTATAACCTAGAATTTTCCAGTCTAAAATCGGATAAATGTTTAGTTTACTGTGCCTAACAATTTTTGACGGATTTTTATTCTATAAATCATTGATCGCAAAGAATTCTTAAAAATTTTAAAGAAAAGCGTAATCAAACATTTTATTTATGGCGACATTAAATCCATTATAAATATACCTAATAAAATTTTTTCCTGTGCCTTGATTTGAATTATTTAGTGACTCGGCTAATATCAAAGCCTTCAATCAATAAAACCCTTATTGTATATTGCATGTCCAGATTGGAGATTTACCCCATCGCTCTTAATATATTTTTTTGTATATTCTAATGAACGAACGAGGGGTGAATTTTTTTTAATAAATCGTCGTGTGGCAAGGCAAAAAAAAAATCACCCTGGCCATAATTGTCAGCGGAATTAGCGACACGCAAAACAATGAACGCTGCTGAAAAGGCCAACAAAAAAACGAATAACTCTATTCCCCCTTGCTCTCACATTAAATACAATATAAACATCATTAAAATATAATAAAAACGAAAAGGAATCGCGAAACGAAAATCCCGTCGTCCATATATCTTGACAAAGTAATCTTTTAATTCAGTTAAGTGAATGCAAATGTCTCGTGGTCTTGTCGAAACGATTTGCAGACTCGCAGCCGCATTTTTGGCAGCTGCTGGCGTTTTGACAACCATCATTTCTTATTTGCTCTCGACGCTGCCACCGCCGCGCGTTACTATACTCTCTTTATTTCATTCATTTTTTATTAGTTTTACAAGCTACTTTGAATGCGGACTAGCATCATTTATTAAAATACCACATTGTAACTCTTTTATATAGACACTTTGGCAAAAAATAGTTACGGCTTTGATAATCGGTGACGCAGAAGGAATTTCTTTGAGGCCAAATACAGTAAACTCTCTGTTATTTGAATTGTCGCTAAATATTTCGTCTATTTTAACTAATTGGATCCATAGCTCCACCTACATCCCCCACTTTTCTATCGTACTTGATAAATCAGGGAAATGAATAACGACTAAAAAGTAATTATTGGTCTAGTAAGCACGTTATTTGAGGATACTTTTATTACTCAAGTGTATTAGACATGAAATAAAATGATCAACCAAGAATTCTTGCTAAATTCATCTAAACTACATAACTAGCTATATTCTGCGTGCTATTTATGATTATTGGCTTCTATCTATGTGTACCTACGTCTGTGGTATGTGAATTTTTTCCAGCCATTTCTTTTTTATTGCCCTTCATCCAATCCAAAGGTATTACTAGTTGATATCGCACGGAATATCGGACGTATTTGGGCAGATGAGAAAACATTACATAACGTTTTCTGTAAATTTCTGTTTTTTTTTCTTTTTCGCCTCCCATTCGCTCTCGGAGTTGTTTCGCAATTTCTCTCGACTGGCATATCTCGTTCATTCCGATAAATAAGGAATGACTTCTGCAAGGGTGGCAGCATTGCTACAAGGGTGCCAACCCCATCAATAATAATGACTGGAAGTTCCCTCTAAATACACACTTCAGTTAACTCTCCAAGCGAAATATTAATGCAACTAAATTGAAAATCAATATGCCAGAAGTTATACGTCGTATAGTAACCCGGGGGAGGCGGTGAAGGAGGCGGCGACGGGCGGCCGACTTAACAAACTAAAAGTCATTTTTCGTGTTTGCCTTTGAAAAGATGGTACAATATTGACTTAAGGTTCCCCCAAGTTGTAATTTACTTAAAGTATTCAAATCCATAATGTTTATCTTAAGTCTTCAAGTCGCGCGCGCGCTATTTTAATTTTCCACTAACAGCTTTTAACTTGCCGTGTAAATACCAATAAATTAGGCGCGCGAGGAGCCCGGTAAATTTACATTTATATAAAAGTATAATTTCGTTAGGCAATTTCACTTAGTTATCTGCTTATCATCTAATTGAAAATTACACCGGAGTTTGGAGGGTGCAAGGAAAAATTCCCCAAGTTAACTATAGTACCTTTATCCATTTTTAATCCTGTAAACAAGATTACCTTAATTTTTCTGCGCTATAGTCGGAGAAAAGAGTTTTAATGTGCACACTACTTTGGGTATTAAATATTGAGGGCCAACCGTTTGGAAAAGTTGCTGGAGTTTGGGGAAATTTAATTATTTAGACGCGGCGAAACAACGAAATTTATCTACTTTTTATGTGGGACACGAAAAGGATGTAAAATTTAGTTGTATCTTTGTTAGTTTTTGTGGTTCGACAAATTTTTTTATGAGTCAATTTTCGAAAAAATTATCTCCTTAAAAATAGATTCTATCTGCTAGCTAGTTTTTGTGTATTTTAGTATAGGACGAATATATTCTTTAGCAATAAAGCTTCTCGAACTCCCAATAAAATATTTTCTATAGCTATAACCAAATCACGTGTGATATAATTGCCCATTGAACTGTAAAATTTTAAACATTTTTCATATAATAATCAACCGTTTTTTTCACTGCTTTGAAATTGGATCTGACATTTCAGTAGCTCCTAACCCTGATGGTACACAATTTATTACCCCCTAGTTCTCTTTTATTATCCCATTGGCCAGAACTAATACGCTTCAGGGAACATCCACCAAGAAATTAATAGGCAATGACGCCGATGATTATTTCCATAACTTCAAGAGGCCAAAAATGAAACAGACTTTGGGGGCGCGCAGGATATCATATAAACCCTCAAACAGAATTCGTTATTTGCCCCATCATTCGTCGACGTCTTTTTCACTGTTTCCAGTGGATTCTCTGTAAATGTACACACAACTGGTTTCCCGGCATGAATTATTTTCTTGTTGTAAGACATTCCAATGCGAAACTTTATTTACTAAATGATGGGAGGGTGGAGGGGCTATGCGACTAGCGCGGCTTAATTAAAATCTATGGAACTTCATCATAAATGCGCCGTGAATGTTAATTTGTGCTTTGGATAAAAAAATTCAAGCAAAACGGCTTTTCAGTGGTTTGGAAGATTTTTGTAATTCGGAACGAAATTTTGTAATTCAGACATGAATTCTAGGTCGAAATTTTAATCACCTACAAATTTGGTGTAAAATATTCAAATAGAACCAAAATTGGTGTAATACCTTAAAGGAATAATGTATTGTGCTTAATAGTATATTATATACTAAGGGATATTGAGGTGCATCATTTACTCCCTGAGAGTGAATTAAATTTCATCAGCGAGCAAAGCGAGCGAGGGAAATAATTCACCCGAAGGATTAAATGATACCTCAATCCCGTGGTATATACGCTATTTTTTGCACTTCCGAAGCATTTGCATGTGAAATCATTCTAAATTTATGCTTGTCAAAGTGACAAACGTGTCGGAACAACAATAAAATACCGTCCAAAATGACAAAAAATACTCGTGTAACCTAGCAATGTAAATTTAATCCCTTGGGATTAAATAGGTCACTTCAGTCCCTGTAAAGAGGGATTAAATTAGCACATTTAATCCCGGAAGTGCAAAAAATATTTTTTCTATGCAGTTTCTATAATTCAGATTTTTTTAGCTAAATTGAAAAATTAACTTACAAATTCCCCAAACACATTTTAAAACCAAAAACCCTCCTAAACATTTTAGCAATACTTACTCTCTTCCTGTTTATTTGTCTCGTAGCCTAAACAACAATCTTCACCTGACGTACCACACCAGGTAAAATATTTCCCCTAAAAGGATGCAGCACCCCACAAACTCCATCATGGGAATGTTTGCACAGGCAGCTGAACTAAAAAAGAAAAAATACACGCCACTCGTTCTTGTATTGAGACATTAAATCATCACAAAAGTCTCTGAGGTAATTTCGTTGTAAATAGATCGAAATTACTGTAGTTATACTGGCTTCAAGTATATAATTACGATATAAATATTTACATTTCATGATGATGATGATGATAATAATAAAATCTGTCACCAATGCGCGCGTGTATAGATAAGCTTTAGCTTTTGCTGGAATAATGTCCGTTGGTAACGCAATATTTTCCTATGTCGTTTGCGTTTCAGGAATTAAATTCATTGTTCCCCCAGTCATATAACATGTAGTTTATTGTTTGGGCTAAGTTTTATTGGAGGGTGCTTCGGTTCTCGGACACCGATACAATCGATAATTTTGTAAATTTTGTACTATAGGGTTTAATCATCTAATGTTTTCCATTTCATTTAATTAACTGTTTCACCGCAGTTTGTATTTAATACTAATTACTAATAAATTGTATTATTTAATTGAAATTTGAAAGGGGCTCCGGTTTGGGCATCAGTTGGTTCCGGAAAATTCAGAGCTCACATTTCGCATAAATTTGTATTAATCATCTGTGTATGGTGTATGCACGCACACGGAAATTTAATTAATTAATTTTGGTTATGTGTGGAAAATTATGGGAAAAAGAGTTTTTATGGGAAGTGATAATAATTCCCTATAATCTTCATGAATTTAGTTAAATTCGACAACCAATTCTAGCACTCGTATGACGACACTATAGTTTCAAAACTACGCAAACTTTTCGTGGTTATTAAAATTTGGTTTTGCATCATTAAAAATATTCACTTTCAAATTTGTTTATTAAATTTCAGTGGGACTTTCCTATGTCGAATCTCAAGGCACAAGAGAAAAAAAATCGAATTAAGGGAAAATTAGGGTTTGGAGAAATATATAAAAATATCTGATGTGCCCAACACATGACTTTCTTATACGGATAGTACCACAATTACTTTTCCTAAAGAAATTAAGTTAAATTTCTTGTAAAAATCGTGTTTCAATTTTGAGCGTTTCCCGCAATATTCAAATAAATTTCGGAAGTCTCTCTTGCACTTATTGCAATACGCATAAATCTGTCCTTATCCCACTCATTATAACCGAATTTTACGACAAAAATAAGTGTTTTATTTTTTTGAAATTTTTTTGACTTCGTATAAGAAAGTAAAAACACAAAAATTATTTGTTTACTCCTATTTCAAAGTATTCGATAATTTCTCTTTGTTTACTCCCATGCCTTAATTGATTTATTAGACATTTACTACATGTACTTTAATGAGATTCATTAAGATACAAGTTTATAATCAATAGAAATGCACAGCAATATTCCGTCAAATCCAAATCAAATATTGCTATGAATATCTGACAGATCCAAAATTTAAAAATTGACAGTTCATTTTGTTCTTCTGACGTTTCTGAGTTTATGGGATAAAGTTGCCATTATTTATTTTTTTGTCGATCGTTTATTAAAGATCTAGTTAATGTAATAAAAGGAGTGTATTAATAACTCAGTTTAATACATACATGCACATTAAAAACATTGTTGAGATTGTGAGATTTGCTAGGTAACCAACAATATATTATATTATTGAAACATGCATTTGGAACTGACACCTGCCGAAATTAATTAATTATGTCAGTGGTATTTTGACTTATTGCATATTATGTCAGAATTTGGATTTTGCCATGGAACAAAATTAGATTATTTTCATTCTAATAAAGAGCGATCGACAAAAAAATATTGTAATCAACATGAGTGTTAATCGGCGATTAATAATCTCGACTCATTAACGCGCTCGCTGCGCTTACGCGTTAAAATCGTTTCGATTATTAATCGCTCTTATTAACACTCTTGTTTATTAAACTACTATTCTTATTTTGACTAGTAGAAAAATAGTGTATGTAACTCACATTTAATGGCTATTAAGACACTCGCATTCATTACGACACTCACCTGTGTCGTAATTCTTATACTCGTATCTTAATAGCTATCATTAAATGCTCATTGCATAATATACTATTGTGTCATGCATGACCATTTTTCCCTTCCTACAAAATCCTCCTCACATATAAAGACCTAAATAATAATCAGTAACTTTATTTCTATAACTTATGGGAGTTCTTAGGTTTTCCATGCGAGAATAAATGTATTCAAAGGTTAGGTTAGATTTGCCTTCGTCGTCATTTTTATCATCCCCATCCTGATTCTACAAATATATGTTTTATCTGAGAAATCGTCAAGAAAGTCAAACTTTCAAGGCTATTTTGGTTCAAGAAAATTGATCATTGCAAGACTAGTACTGTAATATTTTACATGACGGTCATCACAGTACTACTTTTAAAAATAGTATTGTAGTGATCGTCGAAAAATTTAGGGACTTACCCGAAAATTTCGAGTTATTAGTGAAATATTAATTCAGGTTTTATAAATATGGAATTAAAAGTCCATTAAAAAGACAATGAAACGTCAGTGTTAATGATAAAAATTCAGTTTGGAGGAGAGGGATAATTCGCGTTATGTTCGAGCTCCACTGAATATTAAAAATATCTTTTCTTTTTTGTCCCCCCTTGCTAGGTTACGCCACTGTAGAACACCATATTGAACGTGGCCTAGCACGAAAATGGTGTACACGTCGGAATTTAATTACGATAAGAAATCAGTTTAAAGTAAAAATTTAAGAATTATATCGGGTTTTTCCTGCGATGGAATAAATACACTGGTGCGTTGTGCGCGCCCCCGATTTTATCTAAAAGCAATTTACAAAATGGTTTGTGTTTATCTTTTTACCATGCCGTCTCTGTCTGTAATTCAAGAAATCCATTCATTTGACACTGTGACTGGAAAGAAACCCATACGCCACATCCAGCCAGAAAGCACAGTAATTACTAAAGTAACCAAAAAAACACCAACTTCAAATTTTATCTGATTCACGTTTCCAGGAAGTCTGATGGATTTGTGATTATTTTTATTGAAACAGTATAAGTTGCATGCGATGGCAATCGTATTTTATGGATGTTCCACTGGAAATGACCAAAAACTGTTATGTTGAAGTGAGACGGAAAAGGGGATAAAAAGTTTGAGGCGGCGACGGCGACGGTGGCGCGCGCGTTAGTGGTAGAAACTGCCCAGAGTTTATAAATGATGGAGTTAAGTATAAAAGAACTTATAATATAATTGCGTTGGAAATGTTTTATTTGTGTTGTTTGGAAACACGGACAGGACCACGTAGTTTTCTTCCAGTTAACTTTCGCACCCCATTTGTCCATTAGTTGATTTATAAGATAATACACGACTGAAATCTTTGAACAAAAAAAAATGAAGTAAATGATGAATCATGGGGAAGGTATCAAGTATTTTATGGACGACTTAGAGAATAGCGGTGACTTATAAAGTAGTGACTCCACCTGTTAGATATTAACGCAAGTTTCCTCCCAGTAGTAAGTTTGGATTTTGTCTAAATTTGTAGTTGTAGAAAAAAAATTTGAATTATTGGCGATAGTGTTGCATAGTTGATGTCCCGCAAAATAGTAGTTTATGCAACAAGGTAGGAATCAATTCCACCCGTGTAGCATACTCTATTTTTTTTCATACCTGTACGAAAATGGCCACTTCTTTTGCGTGAAACGCGCGAACAAATTATAATAGCATAACACTGACATTTTTGCTTGACACGGTGCGGTGAAAAAATCACCTTGACAACCATAAACAAACACAACTAACTCCCGCATATCAACTAGGGAATGGCTACCCAAGTGAGAAATGTTACCCCCACTCCTTATTTTCCGCGACTATCCTAAAAAGACGACTTTCTACCCGCATTTCACGCAAATAAAGTGGCCATTTTCATGCAGGTATAAGAAAATAGTTACTTTTGTAACAAGTACCTAAAATCAAGTTTTTTGGGACAAATCGCTGTTTCCGGACGAGACGAAGTCGAGTCTGGAATAGCAGATGAGCAATATTTTTTTGTTAAAGGTCCCTAAAATATATTCAAACCTTTTATTATGTATGATATGTAATTCGCATATCATACATAATATCTACAATTTATGTCAATGTCATTAGAGCAAATATTTCTTAAAAATAGTGAACTTCGGATTTTAATTACCATGTTACTATAGTAACTAGACTGAAATGAGTCCATAAAACAGAAATAGTCCCGAAAAGAGCCATTTTACGGACTGAAATGAGTTCGTAAAATAACTATTTTAGGGACTGGAGTACAAAAAAATTATTAATTAAAATTCGAAAATCCCGCCCGTGAGCAAGCCGCGCCCCTAAAACTTATTTACCATACTAATTATTATTGTTCTGTTGGAGTTTCCCATTATATATTTTATATATTTTTCTAAATTTGCTTCGTAGATTATGAAACATAATTTCAGTGGGCAAATTATTGTTTAAAAAAACAATTCCGAGTGTCAGTTTCGTATTTTTGGTAAAATTTACGACCGCGAGGGCATTTTAATAAAAATACAGGCTATTACCAGGGGGTTGATTTGCATAAAAATGTTATGAACAAAGGTAATTACAATAAATCTTGGTGGTTGGGCGAATGATTGCTGTTTTATTTCAATATAATAAAACCAAATATTAGTTGTGGCAATAAAATGACGAAATAAACAAATGTATTTTATGCGTTATATTAAAGGTACAAGGTGGAAGTTGCCACTGTGTGTTTATATTTGGGCATTTTTATAGAGTTTTTCAGACAATATAATGTATCTTCTAGTAAATAAATTCTTTTTGTTGAAGGTATTTAATGGTAACTGCCTTCAGACCATAAATAATAAAAATGCTCTTTTTACGACACTTATAATTTATTAGCCATTCTTATTATAGTGGCTCCCCCCTATATTCGCGTTTTCTGCTAATGGTCTTTCTCTTTGTTTGTAAATTGTTATGCAATTTAAGAATAACCAATGCCCCGTTTCAATTTAAAATGTAAAACAGCATGTTGTATATACCAGTTTTTTTCGTTCCACCAGCTGCTCTTGGGGATGTTGCGGGGGCGGCGGCACCGCTCTTTAATTTACACCCTCCGAGGAGAAAGACGCGCGCGCTCGCGCCCCACTGAATTTTTTTCCAACGCGCGGTATTTCTTTGATCTACAATCATAATTATATAAATTTGAGTTAATAAAACATTTTAATTAACGGCGCTTTTAATTAACTCGTTTCCATTTGCTTTTCTACAACAAACACAGAAATTCCGAGTGCGGGTTAAACGAAGATGAAGCGCAGTAATAATATTAGTTAGATGGATGTAAAATAAAAATTGTTTGGAGTAGAAACAGCAACAGTTTTGTATTTTGTGTGTATACGGAGTGGAATCTCTGTATATAAAGTTTAAAGAAGATTACCGGGGTTAAACATGGGTAATCTTTTATATAAATATTAATTACGGTTTTAATCCTAAGAACACCAATGGCGGCACGTTTGTTCTTCTCTAATATTGTAATCGATGTCAACAAACTCTGTTGATGGAATCCTGGAATAGGAAAAGTGCACTTACAAGGTTTTTTTAGAAAAAGAATTCAATATACAGATTGGAAATAAATTATCCTAGCCAAATGTTAATGAAACGAACAATATATGAGTGTGAATGATGAAATGAGATAGACAGATGTTGAAGAAGGAGTGGAAATAAGTCCCTAAGTCACGCCCATGACAGTGTTGCCAATTCTCATATTATTATCAAATTTTCACAGTATTATTTCATTGTTTTGACGTATATGCTTATTAATACTTCAACTGAATCCATCATTCTTCACCCTTAAGTTTCCTTCATCACAGAGAGCAATTTTCCTTACAGAGGGCAGAAAAATTGAGTTACGAGGTTTGATAATTAGGGTGACGACATATAGATTTAATTACATATTAGATATAAATATTTTCCCATCCATCAACTTTCCAACCCTTTTCCTCTGAACTCTTCCATAAGTTCAACTCTCCAAAAACTTTATGAATGCGATAGTTAGTTGGTCTTCAAGTAATTAACTTCAAAGGACCCTCCCTTCCCCCATCAATAACCCAATAAGTTGATACTTAATTTGCGAACGACGCGCGCGCGCCCAAAAAAACCTATCATTAATCTTTCCATAATTCCAAGTAATTATACGAAACGAGCCAAGTTGAAGTTGAAATGCAGGCGAAAAAATTCAAGGTACACAAAAAACTGGAGTTGAGTGAAAGACAAAAAAAGTTGTGTTAGTTCGTTGCTTCGCGCAGAGAGGAAATAAATTAGATAGAATAAATTTGTGGCTAATGTACAAAAGGTTTGGGGAATTTGAATAACAATGCAAGAGACAGGATGGAGGAATTTTATATTCCTATGTTGTGATTATGATAGGAATTATAGTGAAACCGGTTGAAATGAGAAAAAAACCACCTGTCAAATTTTTCTATTCCATCCAAACAATTATAATTAAGCCGGAATGCTTGCCTGCATTTAAATTTAATGAAAGGTGTGGTGATGATCTGATAAGCTCCCCAGACATTAAAATGAAGTTATCTAGTAATACAACAACAAAAAAACTGTTTGATAGACGAAACATAAACTTTCCTTATTCCCAGACACTGTCTTAATTTATTATTTCGTAAAACTTTCCCCCCAAAGCAGCATTGTTTTTTTATTAGAAATGATTACACTTTCATTTTTTGAGGGGTAGATAAAATGTGGTTCAGGTTGAAACTTTTGAAATATATAAGCTCTTCGGGAAAAGTTAAAATTGACTGTATAGATGTGAGATTTCCTTCGATCGACTTGCTGCCGCGGCCTTAAATTATGCGTTGGTTGTTAAAGCAAATGATAAATTGCAAAAATTGAATCGCGGAAACTTGGAGTGTATGCGGTAGTGTGTGGGGGCAATAAATTATCCACACACGTTTTTGGGAGATATATTTTATAGCATAACAGAAAACAAAGACGAAGAAGGTTTTGCAGTATTGGAAGAGGACTAATGTAGAATTTTGCCAAAAAATACCAAAAAAAAATGTTTTGCATGAGATAAAAGTATTTCAGTTGACTTATTGTATTCTTATACTTAAGTATTTATAGTCTTAATTTGAGGATATCATAAAACATATGAATGTACCCCACTGTCGTCGATGGACAAACTGGTCGTAAACTCTTCGAAATTTTCTGTTTACTAACATAAATTCCCCTCTTAGCCCCTTGCACCTTTTCCACAGTGACACTGAAAACACAGATAAAATGAATATTAAAGCCACTTATATACCCATCGTAATGTTTTTATTGGCCTAAAGTGTATTGTTTGTCGACTTAATGGTATATCTAATCTCAAGAAGATATACCACCACAAAACACGAAAGCTAAGGAAAACCATACTAAAGCGAAATAATTAACTCGTATCTTTTATCTATTTTCGTCAGAGCCTCACTGGGTTTTAGTCTAGGTTATATACAACTCTGTCACTTAATTTGTTAAATGTATCGCAGATGTTACAGCCCCTACAGCTAATGATGACATAAGAAATAATTCCTGCTCCTAATCTTTAAGCCAGAAGTGAGCGTTTTTCGTGCTTGTGTGCGTATTGAAAGCGCCGCGCTCGCTTTAGCTCTGATATCATGCAACAAAATCCACAAAAGTTAATAATTAATGAGGATTAATCTAGTGGAAAGAGCCGTGTGTATTTTCCAACAAACATAAAAGTGTAAAACTGATGAATTTATGTGGAAACTGGGTGAAATTACTGGTTGTATTCCACAGTCCCGATTGTACAATTTAGTTTGTGAATTAATAATAGTTATACCAAAAGTTTGAACTTGTACTACTATGATGGCAGTATAGCTCGTTCATTTTACTCGTTTTGTTTAACTTTGTTCAAAGGTTTTTGATAAAATTGAAATTAAATTTTAACGAGGAATTATTGGAATTATTGGAATAATTTTAGATTTTTTAATGTAACTTTTGCTTCATTCGCTTAGAACCGCTGATCAAATTTTAGACAAACACAGAAAACTGAAACTATTCCGGCAAAACTCAGTTTAAAAATTGTTGACAATTTTACAAATTAAATTGTTTTAAAGTGGTAATAGTTCAGTTTTTATAAAAATTGATTAACTGCAAAATACAAATTATTTAAACTGTAAAAGTGGACCTTGATTAATTAGGAACTTTTAGTTTTTCTCATTCGCACAAAAATTATCCACATTATCACTTGTCTACATAAAAAACCAAATTTCCTCAAAATCCCCTAAGAGCTTCCAAATTTACATATTTTTAATCAGTCACACGGTTTTTGAAGCAATTTCACATGGAAATTTCAGACTACCTACCTAATCTAACTTAAAAGTAAGGTTATGGCTTCTTTTATCTTTTCTTTAATAACGCCAACATTACTCTGTGTAAAACAGCATTCTTTCAAAAACCGACTAGTAGATCTACAACGATAACCTTTTAAAATATTTATTGAATAAATTTGTCTGGAAATGTTTGATTGTTCAAATAGCTTTACAAAAATGATGTTACGGCGAGTTTAATTTTTTTCATAATAATGCCAAACTTTTAGTTATATAAAATATATACATGTAATAAAATTTCAACATCACCCGCTCAGAGGTTTTTAAATTTTGCTGCTTTAAACTAGAAAAATGATAGAAAATTGGACAAACAAAAATTGTATCATAGGTACTATTTTTAAAACGAAATTTTTATTGATTGAATTTTGGTGAAATTTACTTTATTTTAAAGCCGCATGTTCGTTTTATCGACTAAAAAATGGGGACGCTTTTATCTGGTAATTACAGGTGTTTTTTAGGGCTTCAAATTTTACTGTATGGGAAATGACTGTATAAAAATTATACCTAGTTTTGGAAACGCAGGTTGGATTTTTAACAAAAATAAATTTATGTCAAAGGAGAATGATGGTTTATAACAAGAAGGTTAGAAACAGGAGAGCGAACTCACTTAAAAAGGGAAGGCGGTCTGTTCTTAAATTGTTATACATCTGTCAGCCCTCAGCCGCTTGAAAAATGCGCAGTAGGTACAGCAATTTGAGAGCAGGGCGCACATGGTAAGTCGCAATGGGCTCTTCCCACACATTTTTAAAATTATTTTAATGGATAGTATTTGTGAAACTGAGACCACAGATTTTTTTTCGGATTTTTTTGACAATCGCAAAGGTTTAAAAAAAATTATAAAGTTTAAGATAATAGTCGCATGACGTCATAGGACTATGTTTAGGCGGCGTATTAACATCCAATACTAGAGCACGATACGGGAATTGAAATACAGTGTTGTCGCTGGTTGCTCGCTGTAAATATAATCATGTTTCATATCCATGTTAAGTATCAATGACCGCGTCAAGACTTGACAACGTTGTCTTAGTCAAGTTTCGTCTGATTGGTCCGTTAAATGGAGGCAGTTATAAATTATTATAAACATAAATATATTTTTTTAAATGATAAAATTTTTTAAATTAAAACTAATTGTATATATTAATTACATGCATAAGGTACTATCATACCCAATTTTAAAAAACACAAATTTCCATATAATGGGACATCCCCATTGAGAGTGGAGCTATTGCCGCATAGCGTCCCATCGCTGAGTACAAGGTAACATGATTCTTATAAAAGACCGATTTGGAACCGCTATTTGGAGTTTTTTAAAATTAACTCTGATGCTAAAATGAATGACGCTTTTATTTTGGAAAAAATCACGAGTTGTTTATACGAATTTTCTGCGCTTTTTTGAGGCCTCAAATTGTTCTTTTAAAAAACTTTATTTTTCAGAATAAATGTTTTAAAAATCGCAGTTTTGGAAGCGCTATTGGGATTTTCTATTATTTATCTGAATTTTGTCTGCTTTTTTTTCCAAAATTCTTCTAGTACATTCCGATTCTCTCGATAGTACATTTCAGATTTTAATAAAATTCTAAAATTATTACCTAATATCGTTATTTATTTTCTATTTCTACAAGAAGTTAGTCCTAAATTATTCCATTTAACGCCCTATAGAAATTGAAGAAATCAGCTTTAATAGTTCATTTAAATAAACTACTGATTTAGTCAAAATTTAAACATCCCAATTGTGTTTATTTACAAGAAATGCCTTTTACAGTACGAATTTTGATTTTAAAGCAAAATAAAGAGAAAAAATCGAACGATCTATTTACATACCTAATCAACAAATTTAAAATTTATTTTGTTCCATTTAAACCTCCCTCACATACATGCGCACACACATACACGTACACTCCGATAAGCTTTTACATTTAATACACGGAAAATTTAATCAAATCCAATCAGATTATTTATGGGTTGGTTCATTAGTTGCGCGCCCCCGCGGCCGGTTTTTTCCACTCGGACCCGAAAAATATGTTCAATTGAGTGAATTTTTGTGTAAACCCAAACACAACATTAATTTTTATCCCCCCCTCACGTACATATTACATCGTACAAATTACACCCTTGATAGCATTTAACTTTACAAGGAAAAATCATCCCAAGGCCCATAAAATATAATTACGTGTCAAACTTTATCTAACTAAATAATGGCGCGGGGAGAGTTGAAGGTTGAAAGCTGTCTATCAAGATATAACTGATGAAATTCTACTAATGAATGTAAAACAGTCTAGACTGTTTGAAAGGCAAACATCACAAAAGGACTTTGTCTAACAGAATTGTATTCCATTTTCATTTAGTCCGGCAGTTTTATTTATTGATTCAAGAGACGTGATGCTAAACTAAATATAGAAGCAGAGATAAGCTATCAGAGACAAGAGGGTGCAATTATTGGACAAAGTGGCTAAAGGGGTAAACTAGGAGATTTGCTTCTGGGAAAATTATGTTACGCTGCTGATGGATTTGAATAGTTTTCAGTTTTAGACAAGTAACTGTAATGCAACTAGATAAATTGTTCCATTTTTTGTAGCAGCAAATATTAAATATACTCAGTTTTATTAGGAACTTTTCTTCTTAAAAAAAGATCTTTTATCAAATGTTAAACCCCTGTTATACAAAATTGTGGAACATCCTCTACATCAATGCAAAAACCGATACATATAATACCTATTTTTCTTCTTTTATTAAATTATTACTGTCTAAAAACTTAAAAACGTTATTGGTTGGATTTGTTGAATATCACTTTTTCACAATCCTTTGTCTCTAAAATAACTCTCAATAGCACAGAGTGAACTTTCCATGAGGCATTTCTCCCCATTATCTATCTGAGATTCTCCTCTCCCATTACCCAACTAACCTCTAAACTGTTGCCAGTTTATTATCCAAACAAAAAAAGCATCATCAGCGCGAAAGATAAGCCCTCGAGTTTCGTGCACACCGCCACACCAACTGCTAAATTAATTACAGGGCTAATTTAAAGTACAATATTAAAAGCAGCAACTTAATTCCATAATAGATATTCACTGGAGCATTCTAAATGTTTTTTTTTTGGTTAGAAACTGAAATTGTGTAATTTGAATTGTTTTTCTTCTATTGCAGGACAAAAGTGGTACAATGTAACCCGGAGCAATAAAGTTTCACTATGGATGTTCGATGGTCCGTCTATTTCACTCGCTTTTCTTTCATCTTGTCCTGTACACTCCACTTCACAGCTACTTTTAAACAACAAGGTAAGCTATAAATTGAAAACTATCGGATTTTATTTGGTTTATCGGCTTTGAGTTCCTATTTTTTTGGAAGTTTATTAATACATATGGTGCTATAAATGTCCAAGTGATAAAGGATGGCTTTAAGAGACGGTAAAGTAAAATAAAAAGCAAATTGGGTTTCGTAGCAGTGTAATTTTTCTGAGTGATTCGTGTTTAATTATAGGGTGAAATAAAATAAAACGCAGTAGGTAATTTGCATTTGACTAGCGCGGAAATTGATTACAGTTTCAGGTGATTAAAATACTGAAAGTTTTTATTTCATTTCCTTCTTTAATATAAAAATATCCACTAAAGGAGAGATGTTTCGAATACAAAACATTTATTATTGTTCCATATAATATAACGATAAAATCTAGAAAATCTTAAAACTGATGAAGTTGGTTTCAGGAAAATCTTCCAACCAAAAATCAGAACAAAAAACATAGAAACAATTTATTTTACATTTTCCATCATTGTAAAATCGTTAAATACGCAAATTGTAGAATAATGTAATAAAAAAAACATAAAAAGTTTGTCAGGTGTGGGGTTCGAACCCACGCTCCCTTTCGAGAACCAGAGCTTAAATCTGGCGCCTTAGACCGCTCGGCCAACCTGACTGTATACGCTTCTGCTCTGTCTCTCCTACATAAGAGTCGGTGTGTATTTTAAAATCACGTACTAATTTAAAATATTTCCATTTAATAAAAATAAGGTATTAGTTTGGATTTGGACAAAATTTACGTAAAATATAAATAAAAATTAAATTTCTTTTTCTCAGAAAATAATAAAGTTACTTTTGTTGAATGAGGTTTAGACTTTAATTTGTTATACCAAAAATAAAGACGGCCATTTCTAAACCCCATTTAAACTAAAGTCGACTTTTACTTGATTATGGAACTGGCCCTAATATCTAAACACAAAAACACTGTTTGAGAAAAAAAAAGTAATAATTATAAAAAGTCTAGAGAATATTTTGATGTAGGTATTTTAAGTAAAATTCTAAAATTTATTACTCAGGCTAATTAGAATTTATTGTTAAATATCACAAACTTAAAACGGCGGAATATTTATTTTTTTGTCAAATTGTACCATCTGTATATTTTTATTCTATATTATAGAAAATTAAATTCTCTATTTTTTTCAATAATCATTCCTTATAACGAAACCTAACACTTTTGTAAATATTTTGATATTTTTTTAATTGTTACAAATTTCAAACAGTGAAAATTCTATTTTTGTCATGTGGAACTCCCTTATACATTTCTATTCTACGTTGTAGAGAATTGAATTCTCGACATTTTCCATTAAGTATTCCCTATCCCTAAACTTTATACCTTGAGAGATATTTCGATATTTCTATTCTTCAAGCTTTGCCATTTTACTTTAGTTGCAATGGAAATAAATTACTTTGCTAGAGCATACGATTCTTTAATATTAATATTATTTTTATTTTATCTTAGTTAAAAAGAAACAAAAAGCGAAATAACATTTTTTAACGCTAATTATAAATAAACAATGAAACTTTACAAAATATTTTACTTTTTTATTTTTTTTAATTTAATATAGTGTGTCATGTTGCTTGTAAACATTTCTTTATCACCGATTTTCATTGCCAACTAAAATTTTTTGACTTATATATAATTGGGTTTTTTACTTTTTTAGGGCTTTTATTAAATTTTAAAGTGCCTACTGTTTACATCATTTTAATGAGAAAAAATAGACAAATTTAATGAGACTAAAAAATACAGGGTGTTCCATTTAAAAAAGACCTAGTTTGGGTCATATCTCTTAAACGGTGCAAAACGCCACTGGATTCTACGCAAAAATACCTATCTAGAACAGTTTTTACTTTTTTCTAGCTTACATGGTGTGTGAGATATGACAGCACCCCGGAAAGTTTAAAATTTCGTTTTCACCCTGCATATCAGAAACAAAACAAGTTAGCTTAGTTCTGTTTGCGGCATTAAAAGTTTAACAAAAAAGTGGCACAGGTTCGCGAAAACCGCAAAGTTCTATCTTTACAACTTACCCTTACAAGATACCCTGCAATTGCAAGCAATTTGAGACACAGTGTACATACATGCATAATACGAAATAGTTGAAAGATAGAGAACTTAGTTTTGTACAACATACAATAAAAATAATTATATGTATAGCGAGTTCTATTTTAAAAAATAAAGTTTCCATGGTGAAGAGGTTGTGATATGTAGATAACAATAAATTACATAATAGATATGTTCTGTATAAGATAATTTTTTAGGGGACATCAAAATGTCAGACTTTCCTTTTCATAATTATTATAGCTCGTTTTTTCTCAAACAGTGTTCATCTGTTAAGAAACTAATATTTTTGTAGAAGTTCACAAACTTTTACGCTTAAAATTTATCTTGAAGAACCTAAAATTTTTATGATATACACTATACAGGGTATTTCATTTATATAACGAAGTTTATGTGCACCCAGCAAAAACCAAACACTCTGTATACTTAAACATAGTTTTAAGTTATGCCTATTTAGAAATGAGGCACATTTGTTCTTGAAAAATTATCGCTAGAATTAATAGTAAAAAAGATATGGTCACCCTGTATAAATGTATCAAATAAACTATTTTCAAGTGAGTTAAAAAGTAGACAAAAGGTTTTTCTGAATGTATTCTTGGTGTTATTAGGAGCCGTGTGGTGTGTAACTAAAGTATAATAACGTATAATAAAATTAAAATTCATTAACCTGCTGGCTTTACAGCACAATCAATATTGCAAGCAGAATCATAAAGTCCCGCGCGCACAAGAGCATATCTAAGGTAAATTTATAGAATGTGAGGCACGTAGCACAATGCATTATCTAACAATTTACATTAAACCGGCTGCACACTTTGGCAGAAAGACCGAATAGGAGGCAAGCTACCTAAACTCGATAAAGTAAAGGGTTTAAAACAACTCCTACAAGGTAATTTGGACACGTTCACCTCCACCACGATAAATTCTTTTCACCAAACGCACACACTTTTTGATAAAACTTATTCTCTTTCACGTCGTAGTTTTTTGCGACGACAACGATTAATAGTTAAAGTTGAACCGGAGAGGGTAACAAAGACGAATTGCACGAGATAAAGTGCGTGAGATATGAAATTGTGGATGCAAATAGTCCCCAGTGGGGTCATTTTAAAATCACAAACCGGACACCGCCGTTTTATGCTTGCGCAATATTCTTCATCTGCAAAATGTACATTGCTGTGGCCGTCATCTACATAAAATATTGTTGGGGTAGTTTTGCGTCTTTGTGTGGATGATGTTAATAAACCAAAAGCAAGCAAAAAAAAGTGCTAGAGGCACAGATTTATTTGTAATAATTTTTTATTGGGTTATGTAGGAGATTTTTTGGCGGTGGTTTATAACTTTTTATCGGGGATACACTTAGTACTACTGGAGGCAAGCCCGTATAATCTGTAAGGCACTAATTTTGGTAAAATCAAACTTAGTATCAAATTTTTTCTGGAACTAGGGTAATTTTGATGATAAATGACAAAAAATCCAATAAATGTATAAGTTAAGTACATAAGTTGAATTATTATGAATATTAGCAAATACATATCACCAAAGCAAAACACAAATGGTACCAAAACTCAATTACCTACTTAAGTCACAATTTTTAAGGAGTTATACAAGCCAAGATTTATAAAATTTGGAAAAAAAGTATAGCAATTTTGTCATAGATACTTGAATTTCCAATTACTGTATCTAGTTTAACTAAAATTTCTGCCGTCTATACAAATCGCCTCCCTCACTCACCCTCCTCCCTCTCTATATACTGTAATTAATCACGAAAAATCTGATAAACTTTTTTGTGAATAATCATCATGGATGGCATATTGAAAACCCCTGAATGAATCGCAAACCCGATTAAAACTCCGCGCGCGCCCTGTTTTTTATCTCCCCCTCCTCCCCCATCTAATCTTCAACCCTCCTTTCCATCCACCCACACACACACACACCTATTAATAACTTTTATCCGTTCAAATACAGCACCATCGACAGCAAGGATTACACATGACAGAAGGTTAACAACAAAGACAATTAAAAAAAAGATAAATGATGGGTCGAGGCGAACAGCAGCCAGCTCACAATGCACATATTTAAAATTAAAAAGGTTTCATTAAATTGAGAGCAACGCCGGAATGGTCTTTCTGTCTGTGTATAGTCCAACCACAATCTGTTTCACGTACATCGATGCAATGTGCAGATTTAAAATGCAATTGTCTGACGGCGCCCCACTTTGCCCCTGGAATTGATTTCGCCAGGCTACTCTTTGGAGGATCAGGAGGTTTCGCCTCGGATTGTCCCCAGGGGGCAACATCGGATTGTCATTTTTGATGGGTTATTTTGCCGGTTCTTTACAATGCATAGTCATAATTTGGATTGGTCGTTGTTTTAATTGTATTGGACACGCGGAAAAATGTACCTATAAATTACGATTTATAACACAAAATCCAAGAAACTTTTTTTTGACCTAAGTAACTAGGATATATCTGATGGTAACTTTAGTAAGTTTTTTGTTGTGATTTAAGCTTTGGTTATTAGACAAGGTAACCAATTATCCCTATTTTCTAATTTAAATGAAGTTGATCGAAAATTTGCGTAGGTAAACTATCGTAATTCTTTCGGGTATTTTTAATTTCTTATTATATTATACAGGGTGCTCGCGCGAAGTGGCCCACTATTACTATTGCTAACCTCGTTATTATTGGAGCTACAAAGTCGGTTAAATTAGCAAACTAGTAGCATTTTTATCGCGGATTACAATGGTGAAAACAGACCATCTGTTTTTCGAGATATTCATAAAAATAAAATTTTTGAAAAAATCGATGATAAATTAAATTCTGTACAAAAAATGTCCTTATCTTTTTGCCAATTTTCAACATTTCCGTAATTTTTTCAAGTTTTTTTCAACTTGCTTAAATTCAAAATTATGATTGTTTGGTTTTAATAAATTACAATTCCGTTTTATGGCTACTTGATTTTAAAGAATTGCAAACTTTTTTTCAAATTAACTCACCTATTTTAAATTATAATCAAAAAAATATGAGGACATTTTTTCTACAGAATTTAATTTACAATATATAGGGTGTTCCATTTAAAAAAATGTTATTTTTGTGAATATCTCGAAAACCAGATGCTCAATTGTTTTTCTGTTTTCACCATTGTAATCAGCGGAAGAAATGCTACTATGGTTTGCTAATTTAACCGGCTCTGTAGCTCCAATAATAACGAGGTTAGCAGTAGTGAGCCACTTCACTACAAAGTATAATATTTCCGAATTTTGATAAGATTTTAATAAATAACTAACTCTATTTCAAAAACAAAAATAACTTTTTGGTGATCGTATTCAGTTTCTATTAAATTCTTGCGAACAAAATATTTTCAAAGTATGTACCACAATAAATTCTATAAGTACTAATCTATACTAGTGTGCTTTATTTTTAAACAGAATCTAAATTCGCATTACAAATGAACAAAATATGGTGAGTTTATTATAAGTTAAAATTTTGATGAATGCGCCTGTTCGACTAGATATGAGGAACAATTTCAAAATGCTATAACTCAGGATTGAAATCTCATATTTACTCAGAGTTTATAGATTTTAATAAATAACCAACCTTATTTCAAAATCGAGAATAACATTTCTGAAAATCGTATTAAATTCTTGCGAACCAAAATATTTTTGTCCAATTTTCAAAATTGAAAACTTCTATAACACTCCATAGCTACAAAATTTGCTGAAGAGTTTTAATAAAGTGCTGTCTGTTTAAATAGAATTTGATTTAGAATTTTAATTTGCATTACAAATGATCAAAATATTGATAGTTTTTGCAAGATTAAATTTTGGCCTGTGTGCCAGTTCGAGAAAAAATAAAAAACTATTTTTAAAGTATTATAACTCGAGATTAGATAGCTACAAGATAGCGACGAAACTCAGTGTTACAATAATATAGTAATAAATGTGTGAATTTGCTTTTGAATCCAAATTTGTAACAAAAATAAACAAAATTAGTAATTAGTAAGAGTTTTAGGTTGTTAAAATATTGGCGGATGCGCCAGTTTGATAAAATATTGATGAGTTCTTTTTTGACCTGAGCAATTGGCAACTTTAGTAATTGCTTAGTAATCTCTATCAATCATGCTTTTGCATTTAAACTTTGATTACTTATACAGGGTTATTCACCGAAACCGTTGGTTAGACGTTTTAAAAGATGTAATTAATATTTTTTTCCGAAAATTGGGTTATAGCCTAAATAGCATATGGTCTCTTTATTTAAAATATTTTCAAGTCTCTACGACTTCCGGTTATACCGGAAGTAGACCCTAACTTCGTTTTTTTAAATGGAACACCCTGTATATTACTACATTTTTGAATTCTACATTCAATTATAATAACATTTTGTTAAAATAATTTTTCTCTAAAACATTTTGTTTAATAATTACAGGATGATTTTTTTAAAAATTTCCACAAATGTGCTAATTTTCAAATTTTATTTTCTAGCCTTCTAATATTCAAATTGAAATGCGGTTTTGGCAAGATGTTAACAAAAGTCTACTACTTGCAATTTCCTCATTGTAACAGCTTAATGTTCTACAGGGGGATTTATAATTTAGGTGCCATTCAGAAAAAAATCAAAATGGCATAACTCAATTTTTTCAAATGGAACACCCTGTATATCGAAACAAATTTGGATTATTCATTCAATTTAAAGGTAATTTTGTTAAATAAACTTTATACCCAACTCTTGCCGTTTTCGTGAAATATCAACTTTTTTGGTACTTATACACATAATATAATGATTTAACAAGAGAACTTTTTTTTTAATTAATTTTTTATTAATGATTAACGTAACGATATTGTTTAAGATGCTTTACTGACAACATATATTGCTTGATCCATTAATCGAATTGTTTGGCATAATTTTCAATATTACCAAAAAAAAAGAAATTACACAAAAGCGGCAAGTGTTGGTTATAAAGTTTCTTCAACAAAATTACCTTTAAATTAAATAGATAATCCAAATTTGTTTCGATATACAGGGTGTTCCATTTGAAAAAATTAAGTTATGCCGTTTTGATTTTTTTCTGAATGGCACCTAAATTATAAATCCCCTGTAGAACATTAAGCTGTTACAATGAGGAAATTGCAAGTAGTAGACTTTTGTTAACATCTTGCCAAAACCGCACTTCAATTTGAATATTAGAAGGCTAGAAAATAAAATTTGAAAATTAGCACATTTTTGGACATTTAAAAAAAAATCATCCTGTAATTATTAAACGAAATGCTTTAGAGAAAAATTGTTTTAACAAAATGTTATTATAATTGAATGTAGAATTTCAAAATGTAGTAATATACAGGGTGTTCCATTTAAAAAAACGAAGTTAGGGTCTACTTCCTATAACCGGAAGTCGTAGAAACTTGAAAACATTTTAAATAAAGAGACCATATGCTATTTAGGCTACAACCCAATTTTCAGAAAAAAATATTAACTACATCTTTTAAAACGTCTAACCAACGGTTTCGGTGAATATCCCTGTATACAGGATCCGTCAAAACCCTGGCATTCTTCTATAAATTCGTTAGGTTTGGAAATAGAAAAAAATTTTAAAGACAAAAGTTGTCAGAAATTTACTGCTCCATAACCTAAAATTATTTCCATTTATACAGGGTGTTTAATTACGGCTGGACAGCTACTTACTTCGTTATTTTAAATGGAACACCCTGTATATTAATAGATTTTCAGTTTCTACACGTAATTTTAGATGAAAAAGTGTAAAGGTTTCATATTTTTAAAATGAACGGTTTTCGAGATATTTACACTTTTAAAAAAAAATCTAAAAATTAAAGATTTAAAAAAACGCGTTTATTTTAGTTATACTTTGTAGTTTTTTAAAAATTATTTCGGAGTTCTAAAAAGTAAGGTCTAGGGAATATTGTGATACAAAAATCTGAAATTTATAGTATACAGGGTGTTTGCAATTGACTGTCAGTTTCCATTGATTTGAAACAACGAAAACTCTATTTTTTCAAATGGAACCCCCTGTATCTTTTTTATAAAGTATTCCCTATACCTAAACTTAATATTTTAGGAGATATTTCAAATAATTTATATCGTATGAGAAATTCTATTCTATTTATTGAATTTAGATTGCCATGGAAATAAAAAATGCTTTTAGGGAGATGAGGACCCACAGGTTAGCCGGCTAGGTCCCCCTACCTTACATCTATAGATTTTTTATGGGACTATATTGAAGAACTAGTGTATCAGGAACCTTCAACGACTGCAAATAATGTGAAGATAATAAGAATTACTACAGCCTTCAGGTCAGAACGATAACTCCACAAGTGCTCCTAAAAACTCAAGATTCTTTTAAACGTCGAATCGGTATGTGTCTTCAGGAGAACGGACGTCACTTTGAACACTTGCTTAATTGACTTTTAGTTGTAAATTTTTTTATTGTATTTATTTAATTTTGTTATGATTTTATGAAATGGTTTCTTTTCTTGTTTCTGAAAATTGAAGATTAATTGCAGCCATCCAAATTTTTATTATTTATCTTTTTTTATAATTTTAAGATTAAGATTACCGGCATAAATGAAGTACTTAAACTACCTTCTCAAGTCTGATCAGCTGACTTGAGAAATGTCGACATTTTCTCTTCTCTACTCTCTCCATTAAATAGAAAAGCAGTATTGAAAAAAACATTTTTGGCATTTTGTTCAGCAAATGGAGTATACGAGTAGTTTTCTACAACCTTAAAATGACAGAATAAAGCATTTTTTATTTCCATGGCAATCTAAATTCAATAAATAGAATATAATTTCTCATACGATATAAATTATTTGAAATATCTCCTAAAATATTAAGTTTAGGTATAGGAATACTATATAAAAAAGGTAGAGAATTTAAATCTCTACAACCTACGTCAGAAATATACAGGGGGTTCCATTTGAAAAAATAGAGTTTTCGTTGTTTCAAATCAATGGAAACTGACGGTCAATTGCAAACACCCTGTATACTATAAATTTCAGATTTTTGTATCACAATATTCCCTAGACCTTACTTTTTAGAACTCCGAAATAATTTTTAAAAAACTACAAAGTATAACTAAAATAAACGCGTTTTTTTAAATCTCTAATTTTGTGTTTTTTTTTTAAGTGTAAATATCTCGAAAACGGGTCATTTTAAAAATATGAACCCTTCACACTTTTTCATCTAAAATTACGTGTAGAAACTGAAAATCTATTAATATACAGGGTGTTCCATTTAAAATAACGAAGTAAGTAGCTGTCCAGCCGTAATTAAACACCCTGTATAAATGGAAATAATTTTAGGTTATGGAGCAGTAAATTTCTGACAACTTTTGTCTTTAAAATTTTTTTCTATTTCCAAACCTAACGAATTTATAGAAGAATGCCAGGGTTTTGACGGACCCTGTATATACCTATAATAGATTTATTCTTTTTTAAATTGAAAATATGCAATAACTTCGTTATTTATAAAAATAAATATATGATGTTAAGTATATATTTTTGGAAAGCTGAGAAAAAATCCTTTCTACTGAATCCATAGCCAACTATGGTTTCCATTTAAAAAAATACAACTTTATGTTATAACTCAAAAACAATTGAACGGAATTAAAATTTGAATATATATTCTTGTTTCAAATTAAAATCTCTATAAAAAACATATAATGTATTTTTTTGTAACTTTTCAATTAACCGAAATACACTGACTTGAGAAATTCGGTAAAAAATCAGTTTTTGCTTGTAACTCAAAAACAAAAGAAGGTAGACATTTCGTGTTTTTACCATTTAATTTGTGTTAAGAAGTTGACCCAAAAATATGCTATCCGTTTTTTTCTAACTTCAACAGAAATCCTAGATACCCTGTAATCCCATCGAAAATGCTCCACCCTGTACACGAGCTGTGTAGCAGCGAGTGAGGCAATCTCACGAACGAAAAAAAAACGTATTTCATGTCGAGTAGTAAATACTACTTTTTCTACGATTCTGTAATTTATAAATTGGATTAGGAACTACAAAATTTTTTTAAATTATTTAAGGTGACAGTTTTCAAGTGAAACGTCAAAATTATATTTTAGTTTTTATTTTAACTATTTTAAGCTTTATATATGTATAAAATATGTCATGAAAAGTGAATGAATTGATATTGAAAATTTATGTAAATTTAGTGCATATAGTGTTTTCATTAAAAAAATCACGAAGAAAACCATAAATTTGAAATTTTGATATTTTCACTCAAGAGAGAATATGACTATTTTCGCAGTAGACAAAATATTGAAGTTTCATGTACAGTATGTCATGGAAAAATGGCTATTTTCATATATAAGAGCAGAAAAATAATAATAACTAAAAAATTATATAATTTTGACGTTTTACTTGAAAACTGTCACCTTAAATAATTTTTAAAAAAATTGTAGTTTATAATCCAATTTATAAAGTACAGTATGGTTGAAAAAATACCACTGGACATGAAATACGTTTTTTTTTTCGTGAGATTGCCTCATTCGCTGCTACACAGCTCGTGTACAAGAAAAAAAACGGTATCTTCATGTCTTGTTGTAAAATATACTATTTTGCAGTATTAAAAAATAAAAAAATAATAAAATCCCCATTTACTTACTTAAAAAACCGAACTATATTTCCTTCAGATCTAAGGCTGCTTCCCCATGCGACCGTATCTACGGATGTCCGTAGGCTATTTTACGTATACGTAAAATTTGCCCGTCCCATTGAATGGTCCGTATCGGTGGTCCGTATATAAATTACTGAAGAAGAAGAATAAACTTTAATGATTTTTAATCTAACATTTTTGTGTATAATTATATTAATAATAAGTATCAATGGATTCTATGTCGTGTATTTGTGAAAACTGCATTTGTAAGAATGATTGAGCGGTTATATCTTCAATATTTATTGGACAAGACCTATTTTTACAGAACAGTGAACAGAGCAGATGTTTGTATGGGCTTAGTAATAATTTAATAAGAGAACTAGAAAAAAATGACCGAATTAAATATTTTAATTATTTGAAAATGTCACACATTCACACAAAATTCTCGTCTTCTTCAACGTTTTACGGACCAAAGTTAAACTTAAATCAACTCCATCCGTATTGACCTTGAGTTCGTCCGTATGCATAGCAGTTCTTGTCTATTGGCTTATGTTGATCACGTGGTTGATACGGATCCGTATTTACGGATGCATGGGGAAGCAGGCTAATATTGTAAACTAATACCAACCTAAAATATGACAGCGCTACTATACCTAACTTCACTATACTTCCATAAGCACCAAACTCAAACCATTTAAAATTTTATGCTACTTTCCTCTGAACATTCGACAAAAAACCAACCACAATTCTCGAATTAATTTTTGTCTGGTGCGTACCACGCACCAGTGGACGCCCCAAACAAAACCAAACATATTTTTAATATGCAACGCTGTTTCACTGAAATAATAATTCGTTTCGTAACAAAACACAAGGGGCACCCCCACACAAAGATTAGCGGTTTTGATGAATTTGCACGGTTGGCCGTCACATTTACCAACACCACATTTATTTACCATTCAGCGTTGTATAGTTCTGTACACTCTTTATTTTATGCTATTTGCATGTCCAGCTAATTCGACTATAAAAAGAGGGAAATATGTTTGCGTGTTGTAATTAGAAAAAGTAGATTGTGGGGGTTTCTTAAGGATTAAAGGGAGAAGTTATTATTATTCATTTTTTTAATAGAAAATTAATATCTACAATTTGAATTTGATGCCGTTAGGATTACTGTCAAATTGGCTCAAAGGAGGTGCTATATTTTGGTCCTATACTCCAAACTTAAGCTTCCTAGTTATGATGATCATTTTATTGGAATATTGCAGGTTCTTAGTTTTGGATTGCCTCTGGTTTTGAATTTACGAGTATAAGAGATAAAATTAACCAAAATTAGTAATATATTTTTCTATTGTTTCTTGACTCTCCAAACGCCAACCTGTACTTTTTTGTTTTAACCTGAGTTTCCCTGAGCAACTCCATGCATATTATATTCTGTATTGTCTACATTAGTGTCCAATCTGTTTCCAGGGACGTGCTATTTCCCGGAACGTTGGGAGGGCACATGGTTTCAATCCGGGGTGCGGCAGCCCATTCTCATCGAAGGACCACGACTTAGCAGCAAAGGACGATGTCTGGGCTCAGAGGGAGACAAGTTCTTAGTTGTGGATGAGTAAGTTTCAAATTAGTTCATTTACATGTTCTAAATTACACCCAATTAATACCGAGTAAATACAGAGAGAGCGAATAAGGCTGTGTGCGCGGATTATTATACACTGGTGGTAAATTGGAGAGTGCAGTGTATGTGTGTTGGTATCACTGTGTAAACGGCTTGGTAATTATTTCATAAATTGCTGGATTCTGGCTGGATTTGAAATGGAAAGTGTTGACAATTAAAAGTTTTCAGGGGAATGTGTGGAAGATTTTTGCTGTTAATACAGTTTTATCTGTTTAATTTGTAACGTATTATCTGATCGTAATTTTTCTTACTGAAATTCTGATTTTTTTAGAATACTATTCACATTCACAAAAAAATGTTTTCTAAGTTGTTGTTTATTGAAAAAATTACGACATATTAAAAAGATATTCTTTCGTAAGACTGCAAAATTTTATATAAAAATATTAATCGATTTCCGAAACATGACCATGTAAAGTTTTTCGGTGATTGATTCAAAATAGACACCATCATACTGAACACATAATTCTTTCAATTTTTTCGCCCATCCATTTTTGAGATATTTATATTTGAATTGAGAGCTCAATACGTCAAACTAAGTATACTTTAATTTCTTGTATATCAACGTTTTGAGTATTATTGTTCTGAATTAATATACGATTTTCATCAACATTTTAATCCCTTAAACCAAAACCACTTAATTTGACATCTTTCTTCCCCTGAACCAACTGACATAAACCCATCTTCAAGAATCCAGGTTACATCTTTATTGTCCAGAGTTTTATTGCACGTAAATCAACGAAAAACAAAGTAGCTACAGCTTGTGCCCTTCAGGGATAGAGAGAGTATATGAAAGTAGGCTGGTGTGGGAGTGTGCGCTGGGTTTTGTTTTATAGCGTCGCGCATTGTGGTGTAAACTTAGGAGGAGGAGGAGGACGAGAGAAAACGCATCGGAAAATAAAAACACAAAACCGAGTGTGAGTGGAGAGACTTGGAGCGCTTTGGGACTGGATAAATAAGGATCTGTTTTTGAAATGATTTTGTGGACGACTTCCCAACAATAAAATGTTTTGTTGGGATGTGAATAATAAAAATTGTATGTGACCAGTGGCGTACAAAAAATTAGTTTACTTTTCGCAGTTGATATAATTCCAGGTGTAAATTTGTTAACTTTTCGATACACCTGAGTTTCAAAGCAGCAAAAGTTCATTTCCTCCAAATGACCAAAGCCCTCTGAAACTCCCTGCAAACTAGTTGATAACTCAAATATGGGATTTGATACTGTCTATGCTATCACACAATTCCCTTAGGGGTCATCGGGGTGACAAACGATGTTTACCCTATTTACTACCCCAATGGAAAATTGATTACTTTCACTTAGAAATTTTCCGCCAAATCATTTCTTGTTTCACTATTATATTAATGGCCCGAGCTGGTGTATCGTTATATACCGAAAACTCAAATTTGATGCATGCTGGCTTATAATAAATGGTCGTGGAAACTTGGAAAATTATATATTTTCGGTTGAATTGTGGGTATACTCGTACAAGTCCAAGTCATTAAAAATGTTTGTTTAATAATACGTAAAACTGTATTTGACAGGAACATTAAAAGTAATGTTGGAAGATATAAATCATCGAAAAATTCAATAATTGGCAACCATTCTTTACCGCAGTGAACCACATGCAACATGTATTAAGAGTTCAAGGTCAGGTCAGGACTCTAAATTGGAAAATTATGCAACATTTTGCCAATAATGCAGTAACAATTTTTCTATATTCGTTACTTTATTTGTTGAAGCTTAATTACATTAATTATTACAGAATTTTAGTTGCAATTATTCCGCCAGGCAGCTCAAAAATTCAAATTAATAGTTGTGTAAACAAATTAATAATATATTATATAAAGCAATAATTATGGTTTATTGATTTGCAGGAAATAAATTTTTGTGCATTTATGCATCACGGATATCATTACAGCAGTATTTAATTAAAATATGAAATCAACGATTAAATATAAATTGTCATAGTCGGTGGCGTGTGGAGGGAGTAGGGGGGGACTTAAATTTATGTATAAGTTCTATAGAAATTTAAAAAAATTGAAGAAAAAGAGTGTTTAACAATTTAATACAAAACCTTACTTTAAATTGGAACAAAGTATATAAAAAAAGACATAACGCTTTATCCTTTTTGCAACTATGATAATTTTTTGTTTTTTTCTTCCAGCAAAAGAGCGTGCTATCGCTGCGTGGTAATCCACGAAAAACACGCAAATGTTCTGCAATACAAAGAAAGTAAGTATTTTATCTTCTATTATACCTACCTAGTTTTACATTCCCTTAGCTACACAACAAAATTACTCAAAAACACCCCGTCATTATCTCCTATAAAACATAATGTTCTAAATCCCATATAATTTATTCGCAGTCATTAACATATAGTAATAATAAAACAGCGGGGGTGTGACGGGCAGTTAAAACGATGCCTTCGTGTCTTTTTAGTATGTAGATGAATTTTCCACGGATTTTTTCCACGCTGGAACTGATTGCTTTTTAATAAGGTCCACAATGCGTAATAATAAAATTGTGTTGGTGACACGCCACCATAACACAAAAATTCAAACAAACCGCATCAATTATTGCCGGGGTTTTCACAAGAAATTATTCTATTTACATTTTAATTTGCGCGAGGACAATATTGCTGATGGGGGACACTTGGACGAAAATGGGCTGGTCAAGAGGCTATTGTGGGGTTGTAATTGAAGAGACTGGAAATTTTTTGAGGTTAGAACAAAATCAGTTCATATTACAATACTTTGAAATGAAGACGAATTTGAGACAATCTCTTAAAAAAGTTTTATAGCATATTATTACTAATTTCGAAATAGGACTAAGAGTTGTTGAGAAATGTAAAATAGTTTTTTAATATCTTACCTAGTTGAAGAGTTATAAACTTTAAAAAGCGATATTTTTATCCTGGCGCATCCGCCAAAATTTTAACTATTTATTTTTAACTATATCTACCAATTTAAAGTACGAGAATCAAATCGTGGGTTCAGAATCTCTTTAAAAAAAACTTTGAGAATTACCTTCGGTAGTGTAATTTTTAATCTAAACTTTTTTTTTGTAAAAATTGCAGAAATACAAATCTTCCACCTTTAGGAGTAGGTTGATTTATACCCATTTTTGACAAATCTTGATATGTTTTCAGAATACTATTATTAATATCGAAAGAGGGTTAAAACCTGGTAGGAGATGTGGAAACTGTTTGTTTTCTTTTATCTTTTATCCAAAGTTATTGCACTTTCAAAAAGTTTTTGGCCCCGGCGCATTCACCAAAATTATCACAATTTTCAAAGTATGTATGTAAGGTAACGGCGGGTAACATTGACAGGGGGGTTAACATTGACACATTTTCAAATATCTCGCCTAGTGCCTGAGTGTTCAAGAAGAACGCGATTTTAGCGTTTCTAAAAATTCATTTATGATACCACCCTCTAGTCAGAACAGCTGAAAATTGGGTTGGGTTGCTGCATAAGGTTTCTGTAAGTCCTTCAGTACGTACTTTCGAAAAAGTGGTTTTTGCGCGGAAACGAAACTTTGTGTGTACACGATATTTATTAATAGTTTATATTTTTTTATGCAAGATAGGTTGTTTTTCATCAATATTGATGAGGTAATAGAAATTGTTGATGAAGAATTGAAGATCGCAAGGTAATCGTGACATTTTTAAGAAGGAAGAAAAAGTGTTTGGTTATCGGAACGTGAGAGAAGGGGCAAGAATCTTGCTTAAAGATGTTACAAGGGTTCTTCCAGAACCAACTATTCGTCGGGGCATGCATATATTCAATATTGACTTCACCTGTTTAATTAAATACAGAAAGTCACCTATTGCTTTTAAATTTTATGTCTCTATTGTGTTCAAAAAAAAGTTTAAAAAAAACTTTTTTATTAAAAATTGTGTGCAAACGTCTTATATAATGTCAATGATATCCTACGCTTAATAAACATTGACTTATAATGCAGTTTATAGAGGGTGTCAATGTTATCCGACCTGAGGGTAACATTGACACATTACAGACTTTTTTAAAAAAAATTGTAATATTGAAAATTGCAATTCACTCTCGAAACTTAAACCCAATACGCATACACAACATACTGCTTTAACTAAAACTAGATTTGCAAATTTCTAGTTATGATTATAAGTGATAAAAAAAATATTTTATGAAGATGTGTCAATGTTACCCGGTTTTACCTTATATCTAGTAGTATTCTTCTGATAGAAAATTAAATTTAGATTAGAATTGTTAGGTTGAAATATCGATTTGAAATAAAAGAAAAGAATAAGAAAAAATACACTTTCATTACAGAAATTTCAGTTATATTCTCCTGCACTTTTTCTCAAATTTCCAACAAAAAAACTCCCATGTCAATCTGCTTCCTCTCCATTACCAAACCTTTTTCTTCCTGCTTTTTTATTTATGTCCCCCCTTCCTCCCCCTCCTTGTCCCAACTGTCATATCACATAACGACAAAAAAGCGAAAAGTTTGTATAATAAAAAGTTTTTTTTGTCTGTTGTTTGTTTGAGTAGATATTCGTATATTATTCTCCTGGGCGCTTGACATTTTCCTGGAACATATCATTAGTAATGATATATGAATGCAGAAGTTAGATGTTGCTATTTATAAGACAATCTTTAGATGACAAACATATAAGACTTTGTGAGTTATGACTAATGGTAGATGGGAAATGAATGATAATGTATACGAATTATTATTTATTCGTTTTCTATATTTTTGTGGATTACCAACACATAGAGTTAAATAAATTATTAAAATATAGGACAGTACAGTTTGTTTTTGTGCTTTGTGAACAGTTTATTATTGATTATCGTCATGTAAATGACAGTATAGAAAGAAACTATTGTGAGAGTAAAATAAAATTAGCTTGAAATGTGAAAAGTTTATTGTTTATGTCGAAATAACTATACAGTTGATTATTTCAGCTAATTGTAAGTGGAATATAAAAAAAGAGTATTTTTTATACAAAAGATTAAAGTTCGTCAGATAATTTTGTAAATTCATAAAAATACTTAAAAATCTTGGATACCTAATCACAATTTTCTCCTCAAAATACCCAGTGTTTATCTCCCCACAGCCCCAATCCAATTTCGTGTGAAAACCTTGTTTTGTGTAGTAAAACCAATAAAATATATCATCTCGCACACACACTGATGGCAATTTTCTTATCTACGTTCAGCCTTTTGTCACGGAAGAGACTCACTTCCAACCCTATGCAGCCTGATAACGGGGGACGCCCTCCTCTACTCCATGTTCAGGGAGAATGCTGCCCCCGTGCCGTGTCCGTTCCGTGGACCCTTCACCTTTACTTACAACCGGGGGCATGGGGAGTGCCGTTCGCCCGTCTCCAGCATTGACACCTGCACGGAGGACAGCCGGCTGTTGTTGAGCTACCAGGCGTGTCCGGATGTGCATGGGTCAGAAAGTACTGGTAAGTTAATCATCAGAAATTAATGTAATTAAAATTATTAGGTATAAATTTGCGAAATGGTTCTGTATAAAAATTTGTAAAATCTTTTCGTTTACACAATGATCCAAAAATGTTTTAGTAATTTGTAGGAAAAATGTGTTAATTTTAATTAAATTTTTAGAAACATTGACATTTTTATTAAATATTTTGTCTGCGTAATATCCAACACCTTTAGTTAAATTTCCAGAGAATATTTGGATAATTCGTAGAGTCCCTATACACACATGTCAAGGTTGCTTTAACGCCATAATGTTTCCGTTAATTTTATTATGTTGGTTTATGGCCTGTGCCTAATATAATATCATTACATATAATTACAAACTCTCAGTGCTTTACTGGACAGAACAACACGAAACCCCGCAATAACTATTCTAAAACCAGAACACTACACACAATGTATTATTAGAGTTTCACACAGGCAATCAATGTTCTTTATTATATTTGCTGCGTTCCCTTCATAGCAAATAATAGTAATAATGTATGTGAACTGGAGAAAAAGACGCGAGATTACGTTTATACGCGACAACTTTTGTATGAAGAATATGTTTACAGTTTACAGCGTTTCTCATGCCAAATAGAGTTTAAATTTAATAATAAAACATGCTCATTTCTAGCTAGGAATGCCGTCCTATAAATAAAATGCGCGCTGTGCCTTTGATGTTGTAGCTTGTCCTTTATGTGTCTGATAAAATGCACAGGCGAAAATTTTCCATGTTCTTCGACGAGATTATTATTGATTAAAACCAAATTGCGGGGGAAGATTATTGAAATAAATAAGTCTGCTAAGTATATCTACTTTTTTAGAAATTTCTACTTCCTGGTCGGTTTTACGCTAAAAAGGTTTTTGTATCAAAATAATTGTTTATTGTATTTTTTACTACATGAGAGTCTGTTACACACTGGAATAAATTTTTTTCATATATTTGATAGTTTACGAGTTATAGCAGACGATAATAATTTTCCTGGAGCATTCGCCAAAATTTGAACAGTTTTAAATTCTGCTTCGTTTGATTATTTTTTATACAAAACTGAATCAAAAACAGTTTCTGTTATATTTAATATTATTTAATATTTAGCAGTTTATTGGGAAGTGCAAGCAGTTTTCTACATTTTTAGAGAACGCACATATTTTTTACTATAGGTAGTAAAAAAATTATGTAAAAGTACCGGGTGGCTGAAATTCGAGGGACACTACAGGGATCTCGCTTATTTGAAGAGATACAGCTTCTGTTAAATTGAGGTAAAGTTGCGTAATTAGGTGTTCAACAATGTCCTTAAAAGAAGTCGAAGGTATCTTGATTCGTTTTTGAAATTTCTGAAAAAAACTGAAATTTCGAGATTTCTTTTTTCTCGTTTTTTGAGGTTACTTGAAGAAATATCAAAAAACTGAAAACACATTCTCACAGCCACTTTTTGTCCTACATTAGAATATGCTATTAAATTTCAGATGCGATGTTTCAAAATGTTGCAACCATCATCAACTTAGTTTTTTTAAATACGGACCTGGATTTTTCATATCAAAATTCAAAACCTCTGATCCTCATACAATAACACTTTCTAGCAGTTCGGACTTTTATTTCGTAATAAACATGATTTTTAGTAGTACGGTCCTGGATAGTTGCTTTTACATGATTGCGAATAACAAATTAAATATAAATTCACAAACAATGTGGACGCAGAAATCAAGCTGCGAAAAATTGGTTTTTACAGTGATTTTATCGGTTATAAAACATTCTAGAAACCTAAACCAAATTTTGGATGTTCAGTTGTATTTCTAAAGATATCGGAAAATATATAATAAAAAATTGTCCAAATAGGTAACCGTTTTGTTAACACATAAGTTCTTCGGCGCAAATTTGACACGAGTAGCAGTATGCAATCTGTTTATTTCGTATAAATTTTGAATAAATTATTCCATATTTGAATGACGATTTTTGCATTATGTGGTGGTATAACATTCTGCTGTCACAAAAAATCTCTTAATTGGTCAAGGAGCATATCTTCAAAGTAATCCATCGTTGTCCAAAAAATTCGTTGAAATGTTCTGCTGTTAAAGTTACATTTTAGCAATTTCTATAAAAATCATAATTTACCTTAGTAATGTGCCATGGAAATATGACCTCATTAAACGTTCACCTAATTCACCATTTGCAATAATATATAAATTTATGAAATCAACCGATTGCCCAGACGTAGGTAGTTTACTGCGAGCTGTGTCAAATTTGCGCAGTATAGTATTTATTTATGTGCTCCACAAAATTGTGGTTTATTTGAACTATTTGAATTTTATTAAGAAAGGAAATAGGTAATTTTCTGTTACTTATTTATATTATTTTCTATTATTTTCGAAAAAAACCTTTAGAAATACATTCAACTGAAAATAAAAAATTTAATTTATTTTCAAACGGCATATAACATGGTGTTATAAGACTGAGTAGGCAAGGTATAAGTTTCATTTCTATGACACCATTCTTGAGCGGCGTATAAGTAGGACTTATACTCCGGCGGAGTATAACACAAACACATTATCTGCAAAAATGTATGACAGTTGCATGACAGTTGCAAAATTACTTATTAAATTGATTGTCATATTACGATTAGGATGATTCCATTTGAAAATAAAATATTGTATTTTATTCGGAGTATAAGCACTTTCATGTGATTCCGTATGAGGTTAATTCTCCTCGCTCCGCTCGGCGCTTACACCTCCATACTTCGTCACATAAAGTTTCGCTTATACTCCTAATAAAATAAATATCTATTATCTGAAATCGGCAGTAAAATAAGTCATTATTGTACGATTTTTATATATGTTGGCTTGCATAAGTACTCAACAAATATACTAGTTAACAGCTGACAGCCGAACGTGGTAAACGTCTAAACGTCTATTTTGGTTATATCGTGTTTTACTCGTGCTTTTTGTTAAATTTACCTATACTTCGGTGCTACTTCAAATTGTGTCTGGACTCTGAACGTTAAATTTGGCGATTTAGTCGATTTCAGATAAAATTAAATATGCAACTAGGCAGTAAAGTTATTTTATTTTCAAACGGCGTATAACATGGTGTTATAAGACTGAGTAGGCAAGGTATAAGTTTCATTTCTATGACACCACTTTTGAGCGGCGTATAAGTAGGACTAAGTTATATCATTATCTGCAAAAATGTATGACAGTTGCATGACAGTTGTAAAATTATTTATTAAATTGATTGTCATATTACGATTAGAATGATTCCATTTGAAAATAAAATATTGTATTTTATTCGGAGTATAAGCACTTTTATGTGACTCCGTATGGAGTTAATTCTCCTCGCTCCGCTCGGCGCTTACACCTCCATACTTCGTCACATAAAAGTTTCGCTTATACTCCTAATAAAATAAATATCTATTTTCTATTTTGCGTCTCTAACAGAATCATTATAAAACTCAAACGGGTTTCATAATAGCTTCATTATGAACTCCGGCTTTTTATTTTATTTTTTCATAGTGGTAACATTGCTTGACATTAATTTTTAATGGCATGTGGGTAACGCAGCGTCAAAAGCCAAAGCCCCCCTCACAAAATTGTAGAAAAGAAAATAGTGAAATTTTGAACATTTTATTATTATTTCTTCGAAAGTAAATCATTTATAGTTAATTGGGCTGTTTTTCTTAGTTCACGTGGTGTATTACTTATACTTGCTTGTTTACACATTTCAATAGAATGCCAAATAAGCTTGTTGCTGGTTGTGAAGTAAAAGTGACAACTAATTTCAAATTAACCTTGTTTTACTCTTTGGTTATGTTTGGTTAGTGTTACGAACAATTGTCAAATCATTCCAAATATTCCTAGGTTTATATTTTGCACATATTCTTAAATTTAAAATATAAATAGATGCAAAATAGAAAAAAATAGTATATTACACTTGTTTTATAAGACATTATTGTGGCACTCGTTCCTTTGAAGCACTCCTCACTTCGCTCGTCGTACTTCAAACAACTTGTGCCACAATATAGCGTCTTATAAAACTCGTATAATAATATACTATTCCATCACTCATAGTTGCTATTAATATCTAGTATCCATATTGATGATGAAAAATGCAACTTTGCTGCCTTGTTACACAAATAACTATTATTCTAGAATGCTTTATAACCGATAAAACAACAGTACAAAAGCAATTTTTCGCAGCTTGATTTCTACATCCATATTGTTTGTGAAATTATATTTAATTTGTTATTTGCAATCGTGATCGTGTAAAAGCAACTATCCAGGACCGTACTATTAAAAATCATGTTTATTACGAAATAAAAGCCCGAACTGCTAGAAAATGCTTTGTGTGTTGTGTGATATATCGTTGTAATCAGAACGATCAGAGGTTTTGAATTTTGAAGTGAAAAATCCAGGTCCGTATTTAAAAAAATGAAGTTGATGATGGTTGCAACATTTTGAAACATCGCATCTGAAGTCTAATAGCATATCCTAATGGAGGATAAAAAGTGTCTGTGAGAATGTGTTTTCAGTTTTTTGATATCTCTTCAAATAACCTCACAAAACGAGAAATTTGAAATTTCAATTTTTTTTCATATATTTCAGAAACAAATCAAGATACCTTCGATTTCTTTTAAGTATATTGTTGAACACCTAATTACTCAACTTTAGTCAATTTAACCGAAGCTGTATCTCTTCAAATACGCGAGATCCCTGTAGTGTCCCTCGAATTTCAGCCACCCTGTATAATTTGGAAAAAAAATTAGTTATTATTGCAATATTATTGTACTTTTGCTATAACTTTTACCACAATTTACATAAGTTTTTTACATTTTTAAATATTTATATATATATATATATATATATATATTATATATCACCAGTATATGTATTTTCACAATTTTGAAATTTGAAACTATGCGAAATCTCACTAAAATTTTAAAACTACATAATGAATTCGAAAATTTCATGTGAAATATGTGTAATAAGTGAACCACTGCCACAGAAATAATAATTTCAAAGAAAAAGTAAAATGTAACATTTACAATTTTACTGTGAAATTACTAGTATTATGTATTATATTTAATGGGTAGTAAAGTACCTCTTATATTACAAGTAAAATCATAAATAATTTTTTTCAGTGTAGACTCACATAACAATGTATTATTCAAAAATATGTAGAAACATTTCAAGGACTCTTCCCTGGACTGTTCGACAATGTAACTAACAAATGTTCGCGTTGAACTTCAACAGAACAGACTGGCAAATGTATCGCAGCAGCTTTTTCCTGCATTTATAATAAACCAAAGATCATTCCGTTTGACCCACATTGAAACTACGTGTGACTCATATGTAACTCTGCACGGGGGAATTCACCGTTGCACCCAACAGCAACTTAGTATTCCTGCAGGATAAATTTTTCATTACAACTATTTGCAAAGTGTAAAGCGCAAATGTTTGAGTTTTCTTTTAGGTAAATTTGACCCAACTTCTCTCTCTCAGTTCATAAATATTCCACCAATATATAAAAATCTAATAATCTTTTCCACCCACAGTGGAGGAGTTGCAGTGCCTGGCCGTATGGAAGGAAGGCAGCTCGAGGTACTTAGTAGGCAAAGTACACCACAGCCATGCAACGTCCAACGAGGACAGGTTCAGGTGCTTTGTGTATGAAAAGGCTTCGGCGGCGTCGGAGGCGCTGGATGGCGTCGATTATAGAGTCGCACAAAGCGGAGACGCGACCTGTAATGGACTCTTCAGTGCCACCGAGGGAAGCAGAACTATGACCCTTAAAAGAGGTGAGCACTGAATACGAATGGATCGCTTATGTACTTTAGATATACACACAAGTAGGTTTTTCTTTTGGTTTACTTTTAGAAGTACACAAAAAGTTTTTCAAACAAAATATTGATGGGGCGCTTGATATTCAGTTATTTTGGGTATGTAGAAGATATAAACTAGAGATTTCTAAAATATATCCCAAAAAATCTGTAATATAACCGCATTTCAAATAAGAAACCCAAAAAATTTGCATCTTAACTATCTAAACAAACTTGTCCAGGGTTGGATTGACAACAACGCCATGTAAATTTAAGAACGGAAATTTCCATTTTTCCTGTTTGCTAATTTCCCCCCGGTGATTTTAATTTTTTTGTGTTCTTTGTAGCCCCCTCGTTGAACAAATGTCGTTTCCCCTCCTGGGTGGCAAATTACAACCACTGGCACACTTTGGATTACACGGCAACGTACAGTTTTCATCATAGAAATTCCACCCTGAGGATAACCAATTCGTCCGGACTGGAAATGAAAGTTGTTTGTGCCCAAATGAAGCACACCACCAGAGATGACAATACTGTTGTGCTGCTGACACATTTCACCATGGGATGGTAAGAAAGGAGTTTCATTAGTGGACAAAAAAAAGTTTTTGCAATTTAAAATCTGGGAAATTTTGTTTAAAATAAGTAAGATATACTTAATTTTATTTAAAATAAGTAAGATATACTTAATTTTATTAAAAAAAAAAGTCAATTCACCATTACTGATCTAATTATCGTGAGTTTCAATATGTTTTTAATTAAATAAGAAATTAGTCTGCAACGGAAATTTTAATTATTTACCTTGGTTATTAAATATTTGGTGTAGATTATAATAAACTGTTTTTATGGTTTCCTCGACTATTAACATATATTTTTGAGCCTAAATACAGAATATCCACAGTTTCTCTACATTATATTTGGTTGGAAATGCAGCATACCAGACAATAAATTTCCTTGAAAATTTAGTTATACAATACATGTCAATAGCAGTGCTAATGTTTCCGTGCTGAAACTGGGAAATGTTGACTGTCTAATTGTGCCAAAATGCTGATGAGACACCATTGATTTATTGCAGCCAGAGTGGATTTACTTGCATGTCATTTTATCGGAGGGACGTCCACGTCATCGAGGTACAAATTGGATCCCATACGAAACGTCAAGAGGATGCCTGCAACACTGCATTTTTCAATCGCACCAATTTACCATACGTCACTCTAGTCAGTAAGTACAAATAATAAAAGAAAAATTAAGCAAAAAAATGTTTCGGCGAAATCCAATACTTAGTACCGAAATATCTTTTTGCTTTTTTGTGTTGTTGATCTATTTCCGCAGACTTTCCTGTTAATTGTTAACATGTGCCACGCCAAGAACTGTCATTAATAATATCTAATGACTTTCTTGGTGGTCTATAGTGCAGCCCATTAAGAGCTGCGGTTTAAAATAAACGTGCGCGTGTGGCAGATAAATGATCGTTTGGGGGGAGGCAAATTATGACACGGTGAATTTGGCGAAAGAAAAAATGGAGTTATAGATGGAAGAATTCGGTTTAAGTTGTGAAAAAGAGGTGAATTCTGACGAGAAAATAAGACAATTTCCAATAAATATTATTGAATCTGAACCAGAAACAACAAATGTATATATTTCATGAAAACAATGAATATTTTATATAAGTGAATTTTAAAGCAAGCAAATTATTTTTTAAAAAGCAAACAATGTATGTGATTAGTACTAACTATAGTAATGCTTTGATTTCAGTATAAATACAGATTTTAAATATATAAAACATATTTTACACTAGAAAGTTAAACCAAGAAGTTAAACCAAGAAGTTAAATTGCTGTTACAAAGCAATTATTTTTTTTCTAATGTTTTATTTGCTTCACTAAATAATTTATTGTTTCTTCTCTTATTTCCGCAAAATTAAACGCAGGCTAAGGGGCTAAGGCACTGGAATACTAGGAAATAAAAACATTTCGTTTCTTTAGTTTTTTACACATACGAAAGTTTACTAAAACTTAAAAACAATACATGAATTCAAACATATAGCTTTATAATATTTCTATTTGGATTTACTTACCTTTAAATTGCGAGAGAACTCAGTTGCCATTCTTGAAGTAAATTTTATTAAAGATTTGACTATTTTCGTTTTCATACTAAATCGTAAACAAAACTCTTATTCTAATTTGTATCATCCTCCAACTTTCTAATTTTCTAGCAACATCTCCAGAAACCCGCGCCTGTCCCTTCATGGGCAAATACGGAATTAACAATCTAATCCGCAGCGAACGCAGCTTGCATCCTAACAAGTATCCAAATCAGGCGGATGACCGCTACTTCGACAAAAACTACTATCTCAACAAGTTCCCGCGGTCCATCCAATATTTAAAGCGAAAAAAACGCTTGGACCAAGACGCAGACTGCGACGGCCAAGCGTTTAATAGCATGGTCATCGGGTGCAACGCCATCGACACCATGGAGTTTAGAACGGAGTGCTCTGCACCAGACAAGAAAACATGTAAGGAAATCATTTTAATTTTGAAGAGAATTTACGAAGGATTTTTTGTAGCTTATTCTTGCCATGGTCGCTGGGAGGAAAACGGAACAAATTACTTGATTACCACCCCGTTAAGCAGAGCATCGCACGGCGCCCGCCGGTACTGTTTTATTTATAAGGAGATGGGGGTTGATTTAGTGCTGTTTTCCACCGCGGCTGACACCTGCGATCGGAAAATTCGAGCGGGAATCACTGGAGAGCTTGTTTTTAACGTTAGCAGCACTGGTGAGTTTGTTTTCAGAATAGGGGAAAATAATTGTTAGTTAGATGGAATTATAAAATGGCAATTTAAGGGGATGTTTCGAATTTAGACAAATTGCTTTGAAGTTCTTGTCAATAAAATAACAATTTTCAACCCCGGCGCATTCACCAAAAATTCAATTTTATTATTTCAAATATTTAAAAATTAGTTTTAAAATTTCTTTTACTTCTAATATAAATCCTTATCTACTTCAACTCTTTTATAAACATTTGTGTTTTAAATAAAGCCTAAATAGATGAAAAATTATAAAATAATTATTTTTTCTCATACCTGCACGAAAATGGCCACTTTATTTAAGTGAAATGCGGGAACAAAATCGCCTTTTTTGGGTAGTCACGGAAAATAAGGAGTGGGGTAACATTTCTCACTTGGGTAGCCATTCCCTCCCTGATATGCGGGAGTTATTTGTGTATAATTAAGCTACCTTGTTTATGGTTGTCAGTGTGATTTTCTCACCGCAAAGTGTCAAGCAAAAATGTCAATGTTATGCTGTTATAATTTGTTCGCGCGTTTCACGCAAAAGAAGTGGCCATTTTCGTACAATTATGAGAATAAATAGAGTATGCTACACGGGAGGAATTGATTCTGCCTTGTTGCATAAACTACTATTATTTAAAATGATATAATTTTTTTTCTTTCACTGAAAATTTTTTTAGGATAGAGGAAAATAATTATTATAGACGGAATTATAAAATAACAATTTAGGGGATGTTTCCAATTTAAACAAATTGCTTTGAAGTTCTTGTCAATAAACACATGCAATAGTTTTTACCCCGGCGCATCCACCAAAATTTTAATTTTTATAAATAAATTTTTTATAACAATTAGTTTTAAAATTTCTATAACCCCCAATATAAAACCTTATCTACTTCAGTTCTTTTATAAACATTTGTGTTTTAAATGAAGCACAAATATGATGAAAAATTATAAAAATTATTTTTATTTAATTAAAGTGTTTTTTTCTGCTTTTTAGGTAAATGCATCGAAACCAGTGGCTCTCCACCCCCTTCATCAGCTCTACTAGTTCCAGCTGCGATATTCTATACTTTCTACCATATTCTAAACGCCGTTATTCAAAGATGATCAACATATTCGTAGATTTAGGATATAAAAAAATATGAAATTGAGACTGTTTAGGATCCGCTTGTCCAAGCACAAGCATTTAGTTTTAGTGATTCGATTTAAAAACAAAAACAAAAAACGGAGAACTTGCGGTTGTGTTATAAAATAATAAATTGAGAGGAAAAGAGTTTCCCTGTCTTGTACATTTATCTCTCTAAGTAAGTAATGTACTTTAATCTGTGATTACTGCAAATTTTAATGAAATAATCCCTCACACGTACACACTAATACACTTACACTGTTTATATTTCGTGAATTTTTGATGTTCCTCTAAATTGCTTAGTGAAATTTACCTTTTTGTCTTTGGAAAGTTTCTAGGGGAAAAACCTCGCGTGCAAATGGTTTTAAAAAGTGTAACAACTACTTACATATCATCAAATTTCGATAAGCCAGTTTGGATGGGTGGAGTTTCCTCTTTTAACTGTCCAACCCCGCGCCCCTTAGGAAAACATATAGCAAAAACAACTGTGATGGATTTTGTTGAATGAACAATATGAAAATAAAACACGGCATTTTATTCGACAAAAAATGCTTGCAATAAATACGTATTTTTGCACAGAAACAACCCATTTGTTTAAAAAGTTTTTAAACATAAAAAATAATGTAAATGAAATGAAGAGGGTGATATTTTTGGTAACCGGAAGCAATATTGATTATTTTTGTTAAATTTTAATCATGTTTATAAGTGAAAGATGAAGAAAAATGTATAAATTTTAAACTGCCAATTATGGTTTTTGATTTTTCGTTTTGGTTTTTCGGTTTTTATAAATATTGTATATCGTCGTAAGCAATAATTTAAGATAGATTAGAGATTTGTATAAAAATGAAACAAAACAAATTATATTATATATAATATTATAATAATATACAACTTTAAATGAAGTGTGAAGTCGTTCTTTCAGCTAAGAATATCTTTCAGAAGAAGTCCGATTCTTTTTCCTAATTTTACGTCAAATTTCGTTGGAAATATAATTAATCAGCAACTGAGCATTAAAGTAACAAATCCTTTTATTTTCGCAAGTAAAATAAGCCCGGAGATTTTAAACAGAAATTCTATAATGAATTAGAAAAAAATAAAAAATTATAAAATACCATCGGATTTTTTGGAAATCATTTATAATTCAATGGAATTTCAAGTAATCAGGAGTAAGAATACTTTGAAATCGAAGTAATAGTCACAAAGATAGTAAATTGAAAATGTTGGTGAAATCTTTAAATTTTCTGCTGGGAGGACGACTAAAGTGGAAGTAAAGCCACTAAAACTAAGAAAGCAGGCTGTTTAGGTTGCAAATTATCGTATAGTAAATAAATCTATTAGTTCAAGAAGTTGTTAATTGACTGAAGATGACCTCAATTTCACTTAAAGTGGTTGAAAATTCTATGTAAACACCCTAAAACCCTCTCCAATGTTCCTTAGTCTATTTTTTTCCTATCATTATGCGCTAAAAATCTTGACAATATAATAATAATTAAATATGTGATGATTTTTTGATAAACCTGCTCAAATTCTCGTGGACAAAGAGCATTGTTTAGGGGTTTAGTAAATTGGTCAATTAAATAAAGGAAATAATAATTTGCAACTGGTCTGAAAATGTGTTGAAAGTTTCAGTGGACAATTGCCGAAAATCTTACAAAAAAAAATAAAACGTTGTGCGAATTGCAATCATTGTAATTGTATAAAAATCTGTATAATTTACTAAACGAAAAAAACCAATAGTGGATTAGTCTAGGATAATATAATAATAATAATGTAAAAAAACCGATAGAATAAATCTGATGAACAAACTTTATAATAGTACTCGTAGTAAGAAAAAAAGTAGACTGTTTTTATAAAGGCAGAATATGTAAAGCACAGAGAAAATCCTTTGTTATTTTTCTTCCAACCAGAGACGAAAAACGTAACCAGCAAAAGGTATTCTCTGTGCTATAGAAGAATGGTGCCTTGGATGTTTTGTTTGATAAAAAAACCCACAAAATGTTGATTATATGAACAAAATGCAATTGTTGTAACAATATCTGTACATTATCTGAATAAAAAATTCGAAAGCAATGTGTGGTTGGAAATTCCTTTTGTAGTTGTGTCGTCTGATTGAGAGATTAATTTATGGAAGATGGTAATTGAAGTGGAGACTAAATTAATCAAGAAGTAATTGGAAAAGCCAATACAACAATATATCAAGTTTGTCTGGATTATTTTTTTTAAATAATTTATAATTAATTAATAATTGTCTTTTATAGATACGTGAATACAGTTCTTGAAACTTGAAACTAAAAAATCAGAATATTTAATTATCCGCGTATAGCACAAGTAGGTACTTGGAAACAATCAAATCCAAAAATTATTTTTAAACTGCTTCAAATATTAAATGCTAAAAATAGCGTTCTCAATCCTGTTTTTAAACTGAAATTGTCAATATACTAAGTGATCAGGTCAAAAAACTATTAGTAAATTATCCCCATAATAATCTATCCGAACGTCCGGTTTAATTATTTAAATTAGTGCAGTTAGTTCATAAAAATTAGTTTAAAATATTTAGTGGAGGGGAACTCATTGCCGTTGGGTTTTTTTACCATTCCATCAGATTTACAAGTTCAGTTTAGCGCAGGTTGACACTGACACGGTTTCGCCTGCACAACACAACCAGTACAAAATTAAATGTGTAAACATAACCTCAATTATTTCAGCGTTTGTATTTTGTTTTATATTTACACCAAACAAAATCTAGTTTGCTAAGGAAGGGAAACAAAGCAATTAAATCCTAGGGAATTTTAGGTAAGTTTGTTTTGATTACTTGAGGTTTGAGAAAAAGTGTTAGAGGAGATTTAAAATTTAAATACCAGGTTGAAAAGTGGTTAATTGTTGCGATTGCGGCCCACTTTTTTGTAATTGGGGTTAGTGTACGATGGAACCAAGGAAATACTTGTGTGAGGAATTGGATTTTTTGTTTTAATTGTTAAGTCCGGATTTCCCTTAGTTTTTAAAGGAAACGAGAATTAGATAAGAAAAACTGTGTATACAAAAAGTTAATTTATTTAAATTATGCATTACAAACAATAAAAAAATTTTTTTTTAGCAAACTTTAACTTCAATTTCCATAAGAATGCATATAATTCCATATTAATGCATAGATTGTATATTATAATCATAAATTTTGAAATGGCAATTTATTTATTAGAATCACTGATTAGAATAAACCCACCACATGGTATTACAGGGTGATGAAAAGTGCGTAAACAATTTTTCTTCGATATTTCACCATCATAAGTTTCTATTAGGTACTTATTTTTCAGCAAATTTACTAGGTACCCTTTAAATCTGCCACTGCATACAATAAGGATTAAATAATAAAAGTAAATACTGTTTTATATTCAGTAATAAAGTTTGTTTAGGTATAAAATATAAAACACATAAACTAAATCTCCTCAAATGGATAAATAAACCACCCATGTAAATTTCGCTTTATTTATAATCCAATACAAAATTGAACAATGATTTTTATTATACAAAAGGTGCCTCTGTCTCTAATACAATAATAAACCCATAATACTTTTATCAGTAAAATTTATAAATAAGCAAATTAATTTCGCATATCTACAGAGAGATAATCCCGACAAAACAATTGTCAATTTCCAATAAAAAAAGCTTAAATTCTCATTTTATCACTTTACAATTATAGTATGTAATATCTCATTAAAAATCACAACAAATCTACACCCATAAGTAATTTAAATAAATATTCATTTCATCTCACACGATGTGATAAAACCGTATAAAATGAAACCTTGACAAAGGATGATGACTATTTTGTGTTTTTTACCTTCATTCATGATTTTTTGTTTCATTTTCTAATAGGTATAGTATCGGTACCTACATAAAAATACAAAAGCGATGTTGAGCGGAGCAAAACCAGTGTATAAATGGAGTCAGTGGCGGAACTTTGGGGGAAACGAACTAAAGTTAAAAATATTTGATGATCTGATGACTTTCTTATACGATGCGATATAGTAGTAATCATTGAATTTTGAAAAATACTGAAGTGTCGTCTATAATCACATGTTGACCACATCCGAGTTTTTATTAATATTAACGAGAATGTATTTAAAATATGGAAGAGTCAAAAATCTTCAAAGTTTAAATATAAAAATTAAAACTTGTTATTACGTGTTGTGCGTTTAAGACCAGAGAGGGTATACTTAGCAAACATTTAACGGTGGAAATTTGTAATAAATTGTTTATTTGATAATGAATTAAACACAAACACAAAACATATAAAAATAAATAGTTTGCATTAAAAAAAACATAAAAAATATAGCAAGATTCTGTAATAAAAGTTTAAATTTTACACTGAGGTTTTTGTCTCTAATTTATAAGGTTTTTTAACATTAAAAATGAAGACATCTCAAAAAATACTTCTATTGTTCTTACATCAACTTCCTCTTCAGAAATCATGCAATTAACAAGTTCGCAGTTTTTAGGTAAATCACTAGATTGCACTATGTGGTTCTCGAATAAAATATTACTGATGACCGCACTTCTTGATTGCTAAAAATGCTAAGTAATATTTTCTTTTTCCTGGGTAATGTCTACTTTAGAAATAATGTATTTTTACTTTTTCTTAAGCCATCAACTGTTTTTTCAATCCCTTATTTTCAATTTTAATGGGAACTTTATTTTTGATTATTCTGCAATATGATTTGCGGATCCCTACAAAAACAAAATAATAGTCCGGGTACGCAAGTTGCGGACCTATAACCTACAGAATAAACGTCCGCAAATTAACCATGTACTTTGCATTTGCGGACTCATCACAGTGAGCGTAATACAAATCCGCAATTTGCGGACCCTGAGACTCTTCCTTAAAATTCGCTATTGCTAAGTTTGTAATTATTGGAGCTACAGAGTCAGTTAAATTAGCAAACTGATTACAATGGTGAAAACCGAGAAACAATTGACCATCTGGTTTTCGAGATATTCACAAAAATAACAATTTTTTAAATGGAACACCCTGTAAATTTTGGCAAAAATCGATGATAAATTAAATTCTGTACAAAAAATCTCCTTATCTTTTTTTGATAATAATTTAAAATAGGCGATTATTTTGAAAAAATTCTTTAATATCATCGGAATAGTACCTAATTTATTAAAACCAAACAATCATAATTTTAAATTTACGCAAGTTGAAAAAAACTTGAAAGAATTAAGTACGGAAACATTGAAAATTGGCAAAATTATATTTCATGGCTACTTAATATTAAAACTTTGCAAAAATTTTTTCTAAATAACTCGCTTATTTAAAATTATTGTAAAAAAAAGTAGACATTTTTTGTACAGAATTTAATTCATCATCGATTTTTGCAAAAATGTGTTATTTTTATGAATATCTCGAAAACCGGATGGTTAATTGTTTTTCCCTTTTCACCATCAGCGGAAAAAATGCTACTAGTTTGCTAATTGAACCGACTTTGTAGCTCCAATAATAACAAAGTTAGCAATAGTGAGCCACTTCGCGCGATATTGCACTTGGAAATTACTGTTCCCAAAGTCGATGTATTTAGTTGTTTCGTATATTTTTTATTAAATCACATGGAAATTAAGTTAAATATCCCGTAAAAATCGTGTTAAAATTTTGAGCGTTTTTAAGCAATTTTCAAATATGTAGTTTTCGGAAGTTTCTCTTGCACTTAGTGCAAGTCTCTCTTTGTCCCACTCATTACAACCGAATTTTTGGACAAAAAATATTGTGCTTGAAATTTACTTTTCCTAAAATCGAATTATTTAGTTCTTTCGTATAATTTTGATTAAACCACTTGGAAATTAAGTTAAATTATTTAGTATCGGTACCTACAACAGAAATTAGTAAAAAAATTAAAAAAGGGCGTCCTAATACGATTCGAACTCGAGGGCTTCAGATTACGAGCCCAATTATCTCTACTCTAAACCTTCTGAAATAATACAAAATGAGAAATATATTTTATGTTAGATATTAATATAATTTCTCGCGTTTTTCAAATATTTTTTGAAGGAATTTAACAAAAGGTTCCAACAAAATATGATCAAAATTTAATTCGAAACCAATATTCGGGAATAGAAAAATCTCGTAAATTGTTTCCTTTTCAAGATAATCTTAAAAAACCTAAAACTGTCTTCAGGTAATAGTCCTTCAGCTGGGGATCAAAAGGTAGGAAGTAAAAGTGGGATGAGACGACGCAGTGTTTTCTGAAGGTTTTTTGGTCGCTGAATCCGAATCCGTGCGTCATTTTTCAATAAAGTGGTGCAAACAAAAGTTATTAACAATTTATTGTTTAAAACGCAATAACTCGAAAAGTATAGATTTTACCGAGCATTTTACCAAAAAAAGTTTCAAACAAAAGTTGTTCAAAATAAAAAGACTCTCCGAAAAGGTCATATGATATTTTGTCATAAAGTCGCACGGACAAAAGTTATTAATAATTTATTATTTAAATGTTTAAAACGCAATAACTCGAACAGAATACATTTTTCCAAAAAAAGTTTTAAACAAAAGTTGTGCAAAATAAAAAGATTCTCCGAAAAGGTCATATGGTATTTTGTCATAAAGTCGCTCGAACAAATGTTATTAACAATTTATTGTTTAAAACGGAACAAACCAAAAAGTATACATTTTAGGAGAGTCTTTTTATTTTGTACAACTTTTGTTTGAAATTTTTTTTGGTAAAATGTACACTTTTCGAGTTATTGCATTTTAAACAATAAATTGTTAATAACTTTTGTCCGAGCAACTTTATGACAAAATACCATATGACCTTTTCGGAGAGTCTTTTTATTTGGCACAACCTTTGTTTGAAACTTTTTTTGGTAAAATGTATACTTTTCGAGTTATTGCGTTTTAAACATTTAAACAATAAATTGTTAATAACTTTTGTCCGTGGGACTTTATGACAAAATACCATATGAACTTTTCGGAGAGTCTTTTGATTTTGAACAACTTTTGTTTGAAACTTTTTTTGGTAAAATGCTCGGTAAAATCTATACTTTTCCAGTTATTGCGTTTTAAACAATAAATTGTTAATAACTTTTGTTTGCCCCACTTTATTGAAAAACGACGCACGGATTCGGATTCAGCGACCAAAAAACCTTCAGAAAACACTGCGTCGTCTCATCCCGCTTTTACTTCCTACCTTTTGACCCCTAGCTGAAGGACTATAAGTACCACTTGTGTTGGTGCTAGATGAAAAAGATTTTGTTCAAACTATTAAATATGAAATTTGGTTCAATTCCGATAATTCGTTTTTGAGTTATCGTGGATACAGACAGAAACAATCACAAACACATATCTTAATATCTTTAAAAAAATCCACTTTTTTCAACTCTACGTAATAGATACTTAACCTCATTACATGGCGATCCCATCAATTTTTTCGCATAGATAATACCGTCATCAACCACATTTGGTATAGTACCGAAACCACCGAACGACGTCAGATTAATTACTCAAATTAATTTATCTGATTAAAATGCCATCATGAAAAACAATTAGTGCTTAGTAAAAAAATTCTTAAAATAGTGCAACTTCACGATTACATACTAATTTATTTTATCAGTTTCAAATGGACTTGTGTGGTTTTTATCCTGATAAAATTTACTTTATCGTTTGTATTTAAAGTATTTTTTCTGTTTAAGTTACAATGAAAATAGAGGTGGCTCCAAAACGCTTGTGGATTATTGCGATAGTTTTCTTCTTGAATGTTGTGAATGTGTGTAAGTACTTAGAAATTTTGTCCGAGTTATATAATTTTTTTGTAAAATGTTTCAGTTGCTAATTTGGAAGTGGATAAGCATGACCTGACCTTAACTCTAAACAACAAGGAGAAGTTTGTGTTAAGAATTGGGTAAGATCCTGAAAATATTTCGAAAAATTTCTTATAACGTAGGTAATTAAAAATTAAAATAAATTTAGAAAAATTACCTAGTTATTAATAGAATAAATTATGTATTATAAGGATAAAAACATATTAACCGATTTAACCGGCTTTTAATCGCTAATTTTCTAAGAACATGACCTTCTAAGTTTATTAGTAAAACGCCTCATTGTTTTGCATACCGTTTTGTAGATACGAATTTTTCTATGTTGTCATGTTATTTAAACTAGTATTAGTCTATAATCTATCTAGAACATTAAATTTTACATAAACGAAATGTTTTTTTTTCAGAGATGTTTCAAAGAAAAACGCAACTTTACACTTTGTTGTCCAACATACGGATTTAGTGAAATTGTCGCTTAGCGATATCGAGTTAGATAACCAAAGTAGCAATGAGAATATTACGATTGAAGTTGGGGCCATTGGTGCTGGACATTGCGAAATTTACGCTAATGTCACAGATAAATCCATTAAGTAAGAAAAAATTTAAATTTACTATATACTTTGTAACTTTCTGTTTCTTCAAGTGTTAAAGACGTCTATCTTCGAGTTATAATCCACAAAAATCCAGATTTGGACACTTTTTCCCTCGTGATTGGTTGGATTTATTTCGTCGCATGGTCCGTTTCGTTCTATCCACAAATCTACATCAACTGGCGACGAAAAAGGTACAAGTATCTTTAGGACAACAATTTATTATTACCACGAATTTTTCTGTTCAGTTAATAAGTTTTAGAACTAATGGTGGAATTTTTTGAATCCCCCAGTATATTTTACATCACCCTGTATACACGCTGTTTCAAATTCGCTTCTCACTACAGGGATCTTAGAAACGATAAGACATACAGCTTTGGTTAAATTGGGGCAAAGTTGCCTGATAATGTGGCCAATAATAAGCCGTTAATAAATCGAAAATATCTTTTGTAGTTCTGGAGATTTTTTGAAAAAACCAAATTTTTGCTTTTTCGTTTTTATTTTTTTCTGCTCATATTTTTCAAGATATCGAAAAACCAAAATCAGTTTACCATGGACAGTTTTTGTGCTTTATAAAATGACGTTAAAATTTTCCTCGTGCGATGTGATGATTACACAAGAACAAAACGTCATATGGAAAAAATTATAACGCCATTTTATAGAACTTAAAAATGCTACTTAAAACGATAAAAAAAATACAGGGTCGTATTTAAAAAAAATGAGTTGATGACGTCAGCGAAAAAACGAAACGTCGCACGAGGAAAATTTAAACGTCATTTTATAAAGCACAAAAAGTGTCCATTGCAAACTGATTTTGGTTTTTCGATTCCTTGAAAAATAAGAGCAAAAAAGAATAGAAACGAAAAGACAAAAATTTAGTTCTTTCCAAAAATCTCCAGAACTACAAAAGATATTTTCGATTTCTTAACGGCTTATTATTGGCCACATTATTACGCAATTTTGCCCCAATTTAACCAAAACTGTATCTGTTACCGTTTCTGAGATCCCTGTAGTGAGAAGCGAATTTGAAACAGCCTGTATATTTTTACCTCCAATCTAAGCAATTACTCCAATCTTTATACAAAATATTTTTCTTCTAATTCAACATTAACAAACAATCCCACACCATTTTATTTTCGTTTCTTTTTCCAGTGTTGTCGGGCTTAATTTCGACTTCGTCGTCCTAAACATCGTAGGCTTCACCTTGTACGCTACATTCAATTTGGGCTTGTACTTCATACCGGAAATTAAGGTATTGTACACTGTTGGACAAAAGAACAAATTAAGTAACTTTGTTCTATTTGTAGGATGAATATTCAAACCGCTATCCACGAGGTTTAAATCCGGTTCAAGTGAACGACATAGTTTTCGCTATTCATGCTGCTTTGGCCACTGCTGTGACTATCTGGCAGTGTTTTATCTATGAGAGGGACGAGCAAAGGGTTTCAGTTACAGCGAGGGGGATACTAGCGTTTTTTGGACTGTTTTTGGTTATTAGTGTGATTTTGGCTGGCACGGATGTGATACACTGGTTGGATTTTCTGTATTATTGCTCATATATTAAGCTGACTATCACGCTTATAAAATACATACCACAAGTATTTAGAAATTTTTCTGGATTTTTACGAATCTTTTACAAAACGTTTTTTTCAGGCGTATATGAACTACAAAAGAAAAAGCACCGTTGGTTGGAGTATTGGTAATATTTTCCTAGATTTCACTGGAGGATCTTTGAGCATGTTGCAAATGATTCTAAACGCCTACAACTATGGTAATAAAAATTTTTATTTGGGATTGTATAAGTAATTTTGGTCTTTTTTCAGATGACTGGGTGTCGATTTTCGGTGATCCTACAAAGTTTGGTTTGGGTTTGTTCTCCGTTGCCTTTGATATATTCTTCATGATTCAACATTATGTTTTTTATAAACACACGAATTATCAAGAAAACTAGTTTAAAAATGGGAAAATCCTCGGAGAATCCTTCAAAGTCCTTAATACTTAAATCGGTAATTTTAAGAAACAGTATTTATTGTGATTTTTTACACTTATGTATAGAAATTGTTATATTTGTAAAATAGTATATTTTATCATACTTTTTTAATACCGTTATTTTATTTTTACACACAACCACCATAACTATGGTACAACTGCGCTTTTTAGTACCTACATTGGAACCAAAAGAATGATAGATGCTTAGTTCAAACAGTTTTATTACAAATTTTTCAAAATCTGAATAGGTATAGTTAGGTGTTAGGTGAGAAGTGGCAAAGCCGTCAAAAACAATAAAATCACTGTCTAGTTACAGTAAAAAACGTACTTCATACATTTATTCCGATTATATACAAAAATACTTTCTTTGGTGACAAAACAATTTTTACAAAAACATCTTCATTTAATACAATACCTAAAAAACCTATGTTAGAATAGCAAATGGCACTTATGGTAACAATAATCACTTCAACTTGCACTAGAAACTCAATAAAAATAAACATTCGCTATGTAGTTTTATAAAAAGCCGAGAGTAAATACTTATATCAAAAATACAACAAGCTTTTTTCTTGCCTTGTGTGTTACTTGGCAGTTTTATTTTTGGTCTTTGGTGGTTTCGGGGGCGGCATTGGCGGCACCTCGTTATCCAAATCATCACCCTCCAACACAGGCAACGTGGTATTTGTGTTTCTCGATATTGAGTTTCGATGCGAATAGAGGAAGCTCACATTTTCCGTCTGGTTTGATGTTAAACTTTCCATCGTTATTGTGCTTGTAATACTGTTCAACTCTGAATCGCGCAGTTTTACTGGGAGAGGGGGTGGGACTGCGTCTTCTTCACTAATACTAGAATCGGTTGTACCTACAGAGAATATTATTAGAAATTACTAAAGAAAATCAAATTTTTAGACTTACCAACGGAATCTCGATTACTGCTATTTCCAGAACTATTAGCCCCACGAATCGTCACTGAAACACTATTAGGGCGCGAGAATTGCCCACTAGAAGGACGGCTTAGCCTCTTCTCGCGCTCCACTTCCGAACGAAGCGGCCTCTTGGGCATTAACTGCAAAAAGTCTCTTTTAACATAACACTTTATTATTATCGTCTATAATTAATACCTCTTGGGTTAACTCGAAAATCGGCGGTGTTCCTCCATTGGGAACAACCTCAGTAGGTTCGGTGTACCATTGTGTGGCGCCCCCAGTGGACGGACTAGTAACTTCACTTTTACTGGAGCGGCGCTTTTCCTTCGGTGTTTTGTGTGACTTTTTCTGACTTAGAGATGGGGTACCTGTAAAGGTTTTGCTGGGCGATTGAAGCAGACTTTTCGAATGGGCGTGATGGGGGGATTTGCTGAAAATAGGAGAGAAAACAACACATATTTAACAACACAAGAAATGGACAAAGGTAAAAACAATTTTTAGGTGGGATTTGCGTGTATTAGGGAGACAGATGGGAAGGTAAAATAGGCGACAACCAGAAAGTAAAATAAAGTGCAACACGTCTTTAATCCGAATACATTTTATTCCATTTGTCGCCTACTTTTTATTCAAACAATGCAATGGAACAATAATTACCGTATTAGTATAAATCCCCACTCCATTCAATTAAATGTAGGTTAGCTTAGGTTAATTGGGAAAAAATGAGTAGAAATTAGATTATAATAAAAAATTTAATTAAAAAATAATTAGCAAAAGGACTATGATTTATTGGTTAGGCATAAGAAGTGTTTCTGTTATTCATTGTTTGTACACCTCGTCTGAAAAAAACCAGAAATATTAAATCAGCGTGGACTATATTCTAGTTATTAAGCAATAGAAACAAAACCAAGAGGTTAAGCCAATTAAAAGCAATCTACCTACTAGAAAAAAAAACTAAAAGTTAACTCTCTCGTATACAAACCTGTTAACTGCAGGCGAAGCAAAATTAAAACTAGCAGTAAACTGTCTGAGTGAAGCCACTTGATTCCTTGTTAAACTTGAAACTCTGCTTCGTCCTCCCCCCACATTACTACATAACATACCAAAGAAAAAAAAGAAAAAAAAATTGAAACCAACACATAAAAAGCAAAGACCACACCATGCGGACAAACACCGAACTTACTCAGAGGTCGAGGACATATCCGGAGTTTTGTCGCCGTTGGAAATACTGTAATGGCGGCGCATTTGCACGTCGTGTTCTAGCTTAATATCATATTTCTAGAAAAAGAACGAATCGGTTACAAGGGACGAATAAAGTGTGAAAGAAAATCAAATTCACTTTAATAACTATAAGAACTTTATCCATTTTGACGCTTTCTAGAATTTCCTTACCCGTTTTCCATATTTTCCCTCCACTTTCGCCTTCATCTCCCCAAAGCACATTTCCAAGCGTTTTTGTAATGGCTCCAAATTACGCGGCGCCTTTTGTTTGTGGATCTGAACGCAATGGTCCAAAAGTGGAATTTGATCGGCTAACAAATCTTTGAGCCTCTGTAAAAGGACGGCGTCTTCTGGATGGTGAGTTTGATAGTTTTCAGTGAAGAAGGCTTCCTCGTAGTTTTTTATACCGCCCATCACTCCTGCGTCTAGAATACCTGAAAAATTCAAAAAATTTACGTTGTTTTGATTTGATAATTTAATCTGCGTTAGAAAGAAATATAAGATATGCTAGATTGTCTTATTTGTCACTTTATTCCAATAAATTAACTGAAAATCCAAGGTTATCTTTTTAGAACCTTAAAAACTTAGTTAAAGTTATGGTGTTAAGTATTTCCACTGACGTCACACAAAGATGCCCATTATCATATCTTATATTTCTCTGTATTAAGCTAGCTAACCTACCGGCTAACGTTAGACTCAACGGATTCAACTGAACACACCCACGCTTATACAACACAATGTAATTACTCAACGCCTTGTTGGACTTTTCTATAGTTTCCACCGCGTATCTCAGCGGGGAAATCTCCTGCACCGACGTCATCTTCACTGGGGCCCATCGCAAAATCGACGGCAACGCATACGTCGTCACTAGTTCAGTCCGTTCTAACCACAAATGCGCAAACTCATTACTACTTTCAATTAACGGGTCTTTTCTAGTAAATGGCCTAGAAAACGTGAACTTATCAATGTTGTTTACTTTGTAAAAACTGACGATTTGCTCGGAAACTGGTTTGCCGGAGAAGCGTTGGCGTTTCTCATCCATGACAGGATCCACTTTGTTGATTTGAATATCTGAAGAAGAAAAAACTGTTAAAAAGCGAGTAACTAAGGAAAAAAGTGCATACATTGTTTATCTGAGTCGGTTATTTCTTCCCCAGGGGGCGTTAATTTATTCAAGAGCTCAGCTTTGGGAAACTCGTTAAGGATTCTCGAATTGAAATCCGGTAATCTTTCATAGGCTTTCCCGCGATAAACCATGACTTTGTTTTGTAGGAACTGTGGGAAACCTCGTCCGAAATAACCAACTCGGAAATACTCGGGTTGTGGTCGAAGACTCTTGATAATATCCTCGTAAAACTTGGCCATGCTCGTATGAATTTCGCTTAACTTCTCATAGTCAAACGTTTCCTCGCGGTATTGCTCGGAAAGTTCCTGGCATTTTTTTATAGCAAACTCCCACATTTTTCCTTTAGAGAAATTCTCAATGATGTTGTAGAAGAGTTCTTCTTTCAGTTGGCGATGTGTTCCCATGTTTTTAAATTTGGAACTCTTGAGGATGGTTGACAAGGGGTCATCGGACCATTTCACTAGATTAGCGTAGAGTTCCAAAGTGTTGGCCGCTTCGGTGTAATTGTCGCATTCCAAGTGAAGATGGTAAAGTTTTAACAGGTAACGAATGTACATTTCCTCTTTGTTGATTTCCCGGTAGAAATCCAGCAGGTTCACAGTGCATGTCATGCGATTTTCTTTGTTTTCATCGACGATTATGTCGCGATATTCCAGGAGACTTGTCATCAGTCTAGTGACGATTTTAACGAATTTAACACCATCGTCCTTTAGATAATTATGTCGACTACAACTGTCTAACATTATCTCATAAAATAACTCCTTGAATTCTTGGTCGCCTTTACCATAACCAAACAAAAAATCAATCTTGGCAATCATCTCATTTTCAAACATACGAAAATTCCCTTTAATATGCGTGGAGTCTCTTTTCGTATCCCCATAACTTTCCTCCTCCAACTTCGACGAGTACAACTCGCACTGCATCATATCAAAGAAAATCCCAATCGTCGCCTTCCTCAACTCAACTTCCGGAATTAGCGTCATCTCCAAAATCACCTCCACCAAACTCGGCACAAACTGCACCTTATTCTGTCCTAAGCTGAACCACATTGACCTAACCTCAAACCCAGTTTCCCTTCGCATGTCCTTGTAACGATTTATAATCCTCAAGCGCTTGTTCTGTGAGAAATACTCCAATTGAAGAGAGGGTTGTATCATAAAGCTGATGGAGCAATGGAAGAAGTTATTCCAAGCGTTGTATTCGAATTTTTGGAAGAAACAGTCGCGGATGGTGTTGGCGAAAAAGCGAAGGGCTTTGAGGATGATGCTGTTTTGGAGCATTATCATGTCGCACCAGTCGGACGGGAAGACGGAGTCGTTGACTAGTTCTTTGAAAACTACTAGGATTTCCATGAGGAAGTCGAGGATGTCGAAGGGTGTTTGGAATTGGGCGATGTAGTGGCTGTAGTGGTCGTTGGACATGAGGCGGAATATGTCTAGCATGACTGCCACGAGGTTGCCCTAAAAATAAAAAAATACTTCTAGTCCAGTCAACGAAGGTCCGATATAGCAACAAATAAGAAATAGGAAAGTTATTTAATATATTATGAAATATTTACAAAAATTAAAAATTATTTATTCACCTTATAGCATAGCCTATTAAAAATACGATTTAAGGTCAATATCAAACATGATCTGGGAAATTTTTTGTAAGAAGTTGAGAGACCAACGTAAATCACTTCGATTCTTTAATTTTTACGATTTTTATAGGGAATAAAATTCACGACAAATCTCTAGATTTGTACTTTTCCATATTTTTTTGAGCTTTACAAGTTACGTAAAATCTACTTTCATCGTCAGATTAATAAAAAAAATAAATAAAAAAAATTCCGCAAAGTCGAGATTTGATATAGTTTGGGGTTTGGTTTGTTATTATATTAAAATATAAAAGTTACTATATACTATATAGTAACAATATACTATATAGTATATAGTATATTGTCATTTTTACATCGCCTTAATGTCTTTATTTTGTATTTTTACTTATATTTCTCTTGATTTATTTGTCGAAATTTCCAGATTTGTTATAGTTTTTAGTTTGTCTGTTATATTTGTAAAATATAGAAGTTACTGTGTCATTGTTTCTACATCGTCTTCATGTATTTGTACTTATTTTGTATTTTTACATATATTTTTCTTGATTTATTTGTAAAACATTTTTTTGAGACGAAAGCTACAACTCAATAAATAATAGAAATATCGAAAAAAATCATATACAGGCTGTTTCAAATTCGTTTCTCACTACAGGGATCTCAGAAACGGTAAGAGATACAGCTTTGGTTAAATTGGGGCAAAGTTGCGTAATATGGTGGCCAATAATAAGCCGTTTAGAAATCGAAAATATCTTTTGTAGTTCTGGAGATTTTTTGAAAAAACCAAATTTTTGCCTTTTCATTTTTATTTTTTTCTGCTCCTATTTTTCAAGATATCGAAAAACTAAAAGCACTTTGTCGTGGACACTTATCGTGCTTTATAAAATGACGTTAAAATTTTCCTCATGTAACGTTTTGTTTTTCCGCTGACGTCATCAACTGAATTTTTTTAAATACGGCCCTGTATCTTTTTTGTCGTTTTAAGTAGCATTTTTTGTGTTCTACAAAATGGCGTTTACATTTTTTCCATACGACGTTTCGTTCTTGTGCAATCATCTTCAGATCATTTTTTAAATACGGTCTTGGATTTTTTTTACAATTTCATTAGTATTTTTCCTCACTTCCTCATATCCACACATTTTGGTAAACTTAATAATAATATATTTTCTTTTATAATAAATCAAACTAACCTATTATTTATTGTTAGTAGTAATAATAAGAACAATGGAAGTAATTTTTTTAAATAATTTTATAAAATAAACACTTATGAAATCGTCAATACTGATGATGGGCTGTACAATGAAAAAAAATACTGATGAAATTGTAAAAATAATCCAGTGCCGTAGGCATTCAAAAAATGATCCGATGATTACACAAGAACGAAACGTCGTATGGAAAAAATTTAAACGCCATTTCATAGAGCATAAAAAATGCTACTTAAAACGATGAAAAAAAAACAAGGTCGTATTTAAAAAAATTGAGTTGATGACGTCAGCGGAAAAACGAAACGTCGCATGAGGAAAATTTTAACGTCATTTTATAAAGCACAAAAAGTGTCCATGGCAAAGTGTTTTTGGTTTTTCGATATCTTGAAAAATAAGAGCAGAAAAAAATAAAAACGAAAAGGCAAAAATTTGGTTTTTTCAAAAAATCTCCAGAATTACAAAAGATATTTTCGATTTCTTAACGGCTTATTATTGGCCACCATATTACGCAACTTTGCCCCAATTTAACCAAAGCTGTATCTCTTACCGTTTCTGAGATCCCTGTAGTGAGAAGCGAATTTGAAACAACCTGTAAAGAAATTTGTAGGAAATAAAATTCTCTACAAAAATTATCTAGGCAGGCACTTTTATTTCACAACACTTAACTATTCGGTCTTACTTACAGCATAAGGATTATCGCGCTCCATTTTGATATGACTCTGGATAACAGTCCGCAAATCCACGTGAATAATCTGTGCAATATCCCCGTCGGTAGCACCAACGTCCCCCCGGAACAACAGCTCCAAAATATCGCTCAAAATCTTAATGCACACGTCCACCTTAAACATGTTGAACAATTAAAAACCTTTTTCAAGGCTCAAACTAACTCTTAAGCGTTTAGCCAAAGCAAACAATAGAAAAACTATTAGAAAACTATCAAGAGTGTTGTATGTCATTGTATAATGTGTGTAGGTACTTAGATTATATTTTGTCACCTCTTCAGAATATCCGACATGTTGATTGACGAAACGTTCAGTTGTTCCAAGCAGCTGAGCTACCTTAGCCACCGACCTATTCTGCCTCCTGCCGTCTTGGCGCGCCACAAGACCCTACACAATTTACCCATTGCACCACTACACACTACCAAAATAGAACTCAACAACAAATAATAATCATACAAATCAGTACTAAGTACAAATAGTTACCCACATAAAATAGGAAAATGTTACCACAACCAAAATTTTAATAATAATAAACAATAAATCAAATAATGCACATGCCACATTTGTTTCAGTTTAATAAATCAACTTTTAGATTATGTAGTATAGTAATTAAAAAACATTGGAGGTTTAACTACTGGGTTAAGCGCAAACTTGGTAGTTGCTAAACATACATCATACATCTAAAAAACGTGGATGGATTACATAAGAATTACATAGAAATTGTCCCGTCCAGTAGTTAAAGCTCTATAATAAAAACCCCATGCAAAATTTATAAAAAACATTCCACAGAAACTGTCTAGGATTATTTCCTTTGGATCAAATCTCATGCTCAAGTAGATTCATGCTAAAAGCTTAATGAAACTTCAAAGTAAGACACTCTAATCTAGCAGTCTAACTTAGTGCTGGATTCTATTTGCACTTTTCGATCGTTCGAACAACAAAATACAAATAAAATCCTGCACTGTTCTAAATGGAAACAAAGAATTGAGACGTAGACACAGTGGGAGTTCTCTAAAGATGTCATTCGGTGGCCAAGGTTTCTCTGTGCAGAAGATATAATCACAGGGTTTCTGTTTTCAAACCTTTTTCTTTTAGGTACTCACATTATACGTAATATACACTAAAAAATGTTAAAAACCGAAACATGCAAAACAAAACAAAAAATGGAGATTAACTGGGGAGAAAAAAAAATCTGCAAAAATATACAGGGCGTCGCACTTCAATTTGCCTTGATATCTGAATTTGTCTGAGCTCTTTCAGCGATTCTGCGAAGCCCTGCATATTCTAAGCCCAAAATAAATTTTGTTTAATACAGCTCGGAAAAAGTAAAACTAAAAAATTCGTGTTGCGAATCGACGGTAGATTTAACCTCATTTGAAAACAGAAAGTTCAGTGGAGTTTTCCCGCAAAACAAGAATTTGTTCATAGGAAAACTTCAGTTCATATTTTTTATATAAAATGTACAAAAAATGCAAAAAATAAAATAAAATTCTGTGCAATGTGCACTGAAAAAAAATTTAGATAATAAAAAGCAGCAGAATCAAAAATTTAAAAGCAAAGAGCCCCAAAAAACAAACAAAACTCACTTCCTCCTTCATCTCAAGCATCATTTTAACCTGTTTAGTAATCAAGGGCAAAATGATACCCCGACACTCGTTATCTAAAAACAAAGTACTGTGAACTATCTCGTTTATTGTCATCATCTTCTGTTTCATCAGCCGACCCATGGGAATCTTCTCTAGAAGCTCACATAGAATTTGACTGGAAAAAAACAAGAAAATTACAAAAAAAATATTTTATTTTATTAGTGTTCTCAAATGGAAATAAAAATATATTTCCTAAACGAGCAAAAATAAGTTGTATATTTACATCCTTTTTAACTTTATATCGAGCGATCAAATAAATTTGTAATCGAGTCATCCATGAATTTGAATTCGTATGTCTTTAACTTGAACCATTTTAGCTTTCAACTGACATTTTATTGTAATGCAGTTCAAGTAACTACATACGATTTCGGGTTCATGGCTGACTCGATTACAAATTTATTTGATCGCTCTTCATTAACTCTCGTATTCAAAAAAATGCGTTTCCTTTACCTGAGTTCCTTTGGATCGAAAACAGTTACAATATCTGGAATAGTACTGGGGAAATACTTGAGACAGCCACCTTGTTCCCTCAATAAATCATCTCGAGTTGATGACATTAAACTAACCATATCGTACAACAACTCCCTCAACTGCCCTTCAAACTCAGGGTCTGGATCCATATCCGGGTACAGTTTCAGGAAGAGAATCCGAGAGCGCGATATAAACTTCATGACATACTGTAGGGATTTCATTGTTCGGAACAAATATCCTCTTTCAAAATTGTTTTCATTTCTCATAACGCGCTTCAGAACCGAAATTAATTTCCTGGAAAAAGTAGGTTAAGAAAAGAGTTTTGTCGTCTAGGGCTGATACATGTAGAGAAAGTGGGGGGAGGCAACCAAGCTAACAGAATATTCCCTGGTTCGTTTTACTTACTTATAAGCCAATGTAGCACTAAAACTCTTCTTAATATACAAATCCAATACTGGTTCGAAATGTTGGTACTTGAAATCATTGCTAACCAACGTGATTATGTGTAGAAGGCACTCAAAGACAATTGTGTCGAATTCATCAGTCTCAGCGTTGTCCATTAGAATATTGAAGAGGGCGTCCAGGATGTCCTGCAGGAATTTCACTACTTCCTCCCCGTCGACGTTCATTAGTGCTTGTAGAGAGTTTTTTAGAGTGTGTTTGTGGGAGGCCCAGTTTAGTAAACCCAGTAGGTCAACTGAGGAAAGAAAAATGGATGTTGGCTAAATATAGAAACTATTGTGTATATTGGCTTTTTCCTCTTACCGTTCTGTGTAAGTTTCGTCGAACAAATATTACTAGAAATACTGAACGAGTCCTTATTGCTCATCGACAATCCCACCACCTGGGGCTTCTGCTCCTTGACTTCATCGCTATAAACCGAAGGCAGCGTTAAATAATCCAAACTGCCCTCGTCAAATTTCTTCCAGTCGATTTTGTACACAACCAATCGGTGCATAGCGTCTGGTAAAGTAGTACCATTCTCTTGCATCAATTTCACATAACTCATAGCGAAGGGTTTCTCGCGTTTGTCCTTCGCCTCGTCTGTTGAACGATGTTTAAACGTATATTTTATATGACTAGTTTTAAACTCTTCGATGGGTATTGCTACTTTAAAGGTTTCGCTCCACTGGGGTTTGTCTTCGTGGTAGTAGATGACAGATCTGTATTCGTCGATTGGGGGGACGCCGCCGCCTAGACTTATAACACCCTGGAAAAAAGGAAAGTTGATTAGATTTCATTTAAGATAGTTTTGGACTAGAATTTGACAAAAAGTCATCGTTCACTAGGATTATTTTGGTAACTATATGAGATCTTTGAAAATATTTTAACTATAAAAATATCTAATGAGTTTAGGGATACAGTTGGCTGTGATATAGTAAAACTACAGCTAACAACCTCTGTTCAACTTTTTTTTTAGAGAACTTACAGGAATTGCTTGTCCTTTCTCATTGCAAACTTTCACCACCACCTCCACATTTTTATCGCTTTTCTTGGCGCCTTTAGTAAATTCTCCCCCAATAAGCGTCAAATAAAGATCGTTGCGCACATCGCCCGGAAGAATAACCTCAGGAAACCCCATTTTCCTGGCTATGGAAACGTTTCCAAGAACCAAATGCGGGTTCTCTTCGCGTACCTAAAATAAATCAAGTTACAACCTTATAATTAATCACATTTTTCTATGTACTTGTTTCAAGTCGCCTCTTAACAGCTTCATGCTGACAAACAACGCCTGGTTTTTGTTCTCGTACTTTTCCCTCGCAATGATTTTTTTCAACGTCTGCTCCAGATTGTCTTTCTCGCAGCTGACAAAAGGCACAGCGATTTCCTGTTCCAAATCGATATCCAATTTACCGTTCATGTAGTTTGTGATGTCCATTGCAGCCACACCACAAGCTCTTCGTATATGATTCTCAGTGGAGTTTCGCCTGTTTAACACGCTAACCGAACTGCGACGATGGTCTTCTTCTTTTTGGTTCATGGCGTTCATTGCGCCTACTCGGACAACGTAACACACCAGGAAGATTTTCTCACGAAGGAGGTCCTCTTTACCCAGGTCCGTAAACATAACCCTAAGATTGTACATTTGATCCAGATCACTCATCAGTCCCTCCTTCTTCCACCTCACGACATAATGCTCCGTGATTGGCTTAAATTCCTTTCCATTGTACAACAAAATTAACAGTTCGGAATCTTCAGGCATTTTACAAGTGAAATTCCTTACGGCTAAGATAAATATATTCGAGTATTGCTGAATGGCTGTTTTGGGTTGATCGTCTTTTATGTCCGGCTATAACACAATTTTGATAAAAATCAAATAAAAATCGCGCCAGTTTTTTAATCGGTAATGTACTTTTACTCTTAACTTACTAATTTCACAATTTGAAGATACCAGTACTGTACCAATTAAAAAACAGGCCCCAAACATTTTCCTTATACCTTTGATCTATTGCTCATGCGCTCAGTGGCATTTTTGTGTAAATAATACAGTTGAATTGTGCTGGTTTCCTCTGGATTGATAAGGTTTCCATTTTTGTCTCTTACAACTAAATCTAAGCCTAGAATCTTGTTTCCTGTGTCGATTTCTTCTGAAGCTTGTTTTGTAACTCGTTTTAGTTCGTCTATGGGGAGAGTTCCGCTTATTATTTTGCTACGGTGGACTATCAAGTCGTAGATTTGGTTTTTCATTGGCTCGAAATATTCGTTGTGTGACTGAAAGTGGAACGGGCTTAATTAGCGGTTTTTAACTTTAAGAGCTAGTTTTTCATCGATTACTACGTGAGTCTCGCGCGAAAAAATGTCCCGTAGAGAGTCGAGGAGGTCGGTGGAGCTTTCTCGTGAAGTCACGTATGGTGGCCAATGGTGGAATCGGATAATGTATCAGCTGTTGAGAAATGTCAGAAATTGACAATTTCGTTTCTTTGTCAAATCTTAATGTGTATATGTACGAGAGAGAGAAAAAATCGAAAGTGGGAGTTAAGACACACCCACCTTCTCGACTCTATACGGCACCTTTTCATACGTTCATGGGTATACCAAGTCGCATATCCTGTTTCTATAGATCCTTGCTAATAACCTAAACTTGTACCAATCAGGTCTTCTACAAATGAACGATTCTAATTGGTCCAAGTTAACAGACTGAAAAACTGGCCCTTACTCTTTCAAAATTAGTAATATTATCAAAATTCTTTAGAGGTATACAGTGTGTTTCACTTTACATGAAGACACTTAAATAAATTTTTTATTTTAAAAGCCATCAACATAAAAATTACCATATATGAAGGTCACTAAGATGCATCTTTTTGTAGGAATAAATTTTTTTTATAGCGTTTTCGATTGGTAAAATGAGTGCGCACTGAGTGCAATTTCTGAAACCGTGATTGGTGAAAAATATTTGACAAACTGAATTTGACCAATAGCATTGCATGAAAGTGCACTCAGTGCGCACTCATTTTACCAATCGAAAACGCTATTAGTCAAAAACTCACCTACTATGATTAAAATAACGCTGTGGCTAGACGACCGGTACCGGCTAGTAATAGGCAGCCGGTAAAATGTATATGACGTCATTAGTCTCGAATATACCGGTTGTTTTTAGCCGACCGGTAGAAAAAAAGTAGGTTTTGTTTAAGTTACCTACTTTTGTGAACGCCAGCTCTAAGTTGCAGGATTGTTAGGATCAAAGGATCGGTGGTTCTTCAGTAGGTACCTAATCAACAAAGTCCATTCTATATTAATATAGAACCACAAATTAAATATTTGAGAAAGAATAATTTATTCTCTAATGTTTAAATATGTATTATATGCATTATAATAGGTACATATGCAAATTAAAAACATAAAAAATTAAAATTATTTAGGTAAAATTTTGCTTTATGTCCTAAAATTCGAGATAGCTGATGCTCCTACCTTGTTTCTCGTTTAGCCGTGAGTACGTTGTGCAAATGGCTCTAAGTGGTAAAAATCCAATAATTAATAATTTCGTTGTAATGAGTGGAACAGGGACAGACATAGCTATTTCTATAAGTGCAAGAGAGACTTCCGAAAATTATTAATTTTTTAATATTATATAAGTAATAACAACCTAACCGCCTCCGGCCTTAATTTCTTAACATTTGAGGTTGGTTTTACTCACATTTAAATTTCAATAATTTTCGGATAGTCTATCTCGCACTTATTGAAATAGATGTGTCTGTCCTGTTTCCACTCATTACAGCGAAAATTTTAGTTAATTGTATTTATCGTTGTTAGAGCCATATGAAGGTGCAAAACTACTCAGGGCTAAACGAGAAACAAAGTAGGTGCTTCAGCTATCTCGAATTTTAGACGGATATAAAGTAATAAATTACCATAATTTTTTGCGTAATTATCAATAGCCTCCTGTAGCGCCTCATATGTGTGAATATGTGGAAATTATGGCCCAAATCAAAACTTGCATGCTTATGCATATTGTTATTAGCATCCATATCTACAAAATATGTACCTAAACAAATCATATCGACGCTCACTCAATCATGTTCGTATACAATTTGAATATTATTTACTTACCTACCATATTAACAACGCTGTGGCTAGTTTTGATTTGGGCCATAATTTGACACATTCATACATATGAGGCGCTACAGGAGGCTATTGATAATTACGCAAAAAATTATGGTAATTTTTTACTTTATATCCGTCTAAAATTCGAGATAGCTGAAGCACCTACTTTGTTTCTCGTTTAGCCCTGAGTAGTTTTGCACCTTCAGGCTCTAACAACGATAAATACAATTAATTACAAATTTTGCTGTAATGAGTGGAAACAGGACAGACACATCTATTTCAATAAGTGCGAAATAGACTATCCGAAAATTATTGAAATTTAAATATATGTGAGTAAAACCAACCTCAAATGTTAAGAAATTAAGGCCGGAGGCGGTTAGGTTGTTATTACTTATATAATATTAAAAAATTAATAATTTTCGGAAGTCTCTCTTGCACTTATAGAAATAGCTATGTCTGTCCCTGTTCCACTCATTACAGCGAAATTATATTAATTATTGGATTTTTACCACTTAGAGCCATTTGCACAACGTACTCACGGCTAAACGAGAAACAAGGTAGGAGCATCAGCTATCTCGAATTTTAGAACAAAATTTTACCTAAATAATTTTAATTTTTTATGTTTTTAATTTGCATATGTACCTATTATAATGCATATAATACATATTTAAACATTAGAGAATAAATTATTCTTTCTCAATTATTTAATTTGTGGTTCTATATTAATATAGAATAAACTTTGTTGATTAGGTACCTACTGAAGAAGCACCGATCCTTTGATCCTAACAATCCTGCAACTTAGAGCTGGCGTTCACAAAAGTAGGTAACTTAAACAAAACCTACTTTTTTTCTACCGGTCGGCTAAAAACAGCCGGTATATTCGAGACTAATGACGTCATATACATTTTACCGGCTGCCTATTACTAGCCGGTACCGGTCGTCCAGCCACAGCGTTAAAATAAAGGCAGTGGATACTCGTCCGGTTACCGAACGATTTATTTAGAATTAGTCGTCCGGTTACTGCACATGCTTAAATTAGACGAGCGTGGAAATTATTGCCTTGTCGGCAAGGGTAATCTCGGCAACCAGAATCATATTTATGGTACCGATTTATGCTATTATTTAAAGAAAAAAAAAACCTATACAGAACAACCTAACCTGGTCCGTGACTTATAAGCGCTCCGAATAAATAACGCGTATACTTAAAATAAAAAAGAAAACAGCAAACCTAGGGAATCGAACCAGCACCACTGCGATTACTGGGTAGATTCTCTAACCACTACAAACACTCTAGTGACATGCGCAGTTCAAATTATTACCGGACGACTAATTCTAAATAAAACGTCCGGTAAGTAACCGGACTATAGTCCATTCAATTCCAAGAGACAGTGCGTGGAAACAAATGCATACGCTCTGCACGTGAACAAAGTCAACAGGGTAGCATTAAAAATATTGGTATTGGCCGTTATTATAACAGTTTAGATCTGGTCTAATACGAACTCTCTACATTGAATATCGAATTGCTGTTTTCACCAGTTTCTTCATTGTTTTATGATCTTTCTTCTTAGCTAGTAATAATAGCACCATTCCATTTAACATTTTTGAGAAAATTACCTAAATCTTCGACTTTGTTACGAAGCGCCCCCTAGCAACTAGCAAAATTAAATTAATGATGTCAATTATTTATCCGAAGCCCTAATAAACGCTCTTTCAAACGAGACCAAATTTATCGAAAACGGTTAAGCCAAAAAAGTTATTCAAATTTTTTCAAACAAACATTCGCATCTTCCCCCACCCTTTATTTGACAAGATAGAGAAAAATACTCCAAACAAAAAAGTTTTCTAATTTTCCATAAATTACAATATAACTATTTTTGGCATATATTAACTCGAGATATTTTTGAGAAAAACCGTGTTTTCTATTTTGTTGTTAGTGTTACGCCCTCTAGCGGTCGAGTTAGAAACTTAACAAATATTTCCAGCAATTTCTCTTGCCCACTTTTACTATAAATATTTTTTTCCGAAGGCTGTACGATAAATAGTTTCTGAGATACAAACGGCGTTCTTTCTTATTTGGACACCCGGTACAACACGACTTTTATTTCTTAGACCACGTAGGGTGATTCTTATATATTTTTCGACGCTGAACACGAATCTGAAAACAGAATTTTTGTATCACCCTCAGTTTTCGAAAAATTTGAGACCAAAAATCTTAAAAAAAAAACGTTTTAAGGGTATTTTGTGATTTTTTTTTCATTATTAAAAAATGCTTCCACAACCTCAATAAAACTAAAAATAATAGCTTATATGCTCCTTAACGATTTCCAATTTATAGCTTTTCAATATTACTACTTTTCAATGAGTTATCCATATTTGAAGTCAGCGCCGCTACGATAAACGCGTTTTTGCGGTACGCACGGACTTCAAATATGCATAACTCATCGAAAAGTAACAATATTGGAATGCTATAAAATGGAATTTGTTAAGAAGCACATAAGCTATTATTTCCAATTTGATTGGGGTTGTAGAAGATTTTTTTAATTATGAAATAAATCACAAAATACCCTAAAAAACGGATTTTTTTGATTTTTTGTCTCAAATTTCTCGAAAATTGTGGGTGATACAAAAATTCTGTTTACAGATTCGTGTTCAGCATTGAAAAATCTATAAGAACCACCCTACGTGTGGTCTAAGAAATAACAATAAAAAATTTTTTTGTTGCACTGTGTAATTTGTTATTTTATTAACAAGAGTGCCATGAAACAACAAACGGAGGCACCTCCAAATTTTAGTGTAAGTTTTGTTGTTTCATGGCACTCTTGTTAATAAAACAACAAATTATTAGTGATTGCATAAAAATATTGAAAAATAAAAAAATGAATATTTTTAAGTGAAACTTCGTATACGGGGTTTTCTTGTGATTTGCAACCACAATTTGTAATACTTTTTACTCTATCTTAATCGCTACTATGACTTTACTTGAAACGCTCAAATTAATTTTAATCACAGTAGGCTAGTTTTTCACTTTACAAAAATTCTATTCCTACAAAAAGATGCATCAAAGATGCATAAATGGTAAAATTTTTATATTGATTGCATTTAAAATAAAAAAGTTATTTAGGTGTCTTCATTTGTAGTTTTTTATATATTTGTTAATCTTCTTTAAACCCACCACATATAAATTCTTCCATTGCAGTCCCCACTCCCGCAACACGGAAGTGATCTCCTGGGTGATCGGTGGTTCCTTAAAGACAAATTTCGGTGACACACCCTCCGTCTCCACCGCCATGCACTCCTTCACATGTATGTAGTTTTTGGGAAATATACCTTTAGCATGTCGGTTAATGAGAATATACCCATAATACCAGTTGTCTTCTTCTTCGAGTAAATGCACAGCATCTCCAACAGTCAGCGTTAGTTTATAGTCAACGTCCCCGGAAAAATTGTATATTGCTAAAAAAACAAATTAGATAGTTTGCGGAGTGATCCCCTCAATAGGGCTTTTTAACAAGGATGTAATAAATACCTCATTTAAATTGGGTTAATTAAATCGCGTATGAGGAATGAAACATTAATTTGTGAAGGTTAACTGTACGTGAACCTTTTTATTACCCACATATTGTAGTATGATACCTATTATTGTATGTAATTGTTCGAACGAATGTAAGGATTTTTCCCATCCCAACTTTAAGCTATTACACATTACATAAACAGTGTAATTAGTTTGGGTACTTGGGCTGCATGTTCGGACTGGCAACAAAAAATTACGAAAAAGACCAAGCAGACCAGATCTGGAATCATCATTTGTCTCTAATTCAACTTATACTTCTAACTTTTGTGTGCTTATTTCTTAATCTTGCAAAGATGCCAAAATTTACTGTTATTTCTACGGCCAAATTACTCCAGTCCAATACTGTTCTTGTGGTTGTTATCAAAGGAAGTTAAACCAAAACCTCACTGGATTTCCCTCTGACTCCAAACAAATTTCGCCTTTTAAAAATCAAATGAAAAATTAATACCTACGCAATTTTCCTTTTTGAAATCGTTTCATCACATCATTATTGTAATAAGTACGCTTGATTAATATTAGATTCACGTGTCGGCAATTTATGTAAATTAAACCATGACACAAGTCCAAAGCGCCAAAGTGAATCACAAAACGATTTTTCAAGGAAATGCTAAATATTTTGTGATAAAAAGTGGGAGGGGCCCAGAAAAAACAAATCAAACAAACCCAACTCGCCCTAAACTATTTGCTTAACTTTACCCCTGGTTAATCTTTCGAGTGTAACTCTACAAATATCACGCGGAAAACATTGTAGGAGTTGCGAGAAAAATATCAACAAGTTATACAAGGAGAAAAGTTTGGTTATAATCGAGTAGTACACTCACCTACTCCATAACTGTCCTCATTGGCAACTGGTCTCCAACTACTGGTCATTTTATTTTACTGATTTTGCACAATTATATCACTAATGTTTGGGTTATTTGTTGATATGGTGTGTACAATGTATAAATCTACTGGACGCCATGATTTACAATGTTACTTTCTGTTTTTGATCCCCACCGCCCGGCTGCTGTGATGTTTGTTTATTATCTAATGCGATGTGCTAAGGTGGCGACATCTCGGAGGGCACTGTTCAATTTCTAGTTTTTAAATTTAAATTTCTGATTATAATTTTCATCTAATCTAAAATTATCGAGATTTTCATTTTGTTTGAAGTTGACAGTAAAACTAACAAAAAAATTTGTCCGTCATTTAATATTATATGAAAATTATAAGGATACAAATTTATAATTAATGGACAAAAATTTTTAAATGCGTAGGCAATAAAATATAGAGTACTCTGTTAATATTCTCAAAACTTTTAATTTTCAGTATTTATTTATTCAAATACTCCATCATGAAATAAAATAAAGACCAGTAATTTTTTAAGATATTTATTTTCAAAATTTTGTGGAAGTCCAATAGCCCTACAATTTTTATGTCACATGCTTGATTCTATTGTGTAATTTTTGTTTGTAAAACCCGTACACTTTAGTTCCCAGTTTTTGTCAATGCAAAATACAAGCAGAATTATGTCCATTTGTTATGTAAAATTCAGTTGGTGAACCATTTTCTACATTTATTAAAGTGTTTTTTATTTAAAAAATTCTTTTTATAAAAATATATACTGAGCAAATAGCACACCGCAACTGTTTTTTGTATTCGTAGTAAAGAACTACGAGATTAAATCGTAATTTCAAACATTTTGTTGGAATGTTTTGTTAGTTTGTTGGAGAACGAAAGTGTACAGGTCGAAGCAAAAACGTAAAATTTCACTGAAATTAGTCACAAATATCACTAAGTTATTTCTACGGATTTACAAAACAATACCGCGCACTTCACCTCCTCCTCCTCCATCATGAAAAAAAATTGTTTTAAGTCCACTTTTCTTCACTTATCATTTATCAAAAACAAAACTGTCCTCATAATATTTTTTATATATTTTTTTGTTGTTATTTAATTTATAATTATGTATTATTATAAATTGTAAGTTTTTTTTCTAAAAACAAAATGTTTGGGCTATTCACTCGCTCGACACACGTGGCAGCATTTTCTAAATAAACAATTCAATATTTTGTTTTATACACACAATAATTATTATGAAAAGGGGGAGAGAAAAAAATCTTATAATAATATAATAATAAAATGTCTTTTTTTCAATATTTTATTCACATTATAACTAACGCTAAATGTTTATGTAAAAAATACCGCAGTGTATTATATTTTATAATTTGTTTTACCGATCAAAAAAATAATGCACTTATTTTATTTTCCTTCTGATTGTTTAAAAAAAATCTAAAAACTAAAGGATTTTACATCATAAACTATATTTATGTCAAATAGCTTCAATTTTGATTAAACCTATTACACTAAAAGAAAAACTTATGGGACGCAACTTGTTGTCAAATTTGATACCGGAACATAAATAACAAGATTTACAGATTTAACTTTGTCGGCACCAAATTCAGACAAAAAGCCACAACACTGTAAAAATATAGAGGGAAAAGCATGATGAATAATTATACTATTTTACAAACACAAAAAAAATTTGATGAACTATTTTAATTATATGCGCGATCAAAGAAAAGTTATTCCAATGTTTCCTATTACAGTGACTCATTTTGATTTAACCACGAACCTCAAGTCATCAAATCACAATTTCTTACAGTACAGTAGAATATCGTTCACATTTTAAAAACTATATTTTCAAATAAAAATCAGACATGCCTTATGTACATAAATAGTTTGATTCTCATCTTCGTAATTTCAAATTTCCTAAAAATAAACCATACAATACAAATAAAACACTACATTCTAGAGGAAACTATTTAAAAAACTAAACATCGAGGTTAGTGTCTTGTTCAAACTGAGTCACCCCAGAGGAGCACTTTTTCCCATCCAGAAAGCCAAAATGTAGCATCTTGTTGCTTCATATCGGTTTTGGTTGTGTGATGTAACTTGTATGAATATCCAATTTCTTTTTTACGATATGTATACCTTAAAAAGATGAACAAAACAAACAGATTTTTGTAACCACTTCACAAGTTAGTAGAAGATTGCAGCCCAAGATTCAGACCGGTGATCGGTTGCGTTAGTGCACCTCCGATGGCTCCGGTTTTGGCGCATGGTGGTTCGCTGGGTCTGGTGCAGTAATCGCCTAAAACACCCAAAAATTCCAACAATTACAATCCCGGCATCACGGGGAATGTCGTGGGATACACGACACAACTTTATACATTAGTTAAGTATGATCTTAGGGTGGTAATGACAATACGTTCCACTTTGGGAAACAATGCGTGCAAGTCTTGAATGGAATTAACATTCATTATTATTCCAACTGTGTCAACAGACTGAGAAATATCCTCGTGTTTCTTTATCCGATTACGAGTACAACAAACAAAATTAATAACAGTACAATTTTTCCATGGAAAATTTCACGCATAATAAAATTGTCTTGTCATTAGTTACATAGTACAAAAATAATAATTAAATATGCAGTGAAAAAAACTAAAACATTGTTTTCACTCTACTTTCAAGAAAACTTGATTGTATTCGTCACCCTAGAACCAACAAAACAAGTAAAACCGAGCGCATACAAAGCGTGACTCCCCCTTTCTTTAAAAAAGCAACCATACTTCCTCCTACCCCCAAAACAATTACTTCATACTTTGTACACACTCGCGTTATTGTTTTCCAATTATTAATAAAGAAAAAGTAACAAAAAATAAATATACATGGATATTTACTAGAGCATGAGGTGGTACTGGAACAGGCCCAACTGTTGGAGGTGGTTGGGGCGTTGGAGGCGCAGCACTAGGAGTTACCGTATGCGGAGCCTCATGAGGTGTAGTGGAGTGTGCCTGCTGGACGGGGAGGGCGCCCCCTTGATAATAACCACCATTGACACCTGCCGGGGACACTACACAAAAATAGCATGATTATCTCAAAAGAAAACAAAAAAAAAGTGTATCAGTGTGTGTACAAAGCATTTAGCACAAAGAAAAAGCAACGAAAAATCGGCAAATATAAAATTTTTGTAACAAATTCAGAGCCGGTTACATAAAATTTACAATTTTTAGAAAAATTTAACTCTATAATATAGTTTTTTTTCAATTTCCAGGTCTAAGAATATTTAAAAGGGGTTTATTTATACTTTATACAGCCGACTTTTAACTTCGCACACCTAAACAACTTAAGCGAGTTAAAAAAAAGCCAAAAGCAGTGTTATTTAAACAAAACACATCACCAAAAACAAAAGCCAAGCCAAGTATAGTGTATCCCTCCTCTTCTTCCCCCCATTTTCGGTTGTTAGTTAACGTATATTACCTGTACCTTCGGGATATGAGCCCGGCCCCATAAAATACTCCTTGTTGACGCAATTCCTCAGACATTCCGGTATCCTGCCCATGATTGCCCTTCGGATCTCCGAAGCTGCCATTTCGCGTAGTTCCGTTGCAGAAGCGTCACTGTAGAAGGCCGCGTGGGGCGTCGATAACAGATTGTTCGGGACATCTTTTAAGGGGCCTGTGTATACGTTGAACGGTTCGTTTTCATGCACGTCCAATGCAGCTGCTCTGATCCGGCCCTGTTTCAATGCCTGCGATAGGGCATCATCGTCTACCAGGCCACCTCGGGCTAAGACAGAAAAAATTCGTTAATATTTAAGCCAACTTTTTGTTTTATGATTACAATTTTATGCAATTATATTTCCAAATTCCCACCTAAAAAGTGAAAAATTTTAATTTACTTTTTTGCTAAACAAATAGTACATCATTTAATGACTGATATTTCTGTTAGCCCCTTTTAAGTTTATCTTAAAATCTCATTCTGTTTACTTTCTTCTGGGAAGTACAAATTTGAAATTTACATTTTACAACTGAGATTTCTTTAGAAAAAGTTATAAAACAGTCCCAAGACGTGCTACGAGTAAATGGATTAGACATGTCAATTTTTGTTGAAAAGAATACAAATTATTTTGACCAGATTGATGCCTTTGTTGGAAACTGTCTTTATTTATTATTAACCAAAATTGTATCTTTATTATTCTGATTACAATAAAATCGTTTTTCTCACACCTGCACGAAAATGGCCACTTTATTTGCGTGAAATGCGGGAACAAAGTCGCCTTTTTAGGGTAGTCACGGAAAGTAAGGAGTGGGGATCACATTTCTCCCTTGGGTAGCCATTTCTCCCTAATATGCGGGAGTTATTTGTGTTGTCAGTGTGATTTTTCACTGTAAAGTGTCAAGCAAAAATATCAATGTCATGCTGCTAGAATTTGTTCGCGCGTTTCACGGAAAAGAAGTGGCCATTTTCGTGCAGGTATGAGAAACAATAGAGTATGCTACACGGGAGGAAGTGATTCTGACTCGTGTTCTTGCGCCCTCGCTTCGTTCGGACCCAGTTTTCACACTCGTCCGAATCATCTTCGTACCTTGTTGCATAAATTTCTGTTCCTTACACTAATAGCAATATCAAGAACGCTATTGTAATTTGTAATGTCAAATAAGTCATTGTTATTTTTGCACATATACCTGTATTCACTAGAAAAGCCCCCGGCCTCATCTGTTTTATAGTGAATTCATTAATGAGGTGATGATTGTGTTCGTTCAATGTACAATGCAACGACACACAATCCGATTGAAAAAGAAGATCCTGCAATGTATAGACACGCGTCAGCCCTAAACTCTTCTCAATACCATCGGGCAGGTATGGATCGTAAAAGATCACGTTAAATCCAAAGGCTTTGGCTCTGAGGGCTACTGCGGATCCAATACGACCCAAACCGACTATTCCGAGGGTGTCACCTCGTATCCTTGCACATCCCTGAGCCGCTTCTCTGACCTAAAACACACAAAAATATTAATGTTTGTTATAACAGCTAAGGAACTAAATGAGAATGGACGGATTTGTAATGGTCACGTGGTCATAAATCAAAAGTGCTACTAATCGTGTATATTTTGCTCATAGATATAAAAGTTATAGATCTACCTTCGATCTGAGACTGGTCTTATGTGAATTAGAAGCCTAGATTTTATATAAAAAATTCTGTTCTACATTTCAATATTATACAGGGTATTCCAGAATGCTCATAGTGTCAGCTTCAAAATTTGGGTCGACTTGCTTTTTAAAGAAACTTGACGGACCAAAGGTTTCAAAACCAAAAACAATCATCGGATTTAACCCTATAATTATTTCAATATGTTAAATTTTACTTATTTATGGCTGAAACTGGATTGGTCAACTTTTACTGCTCATAATTTGGAAACTAGAGGCACTGACAATTTTTGTAAAGAATAATCTACTCATATTTTGTATACAGATATATCCTTAAGATGTAGTGCAAGAAATTTGGTATAGACTGTATTATACATTGGCACAAATTCTTTTAGGATTTTTTAAAAAGTGCAGGGAGAAAACGAAGCATGTCACTTCTTTTGATATATAAAATGAAAAAAACATCAGAATCTTTGAAAAATGTAACCAATATAAAAATTAGTTTTATGTACAAGATTTTTGGTGAAAATTTGCTTAGTTTTAACCTATTTCGTTCAAAATTTTTGAGTCTTAAAGTTATGAGCTGTGTGTATACCTGTTCAGGTCCTGTGAACTTCTTTCCTTCTTTGACCATATTGGCCAACCAATAGGTCCGTCTATACAGATTGAGGATGAGACAAAGCGTGGTGTCAGCCACCTCTTCCACACCGTACCCCGGCACATTGCACACTGCGATCCCTAATTCACCAGCCGCTTTGACATCGATGTTATCCACGCCACTACCGATACGCACAATAATTCGCAGCGTTTTAAATTTCTCCAAGTCCTCCTTGGTCAGGATGATTGTGTGCCACATGAGCGCACCCACCGCCTCATTCAGCACTTTTTCGTGTATTTCGCTGGTGCTTTGTGCATCACAAAAGGCCACCGTGGCGACGTCTTTCAATATGGGCATCTCTATGGAGCAGTCGCGCCCGTCCAACAATGCCACCAATGGCCGCGTCTGCATTGGTCCATTGGAGATGGGGGCGCGCGAATCGTACCTAGGCCTTTTTGCCATCATTTTCCGCTTGTCCATTTGTACCAACCAGCACGTCACAACATGCACTCACACTCACACACACACACACCACTACAACGTCGCCGCCTTCGTCGTCTTCGGACCTGGCACCAGGCCTCCTCCTGCTACACTTGATGATGCCCACTGCTCTGGACCGCCACCGATGTCCCCGAAATTTATGTTATGCTACGCGAGTGAAGAAGTGCTCCATTTTCATACATGAAGACCACCTGGAACAAACAAAAAACTATTAGGATAAAGATATAGTAGCTTAACAAATTTCTAGATGGCGCACAGTAAAACTGCCCAACTTTAAAACCACTCGTTTTACGAGGCGAAATGTTAGCTGCATTTGTTTCTACCTTTACATAATCTCACTTTGAATCCTTTTTTCAATGTTAATAAACCACGTAATACTGTAGTTTTAATATTAGATTGAATTTGCTGGATATTTCAACTAAAACAACAATTTTCACATCAATCCAACCCCAATGCTTTTTATCTGATACTATAAAAAAGTTTCTACATCAAAACTCTCTCTGTACACACGCTTCGTTGGGCGGAAATACGCGAAAACAAAGAAGTGCCCTACATTGAGTACATCATGTTAAAAAAAACACCCTTTGATGTTGTAAAATCGTCAAACAAAACTGTACTGTTTGTAATTTACTTTGATTCCATTTGGGAAATTTTCGACCGAACCTCGTACAGTTACTTTAATTAAAAACAAATAAAAAAAAAACATAGCAACGTTGTAAATTAGACACACTAATCGCTTTATTTATTATTTGAAGTCGAATATAGTAACTTGTAATATGTAAACGGAAATTTCACTACTTTCACCTGCTTGTTTTTTTTTATAAAGGCTCATTCGAAGGCCGACTATCAGCAATAAGTAGGTTAAACTGCATTATTTGAGCGATTATTTAGAAATATTTTAATATAATGACGATTGTTGGAACGAAAGAATCTTTAACCATTTGTGTTAATCATCAAATAGAAATTAATGACCGGAAGTTTTCCACATATTACAGAATTTTGTCCAGAAATCGATTACCATTACATAATTGTCTTTGAAAATAATTTAATTTCAAACAAATTTCGTATTTACGTAATTTTATTAACACAATTAAAACAAAAATTGTAAACTTTTAAACAAATTTTATAAATAGAATAAATTCGGTGTTATCTACGTTTATTCCAGTTTGAAAATTCTGAATAAATGAGCAATAAAAAAAACCTTCCACAATTTATTACAATTATTCTACTCGTAGTAACGTAATCTTTTTATTGGTGTATAACAAATAAAAAGTGTCGGGTTTTAGTTTATTTAAACAAAAATTTGAAAATCATTATTTAAACAGCCCATTTTATCGTACAATTTTTCTTTACTAAATGATGTTGATTCATGGTTTTCTATTTATAAGTAGAATTTTACAATTTTAAAGCAAAATTAACACTAGCTTAGATAACCCACTATGTTGCAACATTTATTTTGAATGAAATTCAATACAAAAATACAATTACAGTGCCGGACTAAGATAATTTGAACCGAAAAATCTCCAAGGTTCTGTCATAAAAACTTAAATTAATTTTAAAATTTCCGCTTCCAATAACAATCGTGTCGAAACAGTGACAATATCCATTACTCTATCCAACCCAGGTGTACCACTTATTGATTGTGGTGCTTGGCCTGAATGTCCGGCAAAAGGAGCAGACAGCAGGAGGAGGCGGCCAGAGAAGCTGGGCTCTGGCGCGCGATATTTTGGAAGCTGCCATCTCCAGTAACAACAGACAGAGATGGCGAAAACGACGCCGAGTTATCCTCCTACTAAACCACCCCCGGGGCGACGCCACCGCCCCCCACCTTTGTAAATTCGACAACGTAGCGCAGAATATTGAGTGTTTAACAGCCTTTGCTGTTAATGTCAACCATATTAGATGGTAATCTTACGTTTGTTGCACAAAACGATAAACAAACGCTTGTCATTACCACCGCCACCCCCAAGCGGGGGGCAGATGATACTGGAACAAGACACACACACACATACACAAGATTCTATTGATTATGCAACGCAACAGCCAGTAAGCTGAAAATTGTTAGTTGAGTAGTTGGAAACTAGTTAAGGAATGAATTACTGAGCATTACACCGTAGCGAGCAAGTTTGATGATGATGGTTGGAACAAATCAATACAATACAGTCTTTCTACAGGCCATTAATAATTCAGTGATGCTATTTAAACCCAAACAACTATTAGGTACTTAGTTCAAGTTTTCAAAATGAAACAAAGTGCAACAATTAAGATGCAAATAATAAAGGTTGCGTTTAGCCCAAGTTCTAATAGACAAAGCTGGAAAAAAGTCCATAGAAACTTATGGATTGTTAAAAAAGGAGCTACATATAAAGTAAAAAATATTTTATAACTAGTTTCTCATCGAAAGAAAATAAAATAAAAATTTTTCGTTACCGTGTAATTAATTCATTGCAAATTTCTATGGATATTATTGAAATTATTATAACTAAGGGCCAGTTTTTCAATCGACAGTTAATAATAGTATAGGGACTTTGCATGATTTTCAAATTTATTTTTTTTGAAAAGCTGATACCTAATTATCACTATCAATATTTTTGAAAAAAAATTTTGGACCGTACTTTCCAAGTAAATAAATAAAATGTATTGCAAAATTTAAAATTTCCACACATTGCCCGGAAACGCCCGAATCCGCCCAAAAGACTGCTGACGTCACGAATCTAGTTCCACAGTGCAGCACGCCGCATTTTGACTTATTTCGAAAAATGTCAATCGCGCAAAAAATATTTAGACATGCCAATGTCAACTAGATTCGTGACGTCACACAGGACTCTCCGATCTCAAAGCGTTTTCGGGCGGCAATAATATATTTGAATTACGGTCAATTTATAATCGTTTTTTTACGTACAAATTTTGAGTAAAAAAAATTATTTTTGCTTTAGAGTATTATTAATATAGTCGTTTTATATTTCTAACAGAAAAAAACGGGATTTTAAAAAAATGCAACATCCCTATTTAAGGAAATTAACTTATAGTTAAAATTAACTATCAATTGAGAAACTTAAACCTACATAAATATGTATTCTACACTCTCCTTGTTTTTGTATCTATTTTAACCGGTTTTAAGTACTGTAAAAGAGCCTGGAAAGTTTGACTTCACCCGATAATGGCCAAAGTTTACTCTAACCATCGTTTAATTGATCACTGCTCTTTTGCCTTTCCAGAACCAGCGGCAACCAAAAAGCCAGAAATAAAACAAAAGCTATTCCTGTCGTTAATTAAACTATATCAGAAGATTAAAGTTTTCCGCGCGAAAAGTAGACGACAATATCCCAGTCGCCCAAACACAACTTTCAAAGCAAAAAAGTTTTTAACTGGCAAGAGTCGCTTTGGCCGCCGCCCCCGCCCCCTCAACACGACACTCAAGTTTGAGAGAACTAAAGTTGTTACAAAAGTGTAAGTTTATATACTTTATGGCAGAAGTTAGTTCACGGGAACTGGCGTGGCGGTCGATCCCCGTTTTCCCAAGTTTTTCGTCGAAGCACCAACCCCACCGCCGCGCCAACAGAAAAAGTTTTGTTCCATTCGTGCTGGAAAGTTTTGTTCTTTTTCATTTCTTTCGGTGTTTTTAAAGGGATTTTACAGCGCCATCATAAATACATTTGAATTTGGATGATGGTATATAAAGGAGAAATAATAAGCGGGAAATCGAAGTGATTATGTTACATAAAGAGGGAGGTAATTGCTGAAAATTTATGGAAATGTTACAAATCTGAAAATCTCGCGCGATTAAAAAAACATGACAGTGAACGCAAAATTGTGACGTCACGAACACAAACTGCAGAAAATTCCAATTACCAAACTCCTGACATTAAAACAAACATTACACAATGCAAGTTGCGTTTTAATCGGGACCGTTGTCGTCGCTTCCCTTAAACTTGCTGATTAATAAACAAGACAAGAAGATGGGGGTGGCCAGGGGGGTGGAAGCGAACTATAATGATGTCCAGATCCCCAAAGCAAATGGCACACACAACCCAGACAACGCTGATAACACCACCACGAATACACCCTCCCTCCAATGCTTCCTGGACAGTTTATAATTTATGAAAATATCCAAAGTTGGCCGTCGGCGCTTGCAACGTTTACCATATTCCAAAACACATTTTAGTCCAAACTTTGGCCGAAACCAAACATCGTGCAATAATAGTTGGCAACTTTGCGCCGGTTAGTCGGCGAGTTGGTTGGAATTAGTTTAACTGTATAGTTGTAGTTTTGTCCGAGAGAAACTAACTCCAATTGCTGCATGTTTACCCCTACAATGTTACCCCCTGTACACCGTTTCATCGGTTTTGGAAACTTTGTTGCGACTAAAACTACATTTGTCTTTGTTTTGTTTTCAAATGGAAAGAGGAGAAGGTGATGATGTACATACTACTCTTGTCATTGATTTCAACCCCCAATCCTTAAATGGACGAACAAACGTAATTGGTTTAAAAATTATGTAATTTCTGTATGCTACTACCTACTTAAATTACTCCAAGCCAACCCTGTTTAAATATCTCCCACCCCTCATCCTCTACCCAACTTTACATAAATAATCCATAAACAACAAAAATGATTAAATCCAACGATCCTTAATAACAATAAGTTTTCCCAACCGGTAATTCAAAAACAAAACTAATTAAAGCGTTCGCAAGTTAATGAATTATCCTTTAGGGAAAATTATTATTACAACAAACTTCTGCCTTTATATATAAACAAAAAACTTTTATCCATCTCTCGACTCGATGAGGACGACGAGAGCACCGAAACGAAAGCAAAACTTTGCGCTGTGTGTTTGGTGACTCGAATAAAAAGAAAAAGAGAAAAAAAGAAGTAAATCCCCCATCCCTATAACAAAACTTTTCCCCAAACACACAAATCAAAACCACCAGCAAGCAGTCTCCTTTGTAATATAAAAATATGTGTGTATATCTAAAAAAATGTGTTGTTTACTCCAACTTTGTTTTTATTTTATTCTTTCTTTAAATTAGCTTATAAAATTGTATCTGGACAAGCTTTGGAAAAAAGTATAAACAGTTTAAAAAGTTTCGAGCACTTTGTGTTAATCTCATGCCATGCTACGTGCACCGACGTCAAGGCGGCGGCGGCGACGGCAGCGCGTCCTCGTATCCCCAAACAAAATTACAGTCATAACTTTGTTCCAGTCATAGTTAAACGACGTTTGACTTTGAATGGTAAAAGAAACTTGTCCAAAAAGGGGGTAGCACCGTATTAAACCCCCCCACACACAATAATTAGTTTAAAAGCACTAAAACAGTTTGTGCAACATTACCACTAAACTAAACGTAAACAAATTGTATTTATGTTTGTGTTTATTAAACAACAGGGACGCTTCCGAGCGTAACGAATTAAAAGTAAAAGTCAGCACAAAACTGTTATTGTTTTGTATTAAGTATCTCTCTGTATATGATTATGTGTGTGTAATTTTTCTGTAAGTCAACAAGCTGTTTACAGTTTTTTACAATCGTTTTGTGAAAGAGTTTCCGGATTTAATTTTGTCACATAGCAAGACAAGAGTCTGTTTTGATAGCAGATTTGTGTACAAAGAACAAATAAGTAAACATGTATAAAATTCCAAAGATTTGTCATGAGATCTTCTAATTTTCAATTTTTAAACTAACTTCCCGACAAAAGTTTTTGAAATACATAGTTACAATTGTTATTAGTTATTTTTAAGAATTAAAATTGAACACCGAGATTACGGCTTTATCCAACTAGCCCTTAGGAGTCTTAGGACTGATTGCATAAAACTTTAATCGCGGTGTTAAATTTTTATCCTCCAAAATATTGACAATTGTAATCAACAATCGTTTCTATGGCAGTTTATCCTTTTTGGAGGGTTATCTCGCGATTAAATTTTTATACAAGCGGCCCTTTAATTTCGTATTCTAACTAACCTAACGTACTTTGGATTAGGGAAATTTCTGTTTATATTTGACTAATCAAAATGTCTTAATCTGGAGAAAAATAGCAACATATGACGAGTGGTTCCAAAACTGTTATCGAAACTTATCATTAGCCCCTTCCCTGCAAATTTCTGACTGCGCCACTGCACTTAGGTGATAGTAATGATGAGCTTGAATCGAACGTTTGTCCGGTCAGCAAAACGCCACCAGGCGGCGCATTTAAGCTGAATCAGCTTTTGTTTATTACTCAATTATTCGAAAAATCCGACGGGTGTTTTATTGGCTCTCTTTCGTCAGTTTCGCACCAATCAGCAGATTTTATCCAGTTGAAGGGGGCAAAATGTCAGACGGACATTGTCTAATCTAAGACGTCAAAAAAAAAGAGTATATCAGGATAAACCCAATTGTCGTCACTACGACCACCACCACCGCCACCGTCCCCAATATAAAGATAGTTAGAAAAGTTTAAATTGTGTCCCCTGTATAAGAAAGTTTTAATTCGTTAAAAATTTATACGCGCAAAGTTATAAATCCGAAAGTTTGAAACTCGCCATCGCGCTACAAAAAAAGTTTAATTGTTTTGGATGAAGGAAAAAATCCAAGGGGGCGTCGACGCAAAGGCTAATCATTAAAAATGCATTGGGGGTAGGAGGATTATTCTTATTTTCCTGCCACGACTTGATCCAAAACTAAATTAATATAAAGTAATGCATATTCATAATTTTTTCCTTTCGTGTTTTGTGGATAAATTACATGGAACCCAACCATACCGCCACCCCTTCAAATCTCATCTAACCAGGACCAATTCTCGTTATGGCCCCAACTCTCAACTCAACTAAGATAACAACGTTTAATCCGTCTGAAAGAGGTGGCCAAACGCGAACTTTATGTAATTAAACTTTGGTGCGCCTAAAGTTGGTTGTTAATTTTGTATGAAGGGTGCTGTGCGTTGGGCGTTTGGGGGGGATAGGAGATGAGTTTGAAAATTGTACGAATACATGACGCTTTGAAGGGGGGGGGTGGGGAGACAGGAGAATTCGAGGTCGAATGTCATCGATCTGGCCTGCCGCGCGGTCCTTCTTGACACCGTCGGTTGCGTTAAAGTCTGGCCAAACAGTCTGACCCCGACTTACTCCCGAACTTCCCCAAACAAACTCACAGGAAAGTTTTGGTGGAAGACGTGGCGGCGTGCCGTGCGGGATTTTCCCTTGCTCCCCCGTCACCCCTAGTAAGCGGCATCATGTACGGGATAAAGTTTGTTGCATGCAGTGACAGAGATTAGTTTGAAGTTGAACGGGGGAGAGAATTGTTTTTGGGGGTCTGTGGATTAACAGGTTATTGAATTTTTCGGAGATTAGAGGATTTGGTTGTGATTAGATAAGGGATGAAAAGTAGAAGTAATAAGGACCATTTCCCAAATAGGAATCTTCATTAAATTAAAGGAATTGGCGTTTTTACTGATCTGTAATGTAAAACTAGAAGTGTTTTTACTATTAGACAGATAATGGCGTTTTTTACGTTTATTATAGAAGAGATACTTGTACACAACAAAAAGTTACTAATTTGGAGCCACTGAAGTAAATTTTAAAAGTTCCCCGTTCATTTTAAGGCTAGTATTTTGAAATTTGATAGTAGGTAGTAATTAATACCTACTTACTAGTTAATTTAAAAAAAATATATTTAAATTTCGCGCACGATGATTCGGCGCCAACTTTAAACGTTTAAACCATTCTAAAAATACATTTCCACAAAAGAAACAAACATACCAAAACATTTTACGTACTAGACGTGATAATCTTTATGCAACCCAACATTTTAATTGTTGTTTGTAAACAGATTACAACTACAACTATCAATAAATTGGATAATATTCCATCTCGCCTAAATACTAGTACTTAAAATAAAAACAACATTTATTTCTCATACAAATTTGATTACATTTGATGATCAAACAAACACACAGCACTGCGATAAAGCAATAAACTCAGCAATAAATCCACAAAAACATTATCGTATTTAAACAATAAAAACAACTATAGAAGAGCAAAAAATCGGAAAAGTCGTAAATTATGCAATAATAAAACAGAATTCAATTTATAGTTTTTAAGACCAAAAGTGATTTTCGATCATTAAACAAACAGCTATTACTTTATTATTAGTCACTTTACATAGGATGATTCAGGCCAAACGGAAAAATATTTATTTTAATAATAGCTCTCTCTGATAATCAACATAAATATTTACCTGGGCTTCGCTAAACTACTATTTCATAACAGTTAACAGAATAAAATAAAACTGATAACACACTTTCAAGAAATTTAGATTAACCAGATACACCAAACATTTAATTCCACATGTTAATCAATAAAATACTTAGGTAAATATTTTCACACGCCCACACAAAATTTCAACGCATCTCATCACTGTTTTCTGTTGTGTTGTGGTATTTTTTTATTAATAGTTTTGGAAGTTGGAAAATAAACGGAGGCGGCGGCGGCAGCGTTGTCTAGAGGTGAGGTCAATTATTAATCAATCGAATTAATTTGTGACGTCAGCTGGAGCGGTAATTTACCTGAATGGTTGACACATTCAGTTATTTAGTTACATACTTTAAATTATATTGTAAGAAGTAATGTGGAAAAAGGGAAAGTTCAAGACACAACAAAAGACACAAATCAAATACTTCTATCAATGTTACTTCATTTCATTTTACGACATTTAAATGTAGAGTGCAAATTTTATCAGTAATTTTCAGTTAAAGATTTATAGTTTGAGAACCACATTTTTGGAAATTTACAGCTTTCTAACTTTCTAGTAAAAGATCTTATTCATTTTGAAGTACCAGCTTTTTTGATGTTTTAACGTTTTTTCAATTTTCTGGCGTTTTACAGCCTCCTTGGAATATCTTTTTCCAAATAATTCAGTGGTGCACATAGAAATAACGGGTGTCCAATAAGTCTTTCAGTCAGGGCGGCTACGGAGTATTTTTCTTTTCATTAATAAACACAAAACTTAAAATATAATTTTCATGTAACCATCATAAAACATTAATTGTGTCGTCTTAAATCATGTATTGTTTGAGTTGAGGTTGTAACGGTTAAAGTTCTGTGTTTATTAATGAAAAGCAAAACACTCCATAGCCGCCCTGACTGAAAGACTTATTGGACACCCGTTATTTCGATTTTCAAAAAACACACACATGAAGAATTTACTTTATCTCTCTGCATATGTACCATTTAATACTGACTTTATTTAAGATAAAAAACATGAAAATCAAGTGCAAATAAAATTTAATAAGATTATAATTTTATAATCATTGATTTTATTAATTTTTTAAAACTACATATTTAAATAATCGTGAAGTCACATAATTGGATTGTTTTGCAATGTTTGAAATATCATATACAAAGTAAATATGTATGTAATTTAGTAATTTATACAACAATTTTCATGCTTTATAAAAAACCAACTTTAGGGCAACAAATATTTTCAATCATGTTTCTTTACAAATAAATTATCCTTTACGATATGATAATGATAATCTTAGGGCTTAGGACCATTTGAACTGGAAGATAAGAAACGCAAACAGTTTTGTATGTTAAGTTAAATAAAAATTAATTTGTTCTTGAAGAAATTTTATATTAAGTACAATCTCTCTGTGATTAAAATTAATACAATATTGACTGGCAATTATTTGTAAAGATGGTAGTTTCTAAAGTAAATAGGATTATTCAAGGTGCTTTTTCTAATTTATAATAATGTTGATAAGCGTTAGAATAAAAAGTAATTATCGAGAAATTTCCACCTGCCTCAAATTCCCATAAGCCAAAGAAAGTCAAGGTTATTTTTCAGTTAACCAACTTGACTGCAGCTTGCGAAACGAATTCTGAATTTCTATTACATACCTGCAAGAGAACTAACTGGTTGTAATAAAATAATTCAAAATATAATGTCTTACTTATCCATTGAAAGGTATTAATATTACCGATTTACTTGGGGAAACTTTCATTTGTGTTCTGTTCTGTTCCGATCATAAAATGCGGGTCATTGCCAAGCCTACTTACAACTAGCAGGCAAGGGATTTGTATAAAAACGAAATTTGTCGGGAAATAATGGCAAAATGCCTCCCTGAATTGGACTATTGAACCTAGTTGCGCGTCGCGCGTTCTTCATCAATATGCTAATTTATTGTTATGTAAATTAAAAAAAAACTACCCGAAATTTCTCTTCTTGGAGGAAAGCCGGCAAAAAACCAAAGCATGTTTGGGGAAACTCGCGCATTTTGCCCGCTATTTTCACATAAACAAACTAACGGCGTTGCAGGGGCCACATTCAACCACAGAAAAACCAATCCGACACAGTTTTCCACTAGAATTATCCAGAAAGATGCTTATAATAGGCGCTTACCTTCTAAAACTATACACATACACACACTCACACAGTGACAGTAACAAAGAGATGCGTTCGTTAGTGTAGCCACGCTGTTAGATTCCCAAGTCAAGCAGGCTTTCTTCGAAAAACACACACACTTGATCACTTTCTAACTGTTTTGGTTTCCAAGTTGCGGTGAACTGTTTTGTTTTTCGGCGGATTTTTAGGCCACTTTTGTGAATTTCTTGTGGGTAACGCTAGGATAGGATCTAGTTGCTCACTATATCCCCACTTCTGCATATCAAGATGGCGGCTGAGCAGCACTGGTAATTTTACCGTTGCTTCGCCCAATGTAGGCTACCCCACCACACACCACTACACCCCCTCGGATAAAAACCGACAACTTCTCCGTTCGCGCGCTCTCTCTTTCGTGTGTGATAAAACTTCCCAAAGTGTTGACAAACTACGCGTGTAGAATGCAGCACTTATAACTGAATGTGTTGTTTGTAGTAAAATACAACCATAATCGTGTAACCACCACCACCGGCACCACGCCTTCTGTTTTAGTACATGCATGTTTCGAAAACTTTCCTTATTCTTCCAAACGAAATGAAATTATGAAATTGTGTCACTTACCAAGAAGCGTAACGGTCATCCGGTGTTTCGTTTAAAAATCACACAGTCACAGTATAATAATTTTAGTAGGTATCACTAACGGTTCATAATTATCCAAAAGCACAACTTTAATATTTATTAAACATTTTGACACTTGCCGTAAAATTATTTCAATTTGCCGTTACCGACTGTACAATTTAAATTTTTACTACTCCTAGCGACAGCTAACATCATCATATGAAACCAACTTGAATTTGCGTCGATAAAGTAGAAATCAATCGATGATGTGGAAGCCTTCAATAGATAAAGTAATTATTTCTGAACTGCTTCATTCATTAGTTATCCCTAAATCAGCAAAAGGTTTAAATTATGACTAATGTTTCATTCACACATTTAAAAGTGTACATTTTATTCAAGTTGTTAAACTTCAGTCGGTAATATAGAAATCTTTTCTATCATTAATGTATTTTTGGTTGCCTATAATTAGAGCAAACTACAGTTTTTGCGCTAAATATAAAATTAAATTCGAAACATGATATCTAAATAAAATCCGAAAAATCCATTGCATAAATATTTTTTTATTTGATTTCATTCACATATAGACATAAATTGTTACATAATCATATATATTTTATATTTCTTTGCATAAGAATTGCTATAATTAAAAGGCAGTTTTAGTTTATTAAAATATTTTACAAAAATAACGTTGTGGTTTACCTTACTAAGACGGAATGATTATTATTGAGATGCAGACCCATTATTTATAAAAAAACATTAAAAAATAAATACGTTAGTAAAAGTATATCAAAATACATATCACAAGTGCGAGAATTAATACTTGATTTGATTAACTTATTGGAAATTGTAAAATGCTCATAGATACATAGTTAACAAAGATAATAATTGTACTTTTCTGTAAGTGCATCATCGTAATATTATTGTGCTAACAATTATTATTGTAAATTCTCAAATTTCCTTCACTTTATTGGTTGTAATTCAACGGTTTGTGCATTATTTCCATTGTTGGTAACACCTAAATTCTCCATTTGAATACCATCGGGGGCTTCTCCGCTTTGACACATGCACAAGTAAACCGTATCCAGAACCATCTATAACGAAAACCAGAAATTTATATCAATATTAGCTAGAAATGTTAACCAAAAATACCTCGTATAATGACAGGATGCAATGAGCGACAAAAAACGCAAAAATGCACACAATTAAAGTGGGTGCAGCGTAAAATGTCAACTCAGAGTTGCGTCGGAACAACGCTAAGCCCACACATCCAGTAACAGCGGTTACAAAACATTTCCCAAGGAAGAGGATGAAGTCGCCCAAGCCGTTTATTGTTGCCACTTGCAAAGCATGCGATGTGAGAACCTCAAATGCCGTTCCGGCTGCCGAACAAAAATTAGAGCCGTCTATGGCGATTACAGTGTAGGCGTTGTGGTTCAAGTACCGAATGAATTTCTCCAGGCAGTAGAAGCAGCAAATGCAGCATTTTAGGCCGCAGGAGGCGCACTCGCTTCCCTTGTCTTTGTCACGGCTGAACCTAAAGAGGTAACAAAGTTGAGTCAGTATCAAACAAGCTAGTTTAATGTATGAAAGTAACAGACTGGTAATTTTTTGTTTTATAGAATGTATAGGCACCCTACAATTCTTGTTATCTAACTCCTTACTTCTCATGCAGAAACATCAGGATCAAACGTGGAATCTTAAATAAAGTGATAATGAGCGAACCCAACGCTACTGATCCCAGATGGTATTTAATCAACTTGCAAATAGCGTAGCAAACATGTGAGTTATCCTTGTATTTATGTCGGTAGAACCAATGGGCAACAGATCCGGCTATGACCATTTGTTGACAGGCCATAATAAATTCAGAAGTCCAAATTAAGCCGATGAAATACACCCACCACATTCCCTTAACCCATGAAGCATCTATGTACTCGACTACAGTTAATTCTGTTGAAGGAGATAATTTTATTAACAATGGATTTTAAGGCAAGGTTCTTGGGTTTTACTTTCGACCAATCCAGTGAAAGACAGATTACGTTCTCTGGTGTTAGGCGTAATAGTTGAGGGGATTAACTTGTGGTCTTTGGAGAGTTCCTCTGTGATTTTCGTAGTTCCGGGATAGTACGCTGTGGCTAAACACAACTAAAAAAGCACGATTTATTTTGAGTACAAGTTTGGAATTTTCGGTACTAACCACGACGAAAATCCAAAACATAAAGAATAAAGTGAGCACAATAAATGTTATAATTGGCTGAAAGAACAATCCGGGTACATGCATTAGACATTTGGAGGTTTCCTTGAATAAATCCGCTAAAAAGTCCACATGTTTCCTCATGAAAACAACAATTAACAGAATGATCACCTGGATAAAAAATTTCGTAAACAATTTGCGTTAAACCTTTTAATAAAATCAAAATTTTACCGTGATTATAGTTGCTACAATAGAATACCATAAAAAGGCGTCTTTATTCTTCACACTTTCCCACAACAAATGATCGCTTTTATTCACAGTGTTCCTTAAATCACAATAAGTGTACCAAAGAAAAGCCGTTCCAAGAATACTGGCCAGAGCAAATCCTATCATTATTATATAGGACACCAAATGAGCTAGAAGGTGAAGTACGCAGATCGTCACAAGGGAAATCACTGTAAGAAACCTATGTAAGAAAGCAAGTCATAATCATTAGTACCGTTTTTACATAATGACAGAAACGTTAGGCAGAGGATTTCCTTCCAAGTTTTGTACAAGTCGCCCAAAATTTGCTCTGCTGTGTCCCAGCTGTTTAAAATATCATAGAAGTTGCTGAGGATTGCTTGGGAGACTTCTTGGTAGAGTTTGGGGACGCAGCGGTTCAAAACTGGAATGCTGAAAAATTAAAAAACGGATTCAAAAACTTGTTTAGTTATCCAAGAAATAAATAATCAAATTCACCTTTCATATACAGGCAACACAGGACAAGGTCCAAATCTAGTGGTTAAAGCACTTTTGGCCAGCCCAGTCGAACTTCTCAACTCGTTGTAATTGAAATTGTATTTGCATAAATTAACGCCGGTTTTATGATGATCATACAATTCCTCTACGGTTCTTAGTGTTTTCGTTGGGCACTCCTTCACACATATTTTCAATGACTTCTTCAGCTCTTTTATATCATAAAATAACAAATAGGGCTTATCGGAAGTGTCCAAACCGGAAAGATCCAAATCTCCCATTCGTTTATTGGACTTAACCCCACAACTGTTTCCAAATGAATCATAACCGTTTATTATCCTAATGGGATTACCATAGACAAAGGAAAAAGCCGCAATTACCACCTGGAAATTAATTAATTAACTTTTGGAGGTTGTTTGTTTTTTTTATCCATACCATCAGACACCAGAAAGCGATGTACAGACACAACCAAAATACGTCTGTGCATTTTCTTTCAGTGTTTTCCTCCGCTTCTTTCTCTTTAAACTGGCAACAACCCATGTTTCTTTTATCCTAAAAACTAAAACATAACACAACACAACGCCTTAAATCACAAATGAAAACGATTAGTGCGCTGAGTAAACAAAAACCCAGTGGTTGTTTATCTCATGAGAATTCGATGTAAACTTGCCACAGTTGTGCCAACGTTAGATCAACTAAATAAAATACTGCAAAACAAATTAAAATGAAATAATTCAGCTTGCTTTCTTACAAGTGTATTTAAAGCATGTGCAAAAAATTAATTAGTAGTTTAAAATGTAGTTTAAATTAATAAAACAGTGTAAATAACATTTCGATTAACGAGTAGTTCCAATGTACCATTTTTCCATGTCAACCTAGTTCCAAACAAAAATCCTCTAAAATTCATACACATTTTTCGTAAATAATTTTGGAGGGATCTGCCACATTCCAAAACTGCATTAAATGCGATATTATAACATAAAATGTCTAAAGAAAACGAACCAGAAATCGACGTTATGACTGTGGATCATTCTCCTGTTCGGTAAGTAATATCCCAGCTAAAAAAGAAACAATTTCCACATGTTAATTTTTAGTAAGCGTGCAAGATATGCTGATGATAGCATACATAAAGACACAAGTTGGAGCCTAGTGAACAATAACGACGTGGTACTGCATGAGGTATTTGACCATGGAGTTGGCCGGTTGGATTCGGACGAACTATCTGAGGAGGAAGACACCATTCGAACCAGAGATATCTCCGGAAGCATCGACATATCTTGTGTATCAATGGTGCCCTATGAAAGGGAAACACGGGTAAGTTTCTGAGTTGGAAACTGCGAGGGCAAAATATTTAATAGAATTCATTGCAGTCAGGTGGAGCGGAGTCGACTGAGTCCAGGAATTCTTTGGAACAACTAGACTTGAGGGATTGGGATCGTGTAATGATAGTGAAATCAACTGCAGATGTGGACAAAAGAGGGAAATTAAGTAAGAATCTACGGGTAACTTTTTAGGTTTCTGGCAACTTTACCAATTTCCTTGTAGAAGTGATAAATCTTCGATAAATTGATTAATTTTCTTGTGGTTTGCATTGTTACAAAAAGACTGTTAGAATCTTGAAACAGACGAGAAATCCTTCCGTATTATAGGTTCACTTAAAACAAATTAGACTGTTTTAAAATTTCGGAAAATTTATATAGTTTTCGATGCAGTTTGCTTTATTACAACAAAACAAGTTAATTCTATAATAAAAATCAAAAACTTTCCAATTTCAGATTATTTCGAGCAGCTCTCAGACGAAGTTATCCTGTACATATTCCGGTGGCTTCCCCGTTTTGTCCTAACAGACGTCGCGTTGGTCTGCAGACGTTTCCACAATTTAACCCAAGACGAAAGCCTCTGGACGCGCATGGACTTTGCTAATAAACGCTTAAATGCCGGCGTTTTAGGAAAAGTGCTCAGTAGACAAGTTATTATTTTACGACTAGCCAAAGCAGAGGTTCGTAAGAGGCACTTTCTAAATTTATGTACATACAACAAAACTGTTTTCTCAGGTTCTTTACCCGCCAATCGACGAGGACTCTAAAGCGTTCTTTGGGGACTTTCGCAGCCGGTTGTTGTTTTTAGACTTGAGCATGGCGACTATTTCCCCGGAAACTCTGGCGGTTTTATTTGGCAAGTGCTCAAGACTCAAGAAACTGAGTTTGGAAAACGTACAGGTTGACGATGACGTTCTAATAGCATTGTCCAGGAACCGAGATATTGAGGTAATGAACCTGGCGATGGTCACCGGGATCCAACAGGAAGGTTTAAAGTATTTACTAACAAACTGTAGAAGGATCAGAGAGTTGAATATCGCTTGGACTTATATGGATGAATCGAGTAATAGATATATTTGTTCCAATTTGCCTTCCACATTGCAACGACTGAATTTTTCTGGCTGTAGAAAGCTATTAAAAGATAGCGGTTCGTATCCGATTTATAAACGTGGCAGTTTGGTTAAAGTATTTTTTTTGCAGATGTTGCTAATCTAGTCTCTTCTTGTCCACGTTTAACAGAGTTGGATCTCTCGGATTGTACGACGTTAAGTTGTGCTTCTGTTAAGGAAATTACTCTTTTAGAAGATCTCAATTTCCTGGCAATGTCCAGATGCTACCTGGTTCACTATAAAGCATTTCTGTAAGTGTAACTTGTGTCCTTTGGATTTGTTAACAATTTGATTTTTAGTCACATTAAAAAGTTAATATCATCTTTGGATAGCTCACGTGGAAAACTATCTGAAATATCGGGACATTAATTAATAGTAGCTTTTTGTCGAAAAATCTCTGTAAATTCAAACTTTGTATGTTTTAAAATCCAAAGGGCCAAAATATTTCTTAAGTCTTAGTACCTAATTTTTTTATAAAAAGTACTTTGAATCTAATATTTTTTCCATAGGTGTTTAAAGAACTTAAAATCCTTGTCGTATTTGGACATCCATGGAGGTTACATTGACGCAGCTGAATTGAAAGTGATACAAGACGGTTTGGGGTCCCAAGTGCATTTAAATAAATTTAAGTTTAGTTCTGTTGCTAGACCAACCGTAGGTTTAAGACGGTCTAGTATTTGGAATATGAGGGTGAGGGACTAACGATTGTTGCGTGTGGCCTATCTCTATTTCAGTGAAAATAAAAAGCTTGTTTCTACATAAATTGCAAACTTGTCAGAACTGATAAATTGAGAGAAAATAGTCAGTAAACTGTTTTTTCACCTCTGACTGATTTGGATTTTATGTAGGGAGAAAACAAATCTATGTTGTACAGGGTGTCCTAAAATCACCAAAGGAGTTCAAGACAATCTCTAAATGTTCAAAAAGAGTCGACTAGTTGTTTGTTTTAATTTAGAGCTATTTAGGTGACTTTGGAACACCTTACATAAATAAGTATTCTTAGGTAGACTTTTTTGGTTTTGTCTTGATTACACTAAATCACTAAAACAAACCAAATGAATTGTGATGATACCTTGTTGTTATTGTTGTTGTTTGTAGGTTTCTAAAAGTAGCTTTCGGTGAAATATTTTCGTAAGTTTGGTATAATTTCCATTTTTCTTTTAGTTTTAAGTTTTCTAAAGGTTAGTTTGTAAGAAAATTCGCAGTAATGTTTGATAATAAAACTGCTTTATTACTATTTATGTTTGTTTTCGGTAAGAAAGAATTGGGCGAAATTAAAAAAAAATCAGTAAAGGTACCTTGACACAAAGTCTAAAACTTAACATTTTAAATCAAGTCTAGTGGACAATATGTATGGCTTTGCGTTTTGTTTGAATTTACTTATTTCTTTCTAGGTACCTATAGTTAAGTATAGGTTTAAAGTGGGTGGGTCGATATCGGCCCTCCACTGCGATCGTTCTGTCTATTGTGGCTCACACCTAATCTATAATTCACCCATCATTCCGACCGTCTCTACGAAGTTGGTTATCATAATGGGCGAAAGTTTGCCGACGTATCACACCCAGAGGTTGTAGTCTTGTCCTTTTCAAGGCTACACAGTCGCACAATAAGTGCTGTGCTGGTAATCGTCTAAGCACAGACGGCATTCAGTGTCCTCCTCTGTACCCATTCTGTGCATGTGGCTTTTGAGTCGACAATTAGCAGTAAAAAGTACTGTTAGTATGCGTAAGTTCTTCCTTCCCGCTTCCCACAGTGCTTCGGCTTTTGCCATTATGGGTCCTGGAACGAACGCCTTGGCATGTCTTTGAGCGGGAGTCTCGTTTCATCGCTGTAAAGTAGTTCTCTCAGCCCATCAGTCTGAGATTGCTGTGACTCTGTTTGAATTTCCAAGGGAATTCAAGGTAGTTCCAAATAAGTTTTGAACTAAATTTGCTGGAGATGTGTCTTTAATGCAGCCTGGCATCAGCTTCAGTGCACACAATTCAATAGCGTACGCGTCGACTTGAAAAATTGTCGCATATTGACCAAGATTCACAAAAAAAATTCTTGGTAGGCAACAAGACGCGGCAGCTCTAATTCCTATTGGAGACGTCAGTAAATCAGTACAAGTTGGCCTTCAACAAGGAGGAGTGACTTTTCTCCCATTCGCCTCGCTTTGGAAAGACCATCTTGAAGATCCTGTCTTGGCTGTTTTTACTTTCTTATAGAAAGTATAGTAATCGTGATTTTTTTCGATTTCGAGATTTTGATGGATTTACACGTTTTGAGAGCCCCTGAATTCATTTTGACCATTTTCGCCATGATGTCTGTCTGTCTGTATCCACCATAACTCAAAAACGAGTTATCGGATTTGATTCAAATTTCATATTTAAGAGTTTGAACAAAATTGTGGGTGCCACATTCAATGTTTTTCATCTAGCATCAAAACAAGTGACACTTACCTGAAGACATTTTTAGGTTTTTTAGGAATATCTTGAAAAATAAACTATTTATGAGATTTTTTTATTCTTTAATATTGATTTAGAATTGAATTTTGAACAAATTTTGTTTGAACTTTTTTTTGAAATTCCGTCAAAAAAAATAAAACACATTTTTGTCGTTAAGTTCGGTTATAATGAGTGGGACAAGGACAGATTTATGCGTATTGCAATAAGTGCGAGAGAGACTACCGAAAATTATTTGAAAATTGCTTGAAATTAAAACACGATTTTTACAAGAAATTTAACTTAATTTCTTTAGGAAAAGTAATGGTAGTATCCGTATAAGAAAGTCATGTGGACACATCAGATATTTTGTATGCATGTAGTCCGAGATCATAGCGAGTGTATTGTGGAGCTCTAGTTCTCGCATCACCCGCTTTTGGCTCTCAGAGAATGCCTTTGATTGTCTATCTTCCATCTGTCAGTCTGTATGTGACCATCCTTATTACAGGGTGTTCGCGCGAAGTGGCTCACTATTGCTAACTTCGTTATTATTGGAGCTACAAAGTCGGTTAAATTAGCAAACTAGTAGCATTTTTTCCGCTGATTACAATTGTGAAAACAGAAAAACAATTGACCATCTGGTTTTCGAGATATTCACAAAAATAACATTTTTTTAAATGGAACACCCTATATATTTTTGCAGAAATCGATGACAAATTAAATTATGTACAGAAAATGTTCTTAATTTTTTTTTATTATAATTTAAAATAAGCGAGTTATTTTGACAAAAAGTTTGCAATTCTTTAAAATCAAGTAGCCGTAAAACGGAATAGTCATTTATTAAAACCAAACAATCACAATTTTGAATTTAAGCAAGTTGAAAAAAACTTGAAAGAATTACGGAAATATTACTATTTTATTTAATATTTTTAATATACAGGTGTTTGCGCAAAGTGGTTCACTATTGCTAACTTTGTTATTATTGGAGCTACAAAGTCGGTTAAATTAGCAAACTAGTAGTATTTTTTCCGCTGATTATAATGGTGAAAACAGAAAAACAATTGGCCAACTGGTTTTCGACATATTCAAAAAATAACATTTTTTAAATGGAACATCCTGTATATTTTTGCAAAAATCGATGATAAATTAAATTCTGAACAAAGAATGTTCTTATGCTTTTTTGACAATTATTTAAAATAAGCGAGTTATTTTGAAAAAAAGTTTTCAGTTTTAATATCAAGTAGCCATGAAAATTATAATTTTGTTTTCAATATTTCCGTAATTCTTTCAAGTATTTTCCAACTTGCTTAAATTCAAAATTATGATTGCTTGGTTTTAATAAATTACTATTCCGTTTTATGGCTACTTGATTTTAAAGAATTGCAACATTTTTTCAAAATAACTAGCTTATTTTAAATTATTATCAAAAAGAGATGAGGACATTTTTTGTATAGAATTTAATTTGCCATCGATTTTTGCAAAAATATATAGGGTGTTCCATTTAAATTTTTTTTATTTTTTCGAATATCTTGAAAACCAGATTGTCAATTATTTTTTTGTTTTCACCATTGTAATCATCGGAAAAGATGCTACTAGTTTGCTAACCGACTTTGTAGCTCCAATAATAACGAAGTTAGCAATAGTGAGCCACTTCGCGCGAACACCCTGTATATATATTCTAGCAAAGCAAGTATTCGTCTAAGATTCTAAGGGACAGTTTTTTGATTTAAAGTAGCTAAATTAGCCAAACCATAAATTTTTAAAAATAAAAATTTCGTAAAAATAGATTATATTGTACCGAGATATCAAAAATTATCTTGGTCAAAGGTGGTCATGGATTTTAAAATAATTGTCGGAGCTAGTATCGTGTCAATACTTATTGTGGCACATAACTTGATAAACTTCAAAAGGATGATACAAGCTAAGACCGTCGTTTTTCATTTCATGACCACCTTTGACCAAGATAATTTTTGATCTCTCGGTATTACATTTGATATAGGCTCAAATAAGCGAATGGAACGATATTTCTGCATGAAATAAATAATTATATTTCAACAAGTCATTAAATTTTGTTCTGCCGAAAACCTCAAAATTTTATTAAATTAAAAATTTCGATAGTAGTTAAATTTTGTCAGCTCCAAAATTAAATGGCACTCTTATCACAAAATTCAGAGGAAACTTTTTTTGGAAAAAATATAATTACAATAAACTAATACACAAACTCGTTAACTGTACTTTATTGCTTGCTAATTAGTAATTAAGAAAAATATCCCAACGGTCATTTTTTAATAAATATCTCAAAGTGAATGCCAAAAGGTTGAAAGAAAGAAAAGATGAAATATTAAAAAAATCGGTCTTTATTATTATATGAAATTAAAGCACACTTGGTACATAAATTTCCATCACTAATGCCTAGCATTTATGTTGTAGTAATGAAACAATGTGATCAAGATTTGACTACATTTATTTCAACAATATAATTCAGACAAAACTATTGGGTTTATGGAACAAAATTTGGATATATGGACAGATTGTTTCAAGATAAATGCAGTCAAATTAACAATAATAATTATTGCTCTATCATAACCGAGCCAGTAGATCGCTTACAATAAAGAAACACAATGGCACCACGACAGAATACAAAAAAAAAGGAAAACAATATATAATTTTTCATCACTTAATATATAATCTGTTTTTTATTAATATTTGTTTTGGTATAAATTGATTGGAAAAATATAATGATGACTGAGGGGGGCGCAATTGTATAAATGCTGTTAAAACTCGAAAAAATCTGTAGGAAACTTCTTTACTACAATTTTATTCTTATTATATTTTTTTAAGTTTTGTGTCATTCATCCAAAAACAAAACAAAAAATATCACAAACAGTCACACGCCCTTTCATACGATATGCGAGCCCTTAACAATTTGTTTTTGGTTCATCATCAAACACGCGCTCCACCAAAATTCATTACAACCCTGAGTGTTGGAAGTGCAAATTCTAAACTGCCAAACTAATTCAAATTGTGCCTAAACCACATAACAATAATGTAATTATAAAGCGTAGATGATGATGAAGAAAACAAGGAAAATATCTAATCTAAAGTTTAGGCACAAAATAGCGTCATTAAAATTTCGAAATTTTGTTGGATTTGGCAGTTTAAGATTTGGTAACATCCAAAGATACGCTTGGATGTCTCTGGGATAATAATCCAAGAAAAACGCAACGTTTTTTGGAAAATTTCCAAGAGATAAACTAACAATATCTTTGAATAATTATCGCGCCCTTGTTGGTTTGGATATAATATTATACACTAAACCCTACTTGCATGTTTTTTTTTTATAAAAAGAGAAACTACCCTTGAGCATTACAAAAATCTTTTTTAAAAAAATATCCAAACTTATGTAGGACTCTTAGAATACATATAATTTTATGGACTGTCAGTACATAATAAGGAAGTGGAGGAATGCCACTCGTTGCCTGTGCAACTTTCTAGCACCCTCCAACAATCCAAACTGTTAATGTTCCGTATCTCACTGAACGTAAAGCAGGTACGGCTGTCTACAGTCTATAAAGTGCGACTAAATCGCACTGTCAGATGCTTATTTATTATCACAAATGTAGACTGATTCTTTATATTTTGGATTAGTCAATCTACCCTCAAACACATACAAAAGTATTAAAAATTAAAGCGCAATATCTAATTATTCTAGGCCAACAGGGAGAGGAAGGGAAGTGTTGGATTATCAAAACAGATAACCAATCGGGTTCAATAACAAAACTAAAAAATGATTCTTCTTGTGCTGTTGACTGAAACAATTTGGAATTTTGAAATTAATACATTGTAGTAGAAAACCTAACGTTATTATTATTGTTTTTTGTTGTTTTTGAATTTTATAGAAAAAAAAAGAGTTGGGCGCGCGCGCAACAAGTTGTTTGGTTGTTGGAGCAGCATCTTCAACCACTTGGACTGGGTATAGCCGGAGGCGTCACCAATAAAAACTGGCAAGACCTCCCAGCGCTGTCGTTAACCCTTCGCTTCAATAGCCGGCTTTCACTGGGCGGACTCAAGCCGAAAACCTTCGTCGAATCCTTCGCCAAAGTCTTATCCATCGGATAGACATTCGGCCGCTCCAAATAGTCCAACTTCATGCTGAAGTGCTGCTGCACCACTCGATTCACAGCCATAGCGGACTCTGCAAACTGGGACAGCTCCCGTGCAGAGTTGTTCTTCTTGATAACAGCCGGCGTTGTCAGTGGGGCCGTTTCGCTAGCACATCGCAGCCAGGCATGCTGCAGCACCTTCTCGGCACTGATGCGCTGGCTGGCCCTCTTCACCAGCAACGATGATATCAAGTCCTTTGCCTCGTTGGAAATGGTTCCCCATTCGCTCTCGGGGAATTCGTAGTTGCCCTCTTGGATACTTTGGAAGAGCAATTTCTGGCAGGCGTTGCAGTTGTCACCGCGCTCCCAGCCGCAGTCGCTGCCGCACTTGCCGTAGAAAGGGGGATAGCCGCACAGGAGGATGTAGGTGATAACGCCTAGGGACCACAGGTCGCAGCGTTTGTCGTACGAGGTTGTTTCCGACTCGTTGGTGAAGGCCTCGACCACTTCTGGTGCCATGAACTCGGCACTACCCACCTAAATAAAATTAAAACCCGTTAAAAACAGTAAAGAATAAATTATTAAAACTACATATATTTATTTACAAGAAATATCGTAAATAATAACTATTTCCTAAAATTTTAAACAAGGGTTAGATTTACAACCATGGGCCCTTATTGGATATTCAGTTGTTAAACTCTGACAAGACTTGAATGATAACTTACAGGTGTCAACAGCTGGGGAGTTGCCAGGGGGCTGGAAACACTCGACTGGAACCGGATACCAGAACCCAAATCAAAATCACAGATTTTAACTGGACAAAGACGATCCTTATGCACACACAGAATGTTCTCCGGCTTCAGATCCCGATGGGCGATGCCCTTGCCATGCATAAATTGCAAAGCCGACGCCACCTCCCGGACAATTTCCGCAGCTGCTGCCTCACTAAAATATTTATACTCTTGGATCCTCCGCAAGAGTTGACCCCCGTTTATCTATAACAACAATTAGTTTTTGTAAAATAAGAGACACTCTAATATGTTTTTGTTAGTTACCTTTTCAAAAACCAAGTAAAACTTTTCTTCGTCCTCAAAAAACTCGGTGAGTTGGATGATATTTGGGTGACCCTGACAATGATGGAACGTTTCTACTTCCCTGAAGACTCTAGCTCTGGCATGACCAGGTACTTTGTCGATGATCTTCACGGCAAACTCCTGGTCTGTGTACATGTTCACACAGGTTTGTACACTGGCGTAGGCTCCTTCGCCGAGAATTTCACCAGATAGTTTATACAAATCTAGAAAGAAAAATCAGATTTTCGATAAAAAAAAATTTAAAAAATTAAATAGATTATAAATAGATTCTCACAAAAATATTAAAGAATACTTGGTTCAATCACAAATAATCTAAGTTGACTAAAAAAATTGATTTTAGGAATAATTATTTCTAAGATTGATTTTTTCTCGAAAAAGTTTGCTGTAATAAGTGGAATAATGACAGCTTTACACGTATTTCAATAAGTGTGAGAGAGAGAGACTTCCAAAAACTATTTGAAATTTACTGAATGCAATGGAAATATAAAGTGGCAAATTTAGACTTTTATTAGTTATAGTAATTTCTTAGTGACATTAAAATGCTTTTTTACTAAAAGATATGTTTAACATATTTGTAAAATCACGTTTTTTCAAGGAGAAAAGTGTCAGAGAATTAGTAATAGCCACACACTCACACCATCGAGTAACACATGTTTATTTTTTACTGTGATAATTAAACAAAACAAATATGCAAATTTCTGTGTTATTGTGCTTTCAAAACAACGTTCAGCGGAATTCAGATCGCGCGATAATTCGTTGTTTTCCAAAATCACACTACAAAAATAGCTCTGGTATCTCGTAGTATTACGTCGAGTGCTCATCTATCTGTAAATTTTCCTAACAAAACTGCTGAGTTTTCACTGTTTTCTCGCATATTTCTCGTGTAATTTGCGTGTACATTTTTTAGTTAACGATAAATAAACAAACATCAAAGTCATGTGAAAAGTGATAAATAGCATACATTTTAATTTTATTATTCGCCAGTTGATTAAAACACACTCATACAAATGAACTATGTGAGAAAATCAATTTGTTGCGGTTTTATTACTGCGGTATTACAAAATAAACAAATTAAATATTCCAATGGACTAATAATTTTAATGGACGAGGAAAACAAGCTGATTTTCTATGCGCGGTGGTTGGAAAATCACCAACATACAATTCGTTTCATTAGCAAATTGCCTAATTTTTTTATGAGTTTTATTATGTTTTCATCCAACAATCTTGTAGTTACGCCACTGACTCAACTATTATCTAAATTATTCATGTGTGGCCTTTGAGCTGAAATTACTAAAAGTCTTCTAATATATTTTTTATATTTTATATTATATTTCTATATTTTTAAAAGATAAAACAAAGTTGTTAATCTATTGATTAACATACTGCGAAGAAACTAAACGCCTGACTGGTTTTTGCAAAGACAAAGTCCTTGAATCAATAATAAATATGCAAGTGAGCTAAACACAACAAAATAGAAATTCAAATGAGGTCACCTCACCTATAAGACACAAAAGAAAACAAGCTGCTGAAGCTTACTCATTATTTCCTTGTACACTCACCTTGGAAACAGGAGGACACCAGGGAGGAACCGGTACGTTTCTTCTTGCGACGCTTCTTTTTCGCTTCCTCCTTACGACGTGCTAATTCCCTGGCGCGAGTATCCGCATCCATTTGATCACCGCTATCTGATGCACTGCCCCCATTGCAACCCCCAATACTGTCGGCGTTGTTCATTATGCCGTTGCATTCTGAAAAAAAATATCACATGAAAATATTATAATGAAAAAAAATCTCATAAAAATAGCGCTTTTTCGTATGGAGTAAATAATGTGCATTATTCTATTCTTTGATGAGGTATTTATCTCTAGATCATGTGATCGGGTCGTTAGCCTATTGATACTTGAACATAGACGAAAGACCTAAGATATTATAGTTGCATACGAAATTACAAATCATGCATGATTTCCTGTGCAGACTCGCTTTATCGCACCTTTTTTTTTCTAAACGTACAAGTCGAAGAGAAATCAGTGATAATTACAGTTAATTTACCGAGGGGATTTTGTTACAAGTACATAAGAAGACTTTTACTATTCGTCTAGAAAATTACCACTGAGAATGTGCGGAGGTGTTGGATTACCTTTGATAACTCAAACCGGGGCTTGTGAAAAAATTGTAGAATTTTAAGTCAAAGGAAAAGTTATAACTAGTTACTAGTAATTGAAATTAAAAATTTAAGTACAGCAAATGTAGTTTCTAATTATTACCTAAAATAGTGTTTATATTTTTCGAAATTACGTAATTCTAAAGGGCAGTTATCTTTAACTATAAGTTCATTTATTTAGGCACCATTATTACGACAATGGTATTATCCTATTATCCAAGAAAAGTAACTAACGATAGAAAAACTGATCCTAAGAGTTGTCATGCTTTCCTTATTTTTACATTACAAACGTAAATTTTGTCGCTAAAAAACTAATAATCGATTCCCTTGTTATTTACGATGCTAACATTTGGGACAATTTTAAAACTTTACATGATTTTTCTGACCAAACAGGGTAGTATTAACATTTTTAAAAGTTTTGTCGTTTTGTGGTAGAAATTTTACTATTAAAAAATACAGGGTGTCCCAGAATAGATACGAAATATTTTTAGGTATGATTCTTGAATAAATTCTGCATTGATCTGTTTCCTGTATAATTTTTTTTATCTCCAATCCGGTTTTCTTTTATTTTTATTTTCCATATAAAGTCATATTGCAGGTGGTAACTTACGGAAATCTTTTTAACAAATTTAACAATTACTCCGAGTAGACATCCTTTATGTCCAAAATGGAATTTAACTTTTCGTTTGAAAATAAACCAATCTTTCATCATGTATCAAATTTTTAACTTTTTCAATACTAGTTTTCAAAATAAATTAAATGAAATGTGAACATAATGATTTATTTTTTCAATTTCCAAATTTGAACACTAATAATTCTTTAAACGTTGAGACTATCAAAAAAATTACAAGATACTTTTTATTGCAAATCATCTCAGCTACAAATTTCATGTATAATTTTTTTCGATAATCAAATAGTTAAGTAGACTGGCTTTTTTTTTTTCAACAGTGTTTTACTTTTTCGATCTACAATTTTGAACATTCCAGAGATGATTGCTCGAAAACTAACCCGGATTGGGAATAAAATAATTATACAGGATAATGCAGAATTTATTCAAGAATCATACCTAAAAATATTTCGTGTCTATACTAGGACACCCTCTGTATATCTTGCATTTTTTATATTAAATTGCTTCCAGATGCCGAATTTTGGGAGAATTTTAAAATTAAAAGTAAGATCATCTTACATGATAACTTTTTTAACCTAACAGGATCGTTTTGTTAACTTTTCTGTGGCAGAGATTTTTCTACACTTTTCCAAACTATAACACTGAATTATTTTATACCTACTATCTAATTTTCTACTGGGAATAAGAAAGTAGAAAGAGAAAAACTTGCGTTTTTATTGGAAAAACTCAAGAAACATCGTATACGCACGTGGCTTTAAAATACATTAATAAAACACGGATTTGGTTTTTATTTTTAGCGTCAATTTTTCTGTTGGACTCTCTCCAATAAAACAGCATTAAAATAGATTTTTTACATACTATCACTACAATAAATCAATAATAAAATGTTATAATAGGGCTGTGACCTTGGTGTATTAAAACTTACATGTTTTTTATGTACATAGCACAAATATTTATTTTATTAACAATCTTATCTTTCGCTTTTTCAACCAACATATTTCAAATTTCGCTCCAAAATCTTTAACATGAAATAAAGAAAAATTGAAAAGGCACTTCATAGGCAATTCATTACAAACAATTTTTCAATTCAGTATAATCAAATAAATCCAAAAAGAAACTTGTTATAAAATTATAATAAACAGGACGCTAGTTGCAATTTTAAAACAAAATTCATACTAAAATCCTGTTTTGACCAACGCAGTACATTTCCACAAGAGTTACCTAGACAACCCAGTTTGTTTATTTCTGTCCATCTCAACTTTATCTGTACCCCATATTCTTAACACGGTTATCATTAATTTAAAAATACACATAACCAAACAAATGCGGAAATAAGACAGTGTGGAGCTGAAGCCAAAAGTTTGATTTGAAATTGAGACCTGAGAGAAAAAAGAATTTAACCTTGAAAGTTAAGTACTAAATATTTCTCAGAAATTTCCTTGTGGTTTTGAGCCTGAAATTTGTTTTGAACAGAAACCATCTGCTGGACCCCGTTAGATGTTATTTAAACGTGTTGTTTAAAGTGCCATAAATGTTGTTATTGTTGTGTTTTATCAGTTTGAAAGTTAGGTTGGGTTCTGTTTACCTTTGAAACTGCGCGTTTAATAATCCAAATACAATGAATTGTGTTTTTGGCAAATTGAAAGAAGTGCGCCGAAAACCCAAAAATAAACTCGACTTTCCCGACAAAATTTTATTATAAGCGGAGAAACCTAAACCGTCTTTGTCTGGATGTTTTTCTGTATATACGAAAGTCATGCTTGTGCGTTTTATCAAAAAAACTTGGCACCGGTTTGGTTATTATGGACAAAGTATTTTCTCTCGTCTCGTGCGTACATTTAATACAGAAACAAAGCATAAAGTAATCTTACGCATTATGCATTTTATCACGAAATTAATTGATAACAGAAAAGACGCAAAGGAGATAGATTTGATGGGTGTTTAAAAACAGCTATCAGCTTCTTTGTCAATATAACAAAAACCAAATGATAAGGATAAGATACATTTGCATAAGCTATGCTGAGAATAAACACAAACAGTGTTGTCAGTTTTTTAACCACAAAAAGGGTTTTGGTTAGGCTGTAACAAAATAAATTTACCAACATCTTGATATACAGGGTGTTCGCGCGAAGTGGCTCACTATTGCTGACTTCGTTATTATTGGAGCTGCAAAGTCTGTTAAATTAGCAAACTAGTAGCATTTTTTCCGCTGATTGCAATGGTGAAAACAAAAAAACAATTGACCATCTGGTTCTCAAGATATTCAAAAAAATAACATTTTTTTAAATGGAACACACTATATATTTTTGCAAAAATCGATGGTAAATTAAATTCTATACAAAAAATGTTATCAACTTTTTTTGATAATAATTTAAAATAAGCGAGTTATTTTGAAAAAAAAGTTTGCAATTCTTTAAAATCTAGTAGCCATAAAACGGAATAGTAATTTATTAAAACCAAACAATCATAATTTTGAATTTAAGCAAGTTGAAAAATACTTGAAAGAATTACGGAAATATTGAAAATTTACAAAATTATAATTTTCGTGGCTACTTGATATTAAAACTTTGAAAACTTTTTTTCAAAATAACTCGCTTATTTTAAATAATTGTTAAAAAGGTATAAGAACATTCTTTGTTCAGAATTTAATTTATCATCGATTTTTGCAAAAATATACAGGGTGTTTCATTTAAAAAATGTTATTTTTGTGAATATCTCGAAAACCAGACGGCCAATTGTTTTTCTATTTTCACCATTATAATCAGCGGAAAAAATGCTACTAGTTAATCGACTTTGTAGCTCCAATAATAACAAAGTTAGCAATAGTGAACCACTTTACGCAAACATCTGTATATTAAAAATATTAAATAAAATAGTAATATTTCCGTAATTCTTTCAAGTTTTTTTCAACTTCCTTAAATTCAAAATTATGATTGTTTCGTTTTAATAAATTACTATTCCGTTTTATGGCTACTCGATTTTAAAGAATGGCAAACTTTTTTTCAAAATAACTCGCTTATTTTAAATTATAATAAAAAAAAATTAAGGACATTTTTGTACAGAATTTAATTTGTCATCGATTTCTGCAAAAATATATAGGGTGTTCCATTTAAAAAAATGTTATTTTTGTGAATATCTTGAAAATCAGATGGTCAAATGTTTTTCTGTTTTCACCATTGTAATCAGCGGAAAAAATGCTACTAGTTTGCTAATTTAACCGACTTTGTAGCTCCAATAATAACGAAGTTCGCAATAGTGAGCCACTTCGCGCGAACACCCTGTATAATAATAAAGAAAAACTCTCCAGTTATACACCGCTACCAGTTTAGAATTCCTCTCCAACTAACGACTAGTTCTAGTCCCACATAACAACTTCAATAACTGATGTGTGTAGGTTTTTTTAGAGCAAGGAGTGTACATATAAAACTATATGAATGCGATATGTAATATGAAAGTTTACCTTTTGCTTCTTTGGTACAGTTCTGACTTCTGAGACAGCAAAAAGCCATGGGCAAAACGCGATGCAAATTATAATATCACCAACAATAATGACGTCAACGCATTAATGTTGTTATTGTGGGTGGAAATTGTTTTTGGGTGATAATAGTTGGGACGTTGGACCGAATTCCCAAGTGGGTTTTCTAATTTGGTGACCAAAATAACAAAGAAAGAAAATTTTGTATTTATTAAGGGATTTAGTAGGCAATCTGGCAACTATGGAAGTCATTTCAATTTATAAAATGAGTGACTAAGCAAATGAGGTGATTTTCAACCATAAACGCTTTATTTGTATTTATTTCGTATGTATTATTTAGAAACAAACATTTCCAAACGATATGCGGTTTTTGACAAGAAAAGTTTTTTAGGAATTTGTTAGACAACCTGGCAAATTTTACCTACTAAATATTAAGGCTACGATTTTAATAGATTTAGGTATAGAACAATTTAGCAAACCGCAAAATTTCTAGTATATGATTTTAGATTTATATTTCTGAGATATATTGGACAATCTGGCAACGCTACAAGAACGTACTTCTATTGATTAACCTAGTAATTTAAGTGAGGTTATGTTTGTATTTTAACGGTAAAATGCTTTGTTTCATTAGAAAAATTAGTTTTTTACGATAAACACAATGCTACAAATTACTGCAATTTCTGGTAAGTAATTAATTGTTAATTTTATAACGAAAGAACATAAACCTAGGTTATGTTAAGATTTCTCAGCGCAGTTTTATTTCGTTAACAATTTAACAGTTTTTTAGCAGAAATATAAGTTTCTAAGTGAAAACAAGCATTTGAAGAATATGCAAATAGACAATTTGGAGAAACGCTTTATTATAAACCGCAGATTATTATCATCTATATTGAAAAAAAAAAAAGGAATTCCACATGACCGACAGTTTTACATTATGTAAGTTGTGCAAAAATTGCATAAAGTACAAAAATAAAGGCAATAACCTCTCTATACACACAAGTGTGTTTGCTGCAGTGGAAACAGCTTTCGCAACTGAATTTAAAACCGCCTAGTATCATTGTTGGAAATGAGCGAAACGAAAAATAATTTGAGGTGTTAAACAAATACAAACAGCTATAAAAGTACGTACAATAATAGTTGTAATATTGACAGACAGTTTGATTACAATAATAAACCGGTTTTCGGTGTTTATTCTAGAAAAGTGATGCAACATAATCGAGGCCTGTCAAAGGGTTTATAGGTTTAAGGTATTAACCTAGTAAACAGGATCATTAAAAACCCAAACTGTGAGAGAGACAGACGAATTAATGGAGAACTGAATTGTTGTTTGGGTCGAAATTTCGCAACAAATGTATTTAAAACAAAAGGAATTTGGGTTAGGAACTTAACTACAAGTATCAAGTTTTGTCTTGTCTTTGTATGTTATATCCACACACCTGCATCGTAATTCTCCGTCTCTTCTAAAATCCTTTCGACCATGTTTATAATGTTGTTGTACAAGAACCGGGTTGAAAAACTGAGATAAATTGGTAAAAAAAACCGGGTTGGAGTGAAAGTGTACCGGTCACAAAAATTTATTTTAGGCACAAAGAAAAGGATTGGTTGGTTCACACTCTTTATCTTCCCATCATTGCTACTACACACCACAGATGTTAAATTCCGACTGAGTTCGAGTCGTCGCTCCTCGGATAGTTTGCTTGTGTTGGTCACGTAGCCCCTCGCTGGGCATGCGCTGAGAAACGGCGACGTGGATCGTACGATGGAAGCGAGAGGACCGAGAGGGTGTCCTCCATCCATCCATTACGCCTGCTGCTGGTTTGTTTACGTGGTGATTCTAGATTGTTCCTGGTTGTAGGGGATACACAATATTCAACGGAATTGTCGGATTGTTGCATCACCCCTCAGGCTCAGGCTTGGCAGGTGCTAAAGGGGTTTACGTAGAACCCCAATGGTTATTGCCAAGAGATTTATTTATGTACCGTTACCGTTAATAGCTTCCTTTTTATAAAAAAAAATGTGACACAAATCAGATATTCTTATTATAGTACCCTGGTATTAAGAAACTTTTAACTTTAGATTTCGATGTTGTTAGACTTGTTAGAAATTAGGTATAATTATATTAGTTAGTAAGAACGGTAAAGCTAAATATCAAGGTAAATCAGAACAACAAAAAGAAATTCAGTGCCTACAAATTTAAAAAAAAATCGAAATTTAGTTCTTTTTGAAAATCGATCAGATTATGTATTTAGTTTTTTACAAGGTCAAAAACATGCAAACCGTCTGGTTCACATTTTTCTCCATTGTGTAAGAAAGTTTTTGCTATGAAACTAATTTCAGTGAATATCCAAGTCAACAATAATCAAGCAGGCGAATATGGAGGGTGGTACCACCACTTTTATTCCTTTCCTCAATAATGCTTGCTAAGGACAACAGGCACCTTTCTTCTACAAATTGAAGTAAGTTTCTCAGTTAATCTCAGTCATTTTATTAGACAGTTGAAATCAGGTGATCAAAATATCTAATATCTAATCATATCACTGAGAATCACTTCAGCTTGTAAAAAGAAAGTGCCTAATGGTAATGCCTGAATCATAACTGAACATTGGGATTGGTTTCGAATGGTGTGGTACCATCCTCCCTATTCGCCAGACATAAACCTGCTTGATTATGGTTGTTCCGGCCAACTGGTGATGCTGAAAGGGGAAAAGGGAACATTACAGTGACGAGTGACTTTATGGGGTGGTACCATAAACACCATCTTTTGTACCTGACTCTAGGCTTTATTTTGTGAAATCCTTTCCGTTTTTTCCCCAACAATTAACATTAAAAACTGTGTTTAATCTGAAGGCTGAAGGCCTGTTTGTTTACAACTCGCGCGAAATGTTATATGTTAATAATTAACTGCGACTTGTAACAATTTTATTTACGCACATTTTTACATAATACAGAATAGAACACAGGAAAAACATAAACAATATCGTGGAAATAGTGCTAATAAAAACATTATTGTCTTGTTTACCGCTTTACAGTATTTTCAACATAAATTAATAACAAATATTATTGTTTGTAGTTTTATGCAACTTTGGCAAGAATAAAGTTGGTTGTGTTTTATCAATTTTACAAATTTTGCAATGTGTTTTATTTTTATTTACTTAACCCTTTGTGTGTGAACGACCTTTTCATACACAAATACAACGTCAAGTCTCGAAACTTGTTGCCAAAAATTTTGTTTATTTTTGATCTGTTGATATCACCCTTTATCTCAAATCAAATTAGTATCAATAAATATATTATCTCTTAACTACTAACATCAAATGTTATATTAACTGTTCTGTGTTTTACATTGGATAATTGAATGGAGTGTGTTAGTACAGTAAATAGGTAGGGAGAAAAAAAAGGCCTCAAATAGACTTTTTTTACCCTACATCCCTACAGCCAATTTTTGCAGAATCTTGTAGAGGGTCACTCTGTAAATTAAAACTGATTTTTTGTATTCGTAGACCCCGCCGTTTCTTCACCAGCCCTTAATTAAAGTTGATTTTTTATTTATTAAATAACTTCTTTCCTATTAGATTTCCGAAAAATAACATAAGATACAAAGTAGTAGAGAAAAATATTTCCTACAACTTTTTTTTAATTTTTATCGATATCTGTCGATATTTAAAAAGTTATTCAACAAATAAGTTGACAATTTTGGGGTAAGAGTAGTAACTAGTAGTAGTAAGTAGTACCTAACTAGAGAAAAATTTCCCAAAAATGTTCAACTTATTTAAATATCAACAATATCAAAAAAATGTTAAAAGGAAAGTTGTAGGACATATTTTTCTCTACTACTTTGTATCTTATGTTATTTTTCGGAAATCTAATACGAAAGAAGTTATTTAATAAATAAAAAAAAATCAACTTTAATTAAGGTTTGGTGAAGGAAGGGCGGGGTCTACGAATACAAAAACTCAGTTTTAAACTTACAGGGTGACCCTCTACAAGATTCTGCAAAAATTGGCTGTAGGGTAAAAAAAGTCTATTTCAACTCCCTGTTTACTGTACTATGTACAGAGTGTTAATAAAAATGTGTACAAGTGAATTTTTTTAGTTTGGATGGAACCTAAATGAAAAAATATCGTTTAAAGATCCGTCATTTTTATTTGGTGCTTATACAATTATAGGAAAAATATATGCGAATTTGTGAGGTTTCATTGGCTATTTATATAATTTATTACTAAAAACTCAATGCATTTTTTGTGCAGTTACTTAACCCATGTTTTACTTTTGTCGTCTTATACTTATAATTAAACAATTTGCGCATTTTATTATCAAATCACGTACCGACTCTGGTGTTTTTGTCCTTCTGTAATCTGCTGTCTGCCTCCTGAAACATAAAAGATAAAGAATTACATGAAGTGGTAATGTCGAGGGTATAACAAACAAACAGAGGATAATTTGTTGGAAAGTTCACATTCACACGGCGTCAAGTGTCGTCATAAAAAAACAATTTTATCCAAAATGATAAAAATGCAAAAAATGACCAAAGCGCCAATTATCCTGGACATAAAAGTTTTATTTTTATTCGTAACATTATTGCAATTATATTGCAAATTTCATCATTTTTTTTCGCCATACACTGATAAAACATTTTCGGTCATTTATTTTAAACAGATAACGAATAAGGTCTGGAAAAGTGTAAGGATCAACATTAGAACATTTCCTTTCACATCAACAAGCGCACCAAAAAGGATTGGATTATTAATAAAGCTGAATTGAAAAGTCAAGGATTCAACGAACGTCTCGTTATTAATTATCTATTCCAATTTGAAAGAACACGCAGAAAATTCGTCACTCAACGCTGAATAATCTTCATAAATGTTTTCTTAAGTTACTTATTGACATTGACTGTTTTGAAAAATAGGGTTTTTGAACCCCAATTCCAACGAAACCATCAGCTTTCAAATCGGAAGGAAAACTTTAATTATTTTGGGAATTTTGCGACACGTGAAACATATAAAAATCTGTGTGACCTCGACCTATCATCCAAATAATGCGTACAATCCTGATAGATAAAACAACAAATTTAGATTTTAGAGATTTGAGGGGACCCGATAACATTATTTCTGTCTGGTGCGAAAAATGTTCTAGATTAGAACACTGTAATATACTTTTGAAGGTTGAAACTAATTGCTGGTTTTGGTTTAGTGAACATTACTGCGATCTTAAAAACAATTATTCATTTATTTATTTATTACAGATTTTTTAACATAATATTGAAAAGTTCTGGATTATTCAGATTATTCTTAAAAATACGTCGTCACAAGGGACTACCTAGAAACGTGCTATTTGTCATTAAAACATCTTTAAAATAAACGATTTTTGTTTACCAACACAAGAAAATTTGCCTAGAAAAGTAACAATAGAAAACTCATTATGTATTTTAAGAAAATAATTTAACCATATGACTACCTGCTAAGTAAATTTTAAAACGGCCAGTGGTTTCAAAACTAATAGACCTAGTAGGAAACAGGAACTAAATATTTCTTATATAAATTCGTCTGATAAAATAATTATAAAAAAATACCTTCCAGGTTTTTATTGCCATTAAAAAGAATGATTGTGTTTACTACAGTACAAACGGATATAAAATTTCTTATCTTAAACACTTAAGTGTTTTTATTTTAAACTGTAATTATCTGAGTTGATTTTTGCCATCAAGTCCACAGTTCCTGGATTTTTTTTTGTATTTGTGAAAATTTCCAACAAATAATCTTTATAGTATATACAGGGTGGCCAAGACTCCGAAATAATATGGATTTTTCATACACTCAGAAAACGATTTGGTTATAATAACCAAAGGTTTGTATGAATATAGAGAACCAAATATTATATTAATATAACCAAAATATTGGTTTAGTGAATATCTTGACAATAAAATTAGCGAAGATTTTGTTAGTCCAACATTCTTGTATGTTTATAGTTAGTTAGTTAACTACAGATATTTTCACTAAACAAATACATACTTTGGTTATATTGACATATTTGGTTATCTATATTCATACAAACCTTTGGTTATTATGACCAAATCGTTTTCTGAGTGTATAAACTTATAACCACAAATTCGTATATTTCGAGATAGATTTTAATTTATTTTCAATTTTTTCCATAGAAATAATTACGATATTTTGATGAAATTTGGAAGGTGAATATTAGGTACTTTAGTATACAGTATAGTGTCCCAGGATATACACGAAATATTTTTAGATGTGATTCTTGAATAAATTCTGCATTGTCCTGCACAATTTTTTTATCCCAAATCCGGGTTAGTTTTCCAGCAATCATCTCTTGAATGTTGAAAATTATAGATTAAAATATCTGATGTGCCCAACACATGACTTTTTTATACGGATAGTATCACAATAATTACTTTTCCGAAAGAAATTAAGTTAAATTTCTTGTAAAAATTTTGAGGGTTTCCAGCAATTTTCAAATAGTCTCTGTCGCACTTATTGCAATACGCATAAATCTGTCCTTGTCCCACTCATTATAACGGAATTTTACAACAAAAATATGTTTTATTTTAGATTTTTGACCTATTACTCACTTAAAAAAATCTCCCGATATGAAATTACATTTATTTATTCATTATTATTGTTTTCGGTACCATAGAAACTAGTAAAATAAAAAAAACTAATGGTCCGTCCTTCTGGGATTCGAACCCGGGACCTTCCGTTTGGCAGCCATATAATGAGACACATGGTCTACCTCGACCATCGGATTCAATTATCAACGCGCGCTATGAGAAATATAAAGTGATTTAACAATATCTAGTTTTTTTGAAATTTTTTTGGCGGAATTTCAAAAAAAAGTTCAAACAAAATTTGTTCAAAATTCAATTCTAAATCAATGTTAAAAAATAAAAAAATCTCATAAATTGTTTATTTTTCAAGATATTCCTAAAAAACTTAAAAATGTCTTCATCAGGTAACTGTCACTTGTTTTGGTGCTAGATGAAAAACATTGAATGTGGCACCCACAAATTTGTTCAAACTCTTAAATATGAAATTTGAATCAAATCCGATAAGTCGTTTTTGAGTTATGGTGGATACAGACAGACAGACAGACATCATGGCGAAAATGGTCAAAATGATTCAGGGGCCCTCAAAACGTGTAAATCCATCAAAATCTCGAAGTCGAAAAAAATTACGATTACAGTACTTCCTTATACTTCGTATAAGAAAGTAAAAAGTCTACTAGTGATTTTTGATAGGATGCAATGGCTCTGAATTAAACTCATTTCAAAGTCATTCATTTCTTCTGATCAATTCGTTAATTTAGGAACCGTTTAAAAAATTACATAGTTGGCTATGAAAAAATAATAGGGACTTTGCATTTTCAAAATATTTTTTTTTGAAAAGCTGATACCAAATTATCACTATCAATATTTTTGAAAAAAATTTTTGGTCCCTATTTTCCAAGTAAATAAATAATAAGTATTGTAAAATTTGAAATTTCCACGCATTGCCCGGAAACGCCCGAATCGGCCCAAAAGACTGCTGACGTTATGAATCTAGTTCCACAGTGCAGCACGCCGCATTTTGACTTATTTCGAAAAACTTTCTATTTCTAACAGAAAAAAACGGGATTTTAAAAAAATGCAACGTCCCTATAGACCAAAAGCCAATAAATAAGAGTCATTGTTAATTTTTGTGCCATCTCGAAAACTATGCATTTTTGGCAATAAATTTATATAACAAATTCTTATTATTTTGCAGTGTTCTATTAGTTTTCCAATTAAAACTTAGCCTGGGGAATTTTTCTAGCCCAAAGCAGATTTTCCCATAGAATCTGGTGCATCGTCTCAAGGCTGCCCCCAAAACCGCCCACACACACCTCCAAAAAGACTTCCGCATGTTTTCTAGCCAAAAACCAAACGGTTTTTATGCACGCAAGCAAAACTAACCATGAGTGTATTATAATTATAAAATAAACGCGGAAAAACCGTTTACCTCTACAAATTTAATTTTAGTTCTTATGACTATTGAACGTGTGCCAGTTGAGAATTTCACGACAAAAAGTACTTAGTATATTTAGATGTACCCTCTCAGAGCATTTCACAGAAAGTGTATTAATAATTTTTGGACGAAAGGTGAATAGACGAAATTCAGGATAAAATAATTATTTCGAAGATGATATTTAACCTGAATTAAGAAATAAGAGGCCCCATCCCATTACATAACAACAAATTTTATCTTAAACAAAACAAACCGTTTCAGCCGGCTGCTAAAAATTAAAACCACTGCGCAAATTTTGCGGATAATAAACAAATATCAAAATAAACCCATCGAGTAAACAGTTGTCCATTTGTTTTCAAGACAGCATTCACCTAGTGTGGCCCCACTTTTATATTTGGTTGGATTTTTTCTGGTTTTTGCGTTCAAGGTTAGAAGTCAATATTTTGTTGTGTAACACACAACACAACAGAGGCCAAGGCTGTTTGGAGAAATGTATTATTTATATCAAACTAATTTTTTTAAACTGATTATTAAATAATTTAATTGTCTTAAGAGCGCCACTGTTGAGGAAGTTAGTGAGTGGTAAATTTAGAATCTTATTGTTTGTCAACAAAGTGGATTTGTGCGGTTTGTAATAATAAATATTATATAAAAATATTGCGCGTCAAAAAATTCGGTTTATTTTTGGAAACTGATAGCGATTTATGGTTTATAATGTAATGCAAGAGCTCAAGAGCACAAAGATATGGTTTTTAACTAGATTTGGTTGGTTGTGGATGTGGAATGTTGAGTTAAAGTGGATAATCTTGAAATTGGGTTAAAATTTACAATTTTAGATAAATGATTAAACATTACTTATATTGGTCTTATCTATCGAAAGTGAATTAATCTAGGTTATGAAAAAAGAACTCAAGTCCAGTGTTATTAGTACTAGAGATTAGAGGGTACTTATATAATGGGCACTTTGCAAAACTGAGTATAGAACTAGTGAATTAGACATTTCAAAATGAACCATGTAGAAATTTGATGAGAAATTTAATTTTTTTTACCTTCTTATACTAGGTACATAATAAGAAAGTATAGTATGTACTTATACTTATACAATACATAATCATGATTTTTTTCGATTTCGAGATATTGATGGATTTACAATTTTTTAGGGTCCCTGAATCCATTTTGACCATTTTCGCCATGATGTCTGTCTGTATCCACGATAACTCAAAAAACGACTTATCGGAATAGGGACGTTGCATTTTTTTAAAATCCCATTTTTATCTGTTAGAAATGTAAAACGACTATATTAATAATACTCTTACAGCAAAAATATTTTTTTTACTCAATATTTGTACATAAAAAAACGATTATAAATTGACCGTAATTCAAATATATTATTGCCGCCCGAAAACATTGATTTAGAATTGAATTTTGAACAAATTTTGTTTGAACTTTTTTTGAAATTCTGTCAAAAAATTTCAAAAAAATAAAACTTATTTTTGTCGTAAAATTCGGTTATAATGAGTAGGACAAGGACAGATTCATGCGTATTGCAATAAGTGCGAGAGAGAGTTCCGAAATTTATTTGAATATTGCTGGAAACCCTCAAAATTGAAACACGATTTTTACAAGAAATTTAACTTAATTTCTTTAGAAAAAGTAATTGTGGTACTATCCGTATAAGTAAGTCATGTGTTGGGCACATCAGATATTTTTAAATATTTTGGTCTTAAAATTCGGTTATAATGAGTGGGAGGGACAAGGACAGATTTATGCGTATTGCAATAAGTGCGACAGAGACTACTTGAAATATGCTGGAAACGGTCAAAATTTAAACACGATTTTTACGGGAAATTTAACTTAATTTCCATGTGGTTTAATAAAAAATATACGAAAGAATCTAAATACTTCGACTTTAGGAAAAATAATTTCCAAGCACAATATTTTTTTGTCCTAAAATTCGGTTATAATGAGTGGGACAAGGACAGATTTATGCCTTACTGCATACGTGCGAGAGAGACTTTCGAAAACTATTTGAAAATTGCTGGAAAAAGCTCAAAATTTAAAGACGATTTTTACAGGAGGTTTAACTTAATTTCTTTAGGAAAAGTAATTGCAGTACTACCTATATCGCATCGTATAAGAAAGTCATGTGTTGGACACATCAGATATTTTGAGTTGAAAATCTAAATTATCTTCTCACTTCAATAAAATTTGTCTATAATAAAAAAAAGTTTTAGCTTTATGCTCAATTTTATAAAAGCGAGTTAATTTATTCCGAGGTTAATCCAGAGTTAAAAGGTAAATCATGGAAACCATTGTTGACAATAATTGTTTCTTTGAAACTAGGCATAAATAGAAAACTGGAATTTTGTAGGAAATTCGGAACTCCAACGACATTTTACAAGTTTCTAGAAACAACCATTTGAAAAATCAACTCCAATTAAATTTAGTTTTTTTTATGCGCAAAAATATTCTATTTCTATATTTCTAAACTAATTTTATGTGTTGATAATTTTTTATAAATACCTACAACAATTAGCTTTGAAAAACTGCAATTTTGGCATAAATGGAAGCAATGGTTCCAAAACAGGGACATTTCTAAAAATTCGAAAATTCCAACAAATTTGGATTATGACTTTGATTAAATGGTAAAAAAATTCCAACATACTTTTCAACTGACGTTTCGATATTTATTATCTCTTCTTCAGAGCTTCCATTTTTTTTCGTTAGAGAAAAGTGCAGTTTTCTTAGACTATACTATACAGGGTGTTCGCACGAAGTGGCTCACTATTGCTAATTTCGTTATTATTGGAGCTACAAAGTCGATTAAATTAGCAAAGTAGTACCATTTTTTCCACTGATTACAATGGTAAAAACAGAAAAACAATTGAGTAACGTAAGTTCACGTGTTATTTTAAAAAAATATTATTTTTTAATAAAACTATATTTTTGCAACAATCGGTGTTGCATTAAATTCTGTACCAAAAATTGTCCTACCTTTCTTTGATAATAATTAAAAAAAAAACTTTGCAAAGTTTTAAAAAGAAATATAATTTTGCCATTGGGTGCCACATTAAATCTTTTTCGTCTAGCACCAACACAAGTGGTACTTACAGTGGGCCCAGTGGTAAGTCGCCGAAATAATTGTGTGCGCAGTTATTTTCCCCAGCTCCCCCACTATGTAGGACATGCGTGTTTCGCCGCAAAACACCGATACAATCTGGAGAAAAATGTGTTTTAACTTAAATCTTCGCAGTTACTATATACAAATTGCATGTTTTTTCTTCGTCCGATTGTACTAGTGGTAAAACAGTTTCCTGCTTCTGTCATTTTCTGTGCATAGCATCGGCGACTTAATAGTGGGCCCACTGTACCTAAAGACATTTTTAGATTTGTTAGGAATATCTTGAAAAATAAACAATTTACGAGATTTTTTTATTCTTTAACATTGATTTAGAATTGAATTTTGAACAAATTTTGTTTAAACTTTTTTTTTAAATTCCATCAAAAAATTTCAAAAAAATAAAACACTTACTTTTGTCGTAAAATTCGGTTATAATGAGTGGGGCAAGGACAGATTTATACGTATTGCAATAAGTGCGAGAGGGACTTCCGAAAATTAATTGAAAATTGCTGGAAACGCTCAAAATTGAAACACGATTTTTACAAGCAATTTAACTTAATTTCTTTAGGAAAAGTAATTGTGGTACTATCCGTAGGTATAAGAAAGTCATGTGTTGGACACATCAGATATTTCACCTACAGTCCTAGTCCATGTCCAAATACACACCAAACCATTTTTTTTTGGTAAATTTGGATTAGGTAGAAACATTTTCGCCGACCATATCTTTTTTATCACTCTGATGTATCACAGAATATTCTGTGTCTGTATATAAAATATATGTAAATATTATAGTGTTTTCCTCCTGGAAATGTTAAGGAGAAGTTCAGGTACCATTCAAACCTCCACACATCGCCTCAACCGAAGGCCAACCGACAATTTACAGCATTTTTAAAGAAAACCTGTAATAATTTATGTAAATGTTCGCTGGCCATACTGAAGCAGGTGGAACGATAGAAAAGCAGGAAGTAATTAAATTTTAAAGTTGAAGTTTACCTACACAAAATAATGCAGTTTGTTATTATTATTAATTAAGGAATTAATTGGAGGTTTGCGGGAACTTTTCGGTTTTTCGGCGCAATAAGAAGGGTACAATCAAGGTCAAAGCTAGGCAGCCCAAACAAACCGAGTGCATTGCCACCCGGTGCACCAATGCGCATGGTCCACTACACTACTTTCGCCTTCTATAATCATAAATGGGGTCATATTTTGAATGTTGGCGCCCCTTGACTGGGTCTAAGGATGGAAGCGATGGGCTTTCCAAGGGAGATTCCAGATGAATTCAGTGGGGATCATGGTGTAGTTTACGTAATAAAGTAGTTTTAAAGGATACTCACCGACTCAGACAACACTTTCAAGCCCGCCATCTTGCCCACAACAAACTGTGGGAACACATGCGCTCAACCCCACGAGTTAGTCGTGGGGAAATTCAAATAAATATCACAGTGAAATATCATGACTTTTTTATAGATTATGAACCACTGGAAATTTACGGATAAAAAACTGCAGCACGGTAGAAACAAAGCTGAAATGTACGTCAATAATTACATAAGTATTCTTAGATATTGGTTTTCTTCTTCTTTTCTCAGCTCTATATCTTATAAATTATAAGTTCACATTGTAACCTTACGGCCCCCAGTCAGTACTGGAGAAATAAATAGCGTCGAAATTCCCTACGTTGTGTTCTTTTTAGAGTTCTGTGCAGGCGGAAGAAATAAAACAGTTTTGACGATCATATACAGTTTTTATTCAAGCTCATTGGCAGAAAGCACAAAATATGCAAAATGATCAGTCTTAAGGATAATCGCCTTATGGGATAACCTGATTAATCAACCCTTTGTGGGTTGTACGGTACGATAAAACAAATTAGTATTGCTCCAAAATATTCCATAAAGAAATATTAGTAAAATACAACAAATAATACATATTGCAACTGCGGCCTCCTAACTGCCCGTTACATCCCCCACATTCTGGGTATACATTCCCCTGGTAGGCGGCATCTATTAGATGAATCGCACCTCCTTGTGTTCGAAGAGGGGTATTTTAGCAAATACAAACATATAAAACATATAAAACAATGGTGCTTATGTATACCACATCGTGCAGGGGTGCGTAGCCCCTACGATGTATTCCCTCGTTGTAGAATGTACATGATAGTCCAAGCGACCTTAGGAATGCAAGCAGTAGCCAGGTCGACAAGCAGATCAATCAAACATATCATCAAACGGTTATAAAAGTAATAGAGAAGTTGGGTTGTATACAGAAAACTCTGGAGCAATCTCAGAGACAGTTAAAATAAATATTGTAATGGCAAAGAATTATCCCAAAGGTAGATTTTACAAATACAGCAACACAAAAATTATGTAAATATTATCAATGCAACAAAAGTTATAGCGAGCTGAATATATCAAGTTAGAATGAACAATATCAATAATCTCTCAATGGGTTTTCCATTGATTTACGGACCTGTAGGGTTAGAACCCTTCCACACACCTATGGCGGGAGTGGTGGCTCCCCCGGAACTGTGGCCGTCGATCAGGGTTAACGGTACGACTCCAGGGTGGCGGGCACAGTCGTGGCGGCAGTGGTGGTATTTACTGTGGAACAGTCAGAACTTAAGGGCAGTATTCACACAATCAAGATTATTTCTCTACTTAACTTCACTGAGTACCTGGCACCATCAAGTTCGTCATACTCTTTCAAGCTGTTGCTTGACTATCCCTTGTACATCTTCTTTCTTGTGGAATTCCCCGCTTTTTCCCCGTGACGTCAGTAAACTGGGGTGGCAAATCGGGGGCTCGACCAATGGGAGATAACATTGTGTGGATGGTACCAGAAACTTTTACCGATATTCTTCCTTCGTGTAAACTGTGGCATTTTCTACCTAGGTCAAGTTTTACGGTCAGCAAGTGGGACAAGGGGACTCATCTGGGCATCTGGTTTTGTTGGCGGTGGTGCTTTTATTGCTGGATGGCAGTTTTGGACTAGGACCGCTTCCTTTGTTACACCCTTAACTTTTATGGGGAAGGCAATGTGGTTTTCGTTTGCTAAATATTGGAAATAATATTATGCTGGAATGGAAGGTTTTTTATTTACAAGTACCAAACATTTTCGTTTATGCATTTCTACGGTTTTTATGAGGGCCCCCAAACATCTACAACTACAAAAAATAAGTTTGGACCGCAGTTTGTAATACACAAACAACTAAAATAAATTTCTAAAGAATTTAAAACACAGTAAGGCGAATGTATTTTAAGCGAAATAATTTTATATGTAAGGGACCGGGGTTGTCCGGTCTCAACATCTTTGTTTATTGCACTGTATTATGAATAATCATTTTGTTTCAAAAATAAAAAACTACTTTTCCAAAACTTGTGGTGTTTTATTAAAATCTAAGTATTCAAATTTCAAGTTTGTAACATTAACAACGAGCGTTACAGCGATTTGTGTTTACTATGTCCTATAAATAAAATACTAGAAACAATAGGAAGCTTATCTTTTGGATTTAACTAAAACATGAACTAAAAATTAATGTCCGATTCCACAAACGTTAAATTTAAACTTAATTAATTATTGGTAGTATTCAAATGTAAGTACCCGTAGATTCGTGATTCAAATTAATCAGAGAATAATTAATTACAAGTTAACACATATTTATATTTTGTTTTTATTTGCGAACCAAAACAAAATCTATCATCAATTTCTTTGACATTTCAAAATTTATTATACAAAAAATCGCATCCCTCAGTACATATTATTATTATTATCGGTATTTTAATCATTTATTACATAAAATAAAACTTTTATATGTACATGTACAATGAAATAAAATTGCAAATATACCAACGATTTATAAAGTACTAAAACCTCCAAATCATTTCATTTTCGATTTCTTCTTGTCTTTCCCTGGAGTTATACTGAAATCTGATCGGACACTATTCAAGGTGTTCGTGATGAAAGCGCTGCTCATACCCAAATCTTCGTCGTCTTTATGATGCTTCTTTTTCTTTGACTTTTTCGAAGAGTTCATCTCGGAATCATCTTGGCTTTTTCGCAATTTCTTAGCGCTAACAACGTCCAGTTGTAGTTCAGTCTCAGCGTGGCGTTTTTTGCACTTTTTCCCTGTGGGAGTGTCATTAGAGACGATCCGACTTAATTCCGGGTTAAATTGCGGAGTTCCTGGTACCATTGTACTGTTAACAAACGATAACCTAGTTTTGTTCCTTTTTTCCTTTTTCCTAGTATCGTCGACAGATGGCGACTGTTTTTCAAATTTCACCTCCGCTTTATTCTGCTTTTTATCTTTCTTTTTACTACTAGAAGTTTCTTGTTTTAGTTTCGTAGAATTCAGCAATTGGAAAATCACCTCGGTTTCTGGTACTGTTTCTTCGTGTTGTTTCGTCTTTCTCTTCTTCTTGTGTTTCCTTGGTTTGTCCACAAACATTTCGCTTAACTTTTCCGAAACTAGTTCATCTAAAATCAGCTTATTCTCATACGTCGAACCAAAAATACCGTGCCTAGTTTTGAAGTCTTTTGGAAACGGTACTAATTGTCCATCCTGCGTTAATTCTCGAGGGGCATTCTTGGGTTCCAAGACTTTTTCCATGCGAAAAGTGCTTTTAAATTCGAGGAATTTCTTACTGTTGCCTATAACTAACATTGGTTCGGTTTTTTGTGTGCGAGTTGGTTTTATAATGTATTCGTCATCGTCGATTTTGATTTTCGTGTCACTTTTCACGTTGATTTCCAGTTTCTTCAACTGTTTACTACTGATACTTCGGGGGACATGCAAGAGATAGATGGAGTCCGAGTCGGAGAGTTCTGAAACATCTCCTTTTTCTTCTACAGTGGTTTTTTCAGCTTCTGGATGGACTTGCTGGACGCGTTCTAGGAAATTTTCAGGCTAAAACAGAAAGTTATCAGGAATTTATTTGAACAAGCAATATTAAATAATTTTATTTACTTTTCGTTTGTTAGGGCTTACAATAATATGATTTAACACTTGAATTTTTTTCCCTTGATTTGGATTATTCTTGTCCTTGCTTTGAAAAATTTTCGTTTTGGAGGAATCGTCGCTTTCATCATCATCTGAATCGTCTACAAAAATTTATTTAAAACAGTATATAAATATTTAAAAAAAATCTCTTTGGTTACCTTTCTTAAAACTACTAGAGGGCTTTGAGGTGACTACAGGCTTCTCATTGTCTTCTTCAGAGGAACTCTCCGATTTCACAGGAGTCTTCACGTCTTTTTGTGTAAAAATCTTGGTTTTTTCGTCAGAATCTGAACTTTCACTAGAACTGGAACCTCCTTCATTTACAAGTCTCTTTGTCAAATTCTTTGCATTACCATTAGCAATTCCCGGTTTTTTAACTTCTTCCTCTGAATCACTGCTGTCACTTTCACTGTCCTCACTATCGGATTGTGCTTTAGAAGTATTTACCTTCGGTTTCACTAAGAATTTAGTCTCCGATTCCGATTTAGATAGCAACTCCTTTTTAATTTGAATATTCGAGGTCTCATCTTCGCTACTGGAAGAAGACGAATCCGGTGGCGGTGGTTTTACCTTGGGTTTCACTACTAATTTCTTGGAAATTTGTATTTTGGTTTCCTCCGAATCAGAAGAATCACTTGGTGGAGGTTTTACCTTGGAGTTTGGTACCAATTTCTTGGAAATTTGTACATTAGTTTCCTCCGAATCAGAAGAATCACTTGGTGGTGGTTTTACCTTGGAGTTTGGTACCAATTTCTTGGAAATTTGTACTTTGGTTTCCTCCGAATCAGAAGAATCACTTGGTGGTGGTTTTACCTTGGATTTTAGTACCAACTTCTTGGTAACTTGTGCTTTATTGTCCTCTTGCGACTCCGATTTTTCCCTTTTTCGTTTAACGGGACTTTTAGGTGTGTCTTCGTCGCTGCTTGAACTCTCACTCGGTGAAACTAGCTCCTTTTTAATATTTTGCTTCCTAACCTGAACACTAGCAGTTTTTTTAGGGGATTTCCCACTGTCTTCTTCGCTTGAAGAACTAGAACTTTCTCGTTTCAGTTTTTGTGCACTTTGTTGGGTTGAAGTGGCTTTCGGTTGGAAACTTACACGTTTCTTACTAGTTTGTTCGTCATTGTCACTAGAGTCGGTTGGGTCTCGTTTCTTTAGTATGCTAGGACTTTTCATATCCAAAACCTCTTCCAAAACATGTTTTTTATTTGTTAAATTGACAGCTTGTAGGAGACTTTTACTGATGCGGGAAGTGTTTTTCTTCTGTGGGGATTTCCGTTTTTCGTCCTCTGTGGAACCACTGTACTCCCTTTTCAAAGATAATTTACCAAAGCGTGTCGGGCTTGCCTCGTTTATTTTCTTTGATTTCACCATTTTCTTTAAGTAAACTTAGAATACAATTCACGATATGTACTGAAATTGTATAATAATTAGTAAATTAATATTTAGACGTCTACCACTCACATTATAATATTACTTCAAACGATTTACAATAAAAAAACGTGGTTACGTAGAATGTCCGCCAAAAATATAGTGACATTACTACTGCCTACTGCGCATATTGACACAGATATAAATATTAAAATACAGACGGAAAACTACATCGTTTCCGTGAGTTTGCTAGCGCCTTCTAGTGGATTTTTACCAGATGTATTGGAATTGTTCAATAAATATTTGCTTAAAGCTTAAATCATACAATATTTTTGGTTTAAAGTATGTAAACATCTCACAGTTACGTTACTATGATAATTTATTAAATAATTTTGTGGGAATACAGAAAAATACTGACATTTGAACTACTGCCATAAATAAAAATACCTACATTAGAATGAAAATTAGATATTTGAAAAAGCAAAATGTACGCCATCTAACGGACCACATCTTGACTTTTTTATATGAGCGGCAATTTCGAAATTTTAATTTGTACATTTCTCTCATATAGAAATTGTAATAATAATTATTGAAAAAACGGGGCAAAATGATAAACTGTCGTGGCGACGAGGCCCATGGGACACAGCTAGTCCTTTATATAAATTAATGTGAAGAACCTCACTTAATATTGTAGGCAACTAATTGTACTAATTTATTGATTTGTGGGTCAACTATACATTAAACCATTTTTGTTCATAGAGGAAGCATCCGCGAGTCAGCTGAGGGTTGGCTTAGGTTTTTTATTGTAGGACCTATAAAAATATAAATTTGTATCTTTCTTATTATATCTCCTCGAAAAACTATCATAAAATCTATATACTTGTTAGTATACCTACTCTTAAAGTATAATTATTGTTTAATGAGTAATTTTTCAGAAAATGCTTACCTACTAGGGAAGTCGACTTATAAACTCTTATTACCTGCCTACTATAATTTCCCTCTGCTCTAGCGACAAAATTACAATAATTACGTAAGCAGCACATAATAATAATTATAAATATTGGAGTACATTATGCATTTAAATTGAAATGTGTATTATGTGATTCCAGTTTTAGTTAAATGCATACTATTTTTAAAAATAACCCGTATGTTCATGGAAAATAAGAGTGAACGTGAATGTCATTATTGTATATTGGAACAACTTTTACTTGTGAGAGGTGTTTTGTGTGGCATATTATCGGTTTGGTAAAACCTCAATTATTTAAATATAATAAATTTTTTTTAAATAATATATTGCGAGTGGTACCTAATCAGAACTTTATAGAAGTGGATATTGAAATGTGGTTACATTTTCCATATAATTCTGAAATGACGAATTTCTAGGGAATAAAAATAATCGTAATCGATTCCTCTTTTCAGAATACATAAAGTACCAAGTCCCATTGCGATAGAAGCATTTTATAAAAAATATTTACCGATTTTTCGAAAGTTATTCAGAAAAATTTAGATTAGACCGGTGCTATACACTTTTCAGGACGCTGATTGCTACCCATTTTGTCATCTCAATGCCTTCTACTCTTTGTTGCGATTTTTGGAAAAAATAAAAGGCATCGCCAGTTTTTAGTGCCTACAGCTATCGATATCGATGAATATCAGAAGAATCTGTGATAAAACGAAATATTATTAGTATTTGTACGAATATTGTTTATGCCATTATAGGTTTTTTTGTAGTTCACTTTTTTACTACCTACTATCTACACAAAATTTTCTTACACTAGTTCATAATATCTATTGTCTTCTACAGTGTATTGACTTTCTTTTATTTATTTTATTGTAGGTACACTAATTGTACTATTTTTTGCTAATTACTTTCAGCGGATATTATTGTCTATAGACATACACACTGAAAGTTTTCCAAATTTTTTTGCCAGTTTTTCTACATCAATAACTCTACTAGTTTATAAATAATTAGGAAATACACTTTCTTGCATAGTTAATGATATGTAGGCTTGTTTAGACAAAAATATGTCCAATTCTTTCCACTTTCCTACATCATTTTTAGAAACTGATTATAATTAAAGTTACTTAACTAGAAAATTAAAATAATGCAGTTTATTGCTAGCTTACCTACTTGGATAAAACAGTACCTAATTACCATTTTATTAAATTAAAAATTGTTTTATATGGTACCTTACCTTATATTGTTTCTACATATTTTTTGGTTTGGTTTACAGGGTGTCCGTGTCCCAGGATAGACACGAAATATTTTTAGGTGTGATTCTTGAATAAATTCTGGATTGTCCTGTATAATTTTTTATCCCCAATCCGGGTTAGTTTTCTGAATATTGAAAATTGTAGATTGAAAAAGTAAAAAACTGTTGAATAAAAAGAAGTCTGCTAAACTATTTGATTATCGAAAAAAAGTTATACTTACATGAAATTTGTCGCTGAGATGATTTGCGATTGAAAATAAATTGTAATTTCTTTGATAGTGTTAACCCTTAAAGAATTATTAGTGTTCAAATTTGGAATTTGAAAAAATAAATCATAATGTTCACGTTTCATTTAATTTATTTTGAAAACTAGTATTGAAAATAGTTAACAATTTGATATATATTGAAAGATTGGTTTATTTTGAATTGAAAAGTTTAATTCCTTTTTGAACATAAACGATGTCTACTCGCAGTAATTATTAAATTTGTTAAAAAGATTACCGTAAAATTAAAATACCTAAAATACCTACCACCTGCAATGACTTTATATGGAAAATAAAATAAAAAAAAAACTCGGATTGGAGATAAAAAAATTATACAGGGCAATGCAGAATGTATTCAAGAATCATACCTAAAAATATTTCATATCTATCCTGGCACACCCTATATAATCAAATTTAATAAAAAAAAGCCTATTTATCAGGTAACCAATATAATTTATAGAAAAAATCTAATTGGAGTGCCATAGTGCCAATATTTAAATCTAAAGTAGTCGACTAGGTTTTTCCTAGGTTTATTGGTTCTTGGACAAAAGGACAAAACTGTCTAATTATTATTATTAAAAACAATAAGACAAATTTAGCATAATAAAATTCCATTATTACTCAAAGTTTTTTAAATACTTTGAATAAAAGATCATTTTCCGGTTGTTTAGGCTCCAGGACGCATTTCCCTGGAGTTTCCAACATATCAAAACCAATAAACCATTGAAAAATTAAATAAGCTCAAGTTCAAAAATCCGCAGTTCGAACTTGAACGAACTCAACCGACTGTTTGTTCGTTGCACACTTTCATATAAACAACAATCTTTCATTTGTTGAACGTTCTGCACCTTAACGTAAAACACTTGAGGCCATGGAAGGCCTCAACTGCATGTAAGTGTGTGTGCTGCCGTTGAAGAATAAAGTGCGCGCGCGATAAAATATGTTTGTGCGGATTATTATTCTTCAAGAAAAAATCTGAACAGAAAAATAAATAGTGTGCGCCTTGTGGGGCTGTGTGACTTAAGGATAATGGACACTGATGAGGACCAAGTTTCTAAAGGTAGGTGTTTGTTGCAGGAAAGTCAGGTGTAAATTTGGATAAGTAGGACGATTTTATTTGTAACTCTATGTAGATATTATTTTATATATGGATTGATTGGTTTTGTTGGAAAATAATTAACTTCCGGTGCGTGTTTTGTGCGAAAGCTGCAAAAATTCGAGAGAAATCAATTTTATTTGAAAATATGCATATTTATGGAGAAAATGTTGTTTTGGATTTCAATAGAGTAGAAAAAGAACTGTTCTAAATTAATAAAATTGCTTAAATTTTGTTTTAAATTTCCAAAAATTCATTTGAACTGTAACAAGTTTATCTAAAGAAAGTTTAGTTAATCTGCAGATATTCATAATTAATCACAATTATATCCGACAGATTAGTTTCTTTTATATAACATGATCATTATTTTGCTCTTGACTCACGCGGTAATGTAATATATAACATTTTTTATGTACAAAATTTTGTTACAGTAAGAAAATTGTTGCAAAATATGGTAAATTTTTATTATATTTTAGGACATTTAAAAAAATCACAATTTTTAATTCAGTTGTTTTATTTCTTTGATAATATTCTTTTTTGAAACTAAATGTTTTTTATGATGCGTGACATCACATTTTGGATTTTTTGTCGCTTTTAGGAAAAGGAATTTTTATAATTTTGATTCCATAAAGTTTACGATATAAAATTTTCTTTCTTTACTCTTCAAATTTCTCGTTAATTCATCTAAAAATCAGTAGGACTTTTATAAACCTTAAAAAACTTTTTCTGAAGAAAAAACCAGGTTATAATACATAACATAATTTACATGTTTATCATTCTAAACCCCGTAGATATCCAATTATAAGATCACTTTCTTTGTCTCGTTTATGTATTGAAAGTAAATGGATACTTTTTATATGCGAAATCCTGATAATTATTATGAAATTATTCGCTAAGTGCTTAATATATGAACAAGAGAGAGAGACAGAAGTTTGATGCTGTTTTAAAATTAAAAAGATCATGTAAATCTTCTCTACACATTCTTCTGAAATTTTGAATTAATTATTATCTTAACATTAACAAAAAACTTAATATTCTCTTGCATATTTATAATAAAAGTAAGTTTTAATGAAAGTCCACCAATTCCAATCGTTAAATAAATTATTGCACAATTGACATTTGGTTGATGGTTTCATATCATTTTTTGTTGTTCTTCTCCACATGGTAAAGAGCACGACATTAATTAAATCGTATAACATAACCGCCGTAATAAATGCAAATGCTTTGTTGTTATAACAGTTAACTATCATACCGGAAATATGTAATTTCAGGACATTTATTTAAAAGAAAACAAATCGCATGTCCCCTGAAATTTTCCGCTCTGTTTCACACTTAATATACCGAATATTATCTTTTTATGAAAATAGGTTAGTGGTCTAATCGAGCATTAATTTAGTTGGTACAAATTTTATTGTAAATTGCAATCAAATAATTTTAATTACGAATCTGGTTTAGTTTGGTGATGTTCGTGTGGAATGCAAACATAACACAAGATTCTCACGCCGCGCAATATTTCGTAACCCAAATCCATTTTCGAGACTCACATATTATATTATAAAATATTGAAATTTGCGCCGTGTGACCCAAATGTTTTCTAAAGTGATTTTACAAATTACTCGTTTTGTTCTTGTTTCGTGTGTTAATTAGTTTGGTGAAGGTGTTGATATGGAAAATTTGAATTGAATTGAAATCGAATAAGGGAAATTCAATTATATGGCATTGTAGTCATGGGAAAGAAATATGTTGGGAAACTATAAAATTATACTGGAAAAGAAGTTTTAAAATGCTAATTTTTCACCTACAACATCAGGATTTCATTTTACATTTCAGGCAATGTCATCGAATCAATGCGTAATCCGCCTTTATACCGAAATTATGCGTCATTCATTCATAAATGCATTTCATACATACATTGTATTTTCGTGTCACCAGATCAAAATCGCGTGGGCAACGGAAGAGGATTTATTATTCTGAAACCTACCTGAATGAACGATGATGGATAATTGTGTACATATTTGGTTTCGTGTAAAACAAGGATAATAAAAATACTAAATAATATGAAAACTGTCGAATATTTTGTTGGTAAAAAAACTATCTTCGATCCACATGGTTCAAAATTCAAAACTGCGATCCTTGATTAAATCAGTTGCGTCTGGCGACACCCTGTATATACGTTTCCTATCCCATCGCCATATTAATTGTACACACACAGACTGTATTGGAAGTAAATTAATATTCATACGAAATAGCCAACCAGTACACGCAAACTTCCTCAAGACATATTTAAAATGTCGCGAAAACTTTCATTTCTTGTCCATTATTGGCATATTATAAAAACCGACAAGCAAAAAATCGCTTTATTCCCACAATTTTTTACCCCGATTTTTCGAATGTTAATGGTCCATATCAACTGGGTTAGATTTTTCTACTTCCGTTTGTGTTGGAATTTTATATATAATATATAAATAAAACTGCTATGGAAAGAAATGGATATAATTTTCTGCTCAATTACAAGAAAATAGAAACGGTTTTTTCCTTTGAATTCCTAACTTGAATCTAATAGCCGCGTTGGTTTCCAACAAAATTGTTATAGTTGTCCTTAGGATAGGTTATGATATTATACTTGTTACATTCTTTAAATAACAGTTCGTAACCTTGGTCTAAGAAACCAAATATGATCACGTCGAAAAAAAATCAATGTTATCTAGGTGTGTGTATGTATTAACCATAATATAAATAGCAAACAGTTATTTGTTTATTATTGGACCATCATAGAATTCTGGAGCCGGATTCTGTGAAAACCATCATAATATCTGCAAAGATGAACCGCATTTTTGAATAGACAAAGACAGAGAAAACTGAAAGCGATTTATGCTATTATTTATATAAATCACTCTCACTTTGTGTGCTTGAATTGCTTTTAATTATAATAATGTGAAAATATTATAGAGACAAGGGATATATTATTTATGTTTATGTAACTACTTCTTGTCACAGAAAACCATTAGAATAATTATGTTGCGAGTGCAGCAGCGGTTCTCAAAATTGCGGTCGCCAGGAAAATTTGGCACAAAACTTAGATGTTTGGACAAAAACTAGGTATGGAGGAAGCTTGACTAGGTACTCTATGATGTTCTTAAAATTGTCCTCCTCATACATGTAGGTATCAAATTACTATGCGTAGATTTTCACAACTGCTGTCTTCTGGGTTTTGTCGCCTCGGCACCTACATCAGGATAAGTCTGAAAGATCATACAAAAGCGTCCCTTATTTTCACATAATTTTTAAATCAAGAGCCTAATAAACAAAATATTGTGACACTTTTTTATTCCTAAACTTTTAATCGATTTGTTTTCAGCTTATATTTATTGAGAGTTCCTGCTCTACGACACATGGATGACTTTAATGGACAATTAGAAAGGATACAGCTGTAATTTTATTCGATCTGGCGCTGTAAAAAATCATATTTCACATCCTATATGACTCCACTGGGTGTTATTCCGCACAATTAGAACAAAAAACCTTCTTGTATGGTAACCATCATATAAAACTTTCTATTTATCGGTTTTTTTCGTTAGCGAGCTATAGCAATTATTGCAGAAAAATTTTTAATACAGGCATAAAATTACTGTTAATATCCATTTGATTAAACACAATAGAGGAATTATCTGTGTAGGCTATAGGTACATCAATTAAATATTGGAAACGTCTTAACATTTATTCTTTTTACACGTCGTGGAAAAATGCAGATGATGTCTATTTATAATATTTATAAATAATACAGTCGACGTTTTATTCCACACACCTCGTATACGATTTGGCTACCGTGCCCTGTACATTTTTTTTCTCTCAAGTATTATTCACTTTCAATCAATCAAATTTCGACATCTCCCGCAGTGAACATTACACCACACTACTGCATTTGTCCATATTAATGAATTTATAATTTACCGACTAGGTACTTTAGTTTATAAGCTAATATAATTGAATTAATTTTTGTTTGTATAAAATAATGCTGTATGGAGAACTGGCACGCACCAACAAGAGTGTGCCAACTAAAGAGACTCACATGGATTCTATAGAAAGCAAATTATATGGTGACGTATTATATAAGGCAACCTAAGAAAGTATATTAGGATGTGTAGACTTTTGTTAGACAAACAAATAATGTAAGGTGAAATTATTGGATAATTAGAACTTTTTAACGGCATAAATGTTGAAATATTGTTTGTTTTAAAATAGTAGATATCTTATGACTAAAGTGTGTCTAAACATGACTAATTTATAAATTAACTGAATGGAAAAGAAAAACTAACTAAACTCTTGGTTCTTTTAGCAAAAAAGACATATTCCACTTAATTAGGTATCAGATTTAGTTAGTTTATGAACGGACCAACGTTGTTTGGTAAACTAATCAGTCATTTTAATAACTTAATATGATAGCCTTCTAGTACAAACAAAAAGTTATGCTGTATTGAATGCAAGAAATTACAAAAATAAACTATTTAAATATATCGTTTATATTTCCTTAAAATATCCAATAAAATACTCAAACAACCCTTCAAACAAAAATTAAATTGACTACGTTTATCTCTTAGGATTAAGGGCCGGTTGTACAACTGCAGTTCAGTTGCAGAGAACTCAAGTTCACTGTTGAACTAAGCTCAACGCAAATTTTATGTTGTACCACATCAGTTCACGCATGAACGCAAGTTCAAAGTCTTCCAAAATTGAACGGTCGCCGTCGAGCGTTCAACGCATTAAACGTAAGTTCAAGCCGAAGGCACATGCGCAATATCATTTGTCATTGGTGATTTTTCAGTTATGTCACTGTTCATTCGTTCTTTTGTACTTTTGGGGCTTTGCCAACCACATCCTTTTTTTATTTACTCAATAAACATTTCATTATAAAAAATACCTACTGAATATTTCATTATTAACAAAAAAATAAATATAACATCAACAAAATACTTTTTTTAGAAAATAAATAAAAAACAAAATTTAATTCAATGATTTTTTCTAATTAATTAATTCATTAATTTATTATCTCCGCAACTAAAACAAACTACATTATTTTGTCTAATTTTAAGAAAGGAACGGAAAGGCGATACATAATTGAGTTATAAATGCCTTTTTATTCGATTGTACTATAAAACCGTATTTTTCGGTTCAAAAATGCGGACGAAAACGTCACCTTTTCGTAAAACAATTGACTGCGTTTTTTCGTCCTAGTCCGAATAATCTTTTTCGGACAGTAACATTTTAAGAGTGTTTAATAATAATAAACACCTACATAATATTACACAGCAAATTTTCATCACTCGACATATTTACAATAATAATTATCAAATAATATTTATGACAATCGTTAAAAACTCTCTGATATTTGTTCGAAAACCATTCGAAAATTGTAAATGTCAAAACATTGAAAATAGTTGATCCGTCATTATGACAAGAAAAAGTCTTGCATGGCAACTCGATAAATTATTTCACTGTTATAAAATTAATTCAATTATTTTAATTTCTTTCAATCGAATAAAAAATCATGTTTGTTAGACGGACGAAAAACCATTTTTCGGACTTTTGCTGGTTGCCCGTACTCGGCTTTGCCTCGCCCGGACATAAAATACTATTTTCTTAAGAAAAGGTTTCATATTATCATTATCCTTTAAAACTATTCGCCAAAGGAACAAGGAAAAAATATAAATATGTTGTTTGAGTCATGTCAGGTAGGTACCCACCCGCTCAACACAATAAGTACTAAACAGTCCACAATGGCCCTATTAGCAGGGTGTAAAACTATAATTGCTTTCAACACAGAATACATATCCAATATCCAGTAATTAACGAAAACCTATGTCAAAATTAAAAAATGACAGAAATAGGTCACAATTTAAGAAATTCAGAATTGCCAACGCAACGAAATTGCCAGTCTACTGAACTACGAATGAAATTCCATTGTACAACACATTGAAACGTGAACTGGAGTTCTAAGTGAACTAACGTTCAATTGAACTTGAGTTCATATGTTAATTGTACAACCGGGCCTAAGAGTGAATTAGCTTATTGAGACTTTAAAATTACCATGCAACACCAGCGGCCACCGCGCGAAGTAGTAAAGATGGCCGCCTCGAGGGACAATGATTAAGATCCCTATAGTATGCGGTTCAGATGGCCAGAATTTATCACTTCTTCACGTACTGGGCGTTGCGTTCACTTAATTACAGTTCCTTCAACGACAAAACCAACATTTGCACATCTTCAATGCTATTAAATTTAATAAAAATGAAAAAATTCCGATCTCGACAATGTTATTTTACCTCCGGCGGTGGCTATATTTGTTTTAATTCACTAATGCCGCCTTCACGCGCTGGTAATTTTCTTCCCCAATAAATCAACTCAAAAATCGCGAACTTAACGATATGAATTAAGCTTTAAATAGCTTTATTAAACTAAGCCCGCTTAGAGCTTAATTCATATCGTTTATGTTTATATCTTGATTTTTAGTAGATTTTTTAGCTATCCTTCGGGTGAATTATTTCCTTCGCTCGCTTTGCTCGCTCATGAAATTTAATTCACCCTCAGATATTAAATGATGCACATCAATCCCTTAGTATATAATATACTAACTATTAAATTCAAAAGGAAATTACATGAGCTAAAACGACAATTCAAACGCGACGGAAAGAGCCGAATCACCGTGTGACGTCACAATGTCACGCTCAAACATACAATCATATACATTAACGTTAAAACTACGATTATTCCTGTTATTTATTATTAATTGATAAAAAAGGACTTTTATTCGCTGAATTTTCGGAAGATAGATATGAAGAAAAAGAAACCTACAAATTATAGATGTTGTTTTGTACCGTACACTTCAAAAATCATCTAGAAAGAGTGTTTGTTTGTGTTCCCAAAAATTTATAATCCGTAGTTTTTACGAGACGACCTTATTAAAAGAAAAAGATCCAAGAAATATTATAAATACCTATTTCAAATTTGAAATTATTACGTTACTGTTGTCCACTTTTATATAGGTACTTATCTTTTTGCATTAAACTTTTCACTTCCTCAAAAAACTGAAAAACCATAAAGTCATCGATTTTGGGAAAATTAGACGCATCTGCTTTTTAAAAACCACTTTCTTTGCAAGTTCAAAAATGAAAATAAAACGTCAACTACAAAATTTTTTAGTGTGTGTCAAAACTAGTAACATTATGACGTCACACATCAATCGCGTTGAGTTTCAAGTCACGTGGTTAACTTTAAATTATATCCCAATTTTTAAAACCGTATAAATAATTATTGAATTGACGAAAATTGTTTAAACTTCGCACAATGTTACGAAAATTGATATTTTAATGATACAACTAATTTTCAACTTGTTATTTTTAATGAAAGGACCCAATTCTACAATGTTGTAGATAGCGACACCAAATTTTTTGAGAATGTTATTTCGACTTACACACGAATCGTAGAAGCAATGAGAGTTTTTTATTTTGCGCCTTTTTCCAATAATAATTATTACAATTATTTATATATGACACAAGCATATTGATATCTGCAACGTTATCTATCTCTTATATATAAAAGTGAATGTTTGTCCTCTATAGAAATCTACCACAGCATGGTGGCGGCAAAGGCGCCTGACCAGAGACAGCTAGTAAATTATAAACTAAATAACCAAGTAAACTATCTACAATTAATATTTCCAAATTGTAAGATATAGTCGCCAAAAAAATTAAAATAATGATAAAAATCGCAAGAGTAAATAATTTTAAATTTCGTTTTAGAAGTGGGCTTCTGGACCTCGAAGGACAAAAATGTCTTAATTTAAAGTAACAGAACAACATAAATTAAATAAATCCCGATATATTAAAGCTAATAAAACTCGAGTAATCTTATTATTCTTTTCTGCAAATATACATGTTCCGCGAGTTTTACGAAAAACACTCTAAGGGCCGATTGTATAAAACTTTAATCGCGGTGTTAAATTTTTACCCTCCAAAATATCTATAGTGACAATTGTAATCAACAATCGTTTCTGTGGCAGTTTATCCTTTTTGGAGGATTATCTCGCGATTCAATTTTTATACAACCGGCCCTAAGGGATAATAGTAACGACTATTTTGGTTAAAATCATCTTTATTTGGAAATTAGTTATAGTAGCTAGATTTTGATAATTATTTCTTTGACAAGAAACGTTTAAATAGTTTCTATAAAACATGTTTAATTGTTCGAACAAATAACAATAAAAGTTATATTAACAAACATTAATTATGGATTTATTGAAAAACACTAATGAAATAAACGTTCTAACAAATACCGCAACAACATACACAAAAACACTTTCCTCAAATATATTTTTCGAATGCTTTTTTGTACTTTCACTTTGTTGTCCACCACCAGTAGCATACAACATTTAAACAACCTCGCAGGATATTACATCACACATACGATATATTTAAGTATTTTAATATGTAATATATGTAATAACCTGAAACTGAACAAAATATAACACGACTTTTTTTAAATTTTAAAATTCGCTGTTTTCTTTTGCTTGGACCACATCAGTGACATTTACTAAAAGTTCATCCATCATCATCAAGGAACCTACATGAGAAATCTGATGATATATTAGAAAACACAAAGAATTTTGTTCCAGTTAAAAGGTCAAACTAGAACATCTGCTTTTTCGATTCTGCCAACCAACAGAAAGTTCAAAGTTTTTTTTGCAAATTTCAATCTGTGTCGTGGTTTATTTTCCAGATCGTTAAATTAATAAAAATGTCAAAGTGTCCTTTTTGATCAGCGGCTGGTTTGTCCAGATAAACTAGTTTGTTTTAACCTTTTTAAATTGATATAGATTTATAGGTTTTTACCTCAACTGGTTCTCAAAAAAATGTTGTCTACATTTCATTGAAAAATGCACTCGAGTTTTATTGTACCCATGCGACATATGTATTTATGGGTATTATTGTCCTTCGCATTCGCAATGATGTGATTCTATTGAAAACGCTCTAATAAAAATGCGATTTATTAGAGCATGAATCTCTAAATTACATGCAGATAGATAAATAAATAAGTAAACAGAAAAATTGTCTGCATAAAATAAATATCCGTGTGGTATGCATATAAACTTCAGATTCACCTTCAAGTACATGCTTGTTTTATATTATGCTCGATGAACATCAACAATCACAACACCTAGTTCTCGAATTTATAATACAGGATTTTAACACCGGATTTCTCTACAAATCAATTTTTCTAAATCACAACAAGTTTAGATGTAGTTTGTTAGCCAGTTTTGCACATATCTCAGTAGCGGTTCTAAAATCGGGACACTAGAATCGAATATTTAATAAATTTTCGAACTAATTTCATGTAGCCTTGATATTTCCGATAAAACCTAGATTATTTTCCTCACATCTTACAACAGACCACCGAAATTACCTGATTAATGTTTTCAACGATTTTGTCCAATTAACTACTACAAGTCTTACGCAACATTCAAACCAACATTAATTTATTATCGACAGGGGCGACAGATTCTTTTTCAAACAATATATCACCCACACTTTTGTCTCTTGGTCAATCGAAATTACTTCTATCTATAACAATAAATTTATTAAACCGAGTGTGTGTCCTAGTTTCAGCGTAACAACCGATTAATTACCCGAATGGTCGTAAATCATTGACTAGAGTTATACTTGGGGGCGATTTGAAATTTAGAAAAAAGTGCGTGGGAGGCGAATTTTTGATAAGAAACCTTGAACTTTTTTCATTAAAGTAAAACAGCTTGGAATGTGACAATTTCGTAAAACAGTGAAATCAGCGTTATATCACGTTATATTGTATTAAGTTCTAATTAATTGAAGTATTATAAATTAATATCAAATTACATAAACACATGACAAATCATATCAAATACGGGAAATAATTAGTTTCATATTTAATTGCAACTGTTGTAAAGTTAATTTATTTCCTATTAGCTATTAGAAATGTACTGGTTTTTAGGTTAAAAAAATCTTTACTATATTGAATCTAACTACAATTTTTTCTTGTTTCAGTGGCCTAGCAATGCCCTGCTACATCAGAATGAAAAGAATTTTTCTGCAAGGTAAGTCTTAAATCTAGTTTTTTCTTCTAGGTATATGGATATTACAGAATATTGAATTTCATTCACAATCAGCAGACCATGTAACTTGTGGGTGCCAACCATATTTCTATAACGCCGGTTTTTTGTCAATTAAAGCGAATGTAGTGCATATAGAGCCAATGAAGCATTTCATTTTCCTTTTATAGCTAATAAAACCGGTGCGACAATCACTTGGTGTCTTTCACCAAAGCTGAAATTTTAACTCTTGTTGGAATTTATGTGTATAGGTATTGGTAATTACATTTGATTTGGAATACGAGAAAATTGGCAAATTAAAACAAGTATTACAAAGTCGAAGTCATCACGCGCAAAGTCAAGACGTTTTCTTCGTAACTTCTTTTCTTGAAATGTTATAAATGTTTACCTATATCTTTATAATAATAGTACTTACATCTAAAGAAAAGAAGTTTATTATAAAGTTTCCTCTAAATTGACTTTAATTAATCCTGTTGAACAACTGTAATTATATGTATGAATATGTGCGGTCTTTATCGCATTTAACATCGAATTAAAAAAAAATTTTGTAAACTTGCTCTTGAGGTTCAAAAAAATATAAAATAATTGGAAAACCTTAAACAAATTGAACAAAAGTTCTTTCGGATTAACTTATTAATAGAATTTAATGAAAAACTGTCTACATATAAGAAAATTCCTATGTTTATCCTGGAGACTCCCATAGGTGATCAAGACATGAACCTGCCTCCCCACTAGATCCAATCTCTTGTAATTACCAGAGTAGAAACAAGTTTATAATAAAGTTTTCTCTAAAATTACGGGAAAGCAGATTATAAAAAATATGTATTTTTAATTAATCTTGTTAAACAACTGTAATTATTGGAAATTGTGCGATTTTTATTGAAATTTGACTAATATTTTTAAAGAAAAAACATTTAGCATGATAATAATCTAAATCTTACTTAAATCAGGACACTTGTCTTAAAATTGGCACTTTTTTAAAACAGTTATAACCTCAAAAATTTTATTATGTTGTAAAGTTAACCCTTACCAACATTTAAAATACAAAATTGAAAACCTTAAACAATTTGTACAAAAGTTCTTTTTCTTTTGGATTAACTTATTAATCGAATTTAATGAAAACCTCTCTACATATAAGAAAATTCTTGTATTAATCCTGGAGAATCCTATTAGAAATTACACGAACCTGCTGCCCCACTATATCAAATCTCTTGTAATTACTTACCAAAATAGGAAAAGTTTATAATAAAGTTTTCTATAAATTACGGAAAACCAGATTTTAAAAAATATGTATTTTTAATTAATCTTGTTAAAAAACTGTAATTATTGGAAATTGTGCGATTTTTATTATTTATTATTTTTATTATAATAACAAAAATATGTTGCGTGCACCCTTTCTTTTAAAAATCCTCATACAAAAAAGTCTAAGGGAGTCAGATCTGGGGATCGTGGAGGCCATGCAACTGGCCCCCCACGACCAATCCTTCTGCCTGGAAAGCTGTTGTCCAACCAGTTCCTTACATTTCTCCCATAATGAGCTGGACAACCATCAAGTTAAAACCAAGCCATCCTTCTTAAATTTAACGGAATATCTTCCCACATATTGTAATTGCTCTGCTTCTAAAAATTGCAAAAAATGTTAGGCATTCACACGTGGTGGTAAAAAAATAGGGCTCAAACAAATGATTGTTATAATGTCCATTACAAAAGTTTACACTGAACTCATGCTGAAAATTTCTTGGTCGAATGGCATGAGGCTTTTAATATACCCACACGTGTTTTTTTGCTTTTCACGATTTATATTAAATTTGTCATAGGTACCTACTATTAAAAAAATGTCTGACTTGTTACAAACATTTCTGTTTATCTTCAAAACGGTGCATCTTATCGACTTCTGACAAGAGGTTTTTTTTAACAAAATTGAATGTTCTTTCATATGCTTGAAGAAAAAATTAAAAATTTCAGTTAGGGAATATGTACCCCTCATACGCCACTGGAAATATTAAACGGAATATTTTTATGTTAAACTATTTGCACTTAAGTACTTAGTCTTTTGCCGCAATATCATAATTTCATTTTAAACAGGTATTTTTATATTAAAGAAAAAGTAAAATAAAAAACGTATTTCAACACTCTGTATCTCACAAACGAAGCTTTTACAACCCATTTTTATAGAAAATTTTCTTCTTTTTAAAAAAAAGATCCTCTATCAACTGTTAAAGTCCTGCTACAAAAAACTGACTCACCCTGTATAAAATAATTGAAGAATCTAAAACAATTTGAACAAAAGCTCTTTCGGTTAATTTATTAATAAAATTTAAAGAAAATTTCTGGTACAATCCTGGAGACTCCTATAGGAGATAAAGACACGAACCTGCTACCCCACTATATCAAATTTCTTGTAATTACAAAAGTAGAAAAATTTTTATAATAAAGTTTTCTTAAAAATTACCCAAGAGCAAATTTTAAAAAATATGTATTTTTAATTAATCCTGTTAAACAACTGTAATTATCGGAAAATGTGCGATTTTTATCGAAATTTGACATATTTAAAAAAAAAACACCCGTTAACATGATAATTAGTTAAATGTTATTTAAATCAAGACATTGGTTCCAAAACTGTACTTTTTAAAACAGTAATTTCAAAAATAGGGATGTTGCATTTTTTTTAAATCCCGTTTTTCTCTGTTAGAAATGTAAAACGACTATATTAATAATACTCTACAGCTAAAATAATTTTTTTACGCAATATTTGTACATAAAAAAACGATTATAAATTGACCGTAATTCAAATATATTATTGCCGCCCGAAAACGCTTTGAGATCGGAGAGTCCTGTGTGACGTCACGAATCTAGTTGACATTGGCATGTCTAAATATTTTTTACGCGTTTGACATTTTTCGAAATAAGTCAAAATGCGGCGTGCTGCACTGTGGAACTAGATTCGTGACGTCAGCAGTCTTTTGAGCCGATTCGGGCGTTTCCGGGCAATGCGTGGAAATTTCAAATTTTGCAATACTTTTTATTTATTTACTTGGAAAGTACGGACCAAAAAATTTTTACAAAAATAGTGATAGTGATAATTTGGTATCAGCTTTTCAAAAAAAAATATTTTGAAAATCATGCAAAGTCCCTATTTTATAATTTTGTAAATTTTTTCTTGGGGGCCCAAAAATATATAAAATAATTGGAAAACCTTAATCAAATTGAACAAAAGTTTTTTTGGATTAACTTATTAAGTAATAGAATTTAATGAAAAATTGTCTATAGGTAATACTTACTTACAAGAAAATGCCCGTGTTAATTCTGGAGACTCCTATAGGCGATCAAGACACGAACCCTCCACCCCATTAGATCAAATCTCTTGTAATTACCAAAAGTTTTCTCCTTGACTTCATTAAATTAAACAAAAATAAAACCAACAAACTGTGGCGATTTTTTACCGCTAGTTTCAATTTACTATAATTAAATGTTATGAGTGTTATGCAAAATAATTCACATTTAATTACAACGAATTTTTAGTAATAACGACAATTTGATAATAGTTATACCTAATACTTGGTAGCTAACATTCACTGCCTAGGGCAGTTCTGTTGCTATATTTTAACATCCCAAGTTAGTTAAAATAGTTTAAGAAAAACTTATAGATATCCGTTGAAATTCACTCTATCTAAATGTAAAAGCAATTCAGCGCTGGTTAAGTTTGTTAAAAAAACTTTAATTTATTTTGTTTGCACTTTGCATTCCGAGCGTGTTCACTCTCTAAATTGATTAATAACTCGATAATAAAGCACAGGTGGGTGACCAATAATACAACTCTTAGCTCACTGTTTGTCTGTGTACGACCTTTTACACAATTCACTTGATATAATAATTATTATAATTCAGATTAGTGCACAAGTACATGGAACTTATGTAATAATTGTGGTTTTATTTTACCATATCTGGTTGGAAATTGTATTAAACCAACTAAGTTCAGTTTAACCCACACAAGTTTTACATAGAAAAAATAATATGAATACATAAGTTTGTTTAATAATAAATGTTAATTCCTGTTCTGGTTGTTGTTTGTGTACCAAATACAGCTTTAAGAGGTTTATTTAGGACGCGATTGTGTTATTACAGAGGGGAAAGTTTAATGATTTTGTTTTGGTTTTTGTATATATGGAAAATGTTGGTGCAGTTTTGCAAGTTTTGTGTTAGTGAACATTTTAAGATAAGAAAATGTTGTTTATGAAAATTGCTACAGTTATTTCGTAAACAATAATTTTATTTATAGCTAGAATTAGAACATTTTTATTTTAATTTATTAATTTTCATCTCGTAGTCTCATGAAATACTTTTCATGTAGGTACAGTGCAATTCTTCTAAAAACGGTCTGACGTCATAAACCTGCATTCTAATCCCGAAGGACGTTCTATGCTGAGAAAGGACTCTACATTTTGTATGTCTAGGGTAGAATCTAGTGTTCTCCTATAACAAAGCCGTTTTAGTTTAATTTATCCATTTTCCTCTCTTAGTCTCATCAAAAACTTTTCATATATACCTCGGTAGGTACAGTACAATTTTTCTAAAAATGATCTGACATCATAAAGTTATATTTTCATCTCTATGCTAAGGACCCTACTTTTTGTATGTCTAGGTTAGAATGCAGTACTCCTGGTAAAGATTTGATTCATACGAACATTACGATGACGTCAAATTGCTTTTAGACGAGTTAAACTTTACTACTACTTGAAATCAGATAAAAATCTTCAACATGGCCATGTCAATTGTAAACCCGAAATTAACAAAGAAAACTATGTAAATAAACATATACATTTGTCATTGATCAACGTCAAGAAAACACTTTTCCCATACACGATTATACTACTAGTTTGTGGGTTTTATCTTGGTAGAAGAATGGACGATGATCTTTGCGGAACAAGGTGAAGTAAATTGTGAAGCGATGGCGTGTATGATTTTTATCTAAAGGGGGACAGAATTTGTGGAAGAAATTTGTGTAAAATGTAGTCGGATTTCGACTTTGAAAGTGGCAATTTATAATTCGCAACCTTGCAAGAAATTAGCAGAAATTCCAAAGCAAACAAAGTAAAAGTTTTACAAATTTTGCAATGAATTGCAACTGGAAACTAAATGCACTTTACAAAATCTATAAATAAAACAATAAAACTAGTAGCTAAATAAAAATCAATGTAACTATTTATTATCGCCTGTTTATTTCGTTACACTTATATAATAATGTCTGATTTTTTTGACCTACTTTATCTCACATACAAATCAGATTAGATTATTATTATTATTGAAATGACCAATAGATAATAGGGGGCTATTAGTCGGTGTATAAATCGCGACCTTCGTCAAATTTATTTATGTACACCTATTATACAGTCAGCAGGGTTTTATTAGATACGCCAGCAGTAACATTTTGTTCATTTGTTAAACAATTTGACGATAATTAATAAAGTTATAAATTATGGTGTTAAGTAAAGCGTTTGAAATTGGATTTCTGCCAGAATTTATAATTTCGTGTTAAGTGTCTTAAAATAGTAAACTTGAGAACTCACAATTTGAGTAACTTTTTGATTAGCCATTTAACCCTTGTCCTTCTTTGGTCGTCTGGCAATGAATGAAAACAATATTCGTGCAAAAATTGAGGGTAATTACTACAAAAATACTCGATGATCATCGATTAAAACTCCAACAACACCTTCAGTAGTCAATCTGCATCTCGCATCCTAGTTAATTATGAATTTGAAATGTCAAAACATTTTTCATTATAATCGTGAGAAAATAAAACCTCGTATTATCAAGTAAAACCGTCCTAGTCTTATAAAGAATCTATCTATTGTGTAATATAAATAATACCTTCACTTTTTTTAAATGTCAAAAGCTTGTATAATATAATATAACAATAATAAGAATAAACAAAAAAAATTAATGTTCGTTTGGTTGATGGAGTGGGATATTATTTGCATATTGTTGTTTGATCTAAGTGCAACCCTTTTAGATGGAATAACAGTCAAACAAATAAAGATTTAATGTTCATATTTGCGATGATGACAAAGTAGAAGAAACGGAAAGTTCTGAAGAAAACTCAAAAAAATAGTTTCCGCAGGAGCCAATAAATCTAAAATCGTAGGAACAGCTGCTACAATATTTCCAAAAAAACTAGGAGTCGAAATTACTTATACACACGTGCTATTATAACCACTATTTTTGTACATAGCAACGCATGACAAACTGAAAAACCCAAGTTTATTTTCGATAATATCGCAAAAGAAAGTCGTCATATTGCACAAATTGCAATAAATCAAGAATTGGAAAAAACAGGCAATAATTCCATATTGTGCACGCATTTATCTAAATGGCTTCCTTGTGAAATTGTCGATGGATTATTATTAGCATCTTGCTCATAAAAAATGTTTTTGTGTACCGGAGGTGTAATAACCTCGATATGAATTTAATCGTGCGCACAATTTCTTGGATTTTCGGATGATTATTTAACATAAATTATGTCTACATATTACAGCGCGGGAAACATTTCACTTTTTCGCTGTTTTATTAAAGACGAAATTTATGGCGTTGAAGTGGAAAGTTTTTTTTGGACAATCTGGAAAAATCTGTATAATTTTCCTTGAGGCGTTTTAAAACAATAACAAAAACTTGCTATAATTATTTTGTAATTATTATTGTCAGTTGACTTTTCTAAATATCACACTGTGTTCATTAGTGGTTTTTTAATACAAAATTCTGATGATTTTATTATGGTAATGATCGTCCTTTCTCTTTGTAAACTTGCCAAAAAAAAATTCTGCACAAATTTGCTTTGTGTTGTGGTTAAGGTTAATATTGACCTAGAGATACATTTATCTTTTAACAGTGGCGCACCCTGAAATTTGTATATGCAACTGGGGTGCTGGATAGGTACATTGTGCGAGGTTAGCGATTTACTGAATTTATTTATTTTATTTATCCAAATAATAAATTATGACATTTTGGAAATATGTAATTATAATAAAACGGAAAAGCCGTAAAAAAAATTTCAAAGCCTATACATTTATAATATTATATATGTATACAGGGCAATTCATGCACAGTTGAGCCAAGCCGGCGACCAACACGCGACAGCGTGCTAGCTAGTGTGTGCCCTACCATATCGCCGGTCTCGCTTGCTGCTGCTCTCTCTCTCTAAATCTGGCTAATTTTTGCAGTACATTGGGGGTATAAATTATGTGAATCACTAGTTCCACAGAAGGGACTTTTTCTAAAACTGCAAAAATTTTAATGGCACCCAATCAAAATTACTAGAATTTTGTAGTAAATTTTGAAATACCTTCCTAAAAATTTTAAATAATACCCATAGAATATCAATTGTTTTTTCATACATAAAGACAGATTTAACTTTCGAATAAAGGAAATTTGACTAAAATTGGATCGGTAGCTCTAAAACTGCAGAATTTTTAAAGATGCAATCAAAATTACCAGAATTTTTTAAAATTTTTGAACTATGTACCTGAAACATTTTAAATAAAGCCACTAGAATATTAATTGTTTTTTCATATATAAAGACAGATTACAACTTTCGAATAAAGGAAATTTGACTAAAATTGGACCAGCGGTTCTATAACTGCAAAAAATTTTAATGACACCCAATCAAAATTACCAGAATTTTTTTAGTAAATTTTGAACTACCTGAAAATTTTGAAATAAAGTTCATAAAATATCAATTGTTTTTTCATATATAAAGACATGTTTCAACTTTCGAATAAAGGAAATTTGACTAAAATTGGATCGGCAGTTCTAAAACTGCAGAATTTTTAATGATGCAATCAAAATTACCAGAATTTTTTAAATTAATTTTAACTATATATTTGAAATTTGAAATAAAGCCCGTAGAATATCAATTGCTTTTCTGTTTATAAAGACAGGAATCAACTTTCGAATAAAAAAAATTTCACTTTAATCGGACCAGTGGTTCTAAAACTAAAATTTGTCAATCACAAATACCAAAATTTTAATAGTAAATATTGAAGTACCTGAAACATTTGAAATAAAGCCACTAGAATATTAATTGTTTTTTCATATATAAAGACAGATTACAACTTTCGAATAAAGGAAATTTGACTAAAATTGGACTAAAACTGCAGAATTTTTAAGGACACCCAATCAAAATTACCAAAATTTAAATAGTAAATTTTGAACTACCTGAAACATTTTAAATAAAGCCACTAGAATATCAATTGTTTTTTCATATATAAAGACAGATTACAACTTTCGAATAAAGGAAATTTGACTAAAATTGGACCAGCAGTTCTAAAACTGCAGAATTTTTAAGGACACCCAATCAAAATTACCAGAATTTTAGTAAATTTTGAACTACCCGAAAATATTTGAAATAAAGCCCACTGAAAATCAATTGTTTTGTCATATATAAAGACAGGTTCCAACTTTCGAATAAAGGAAATTTGACTAAAATCGAACCAGCGGTTCTTTAACTACAATTTTTAATGGCACAGAATCAAAATTAGCAGAATTATTTAGTAAATTTTGAACTACCCGAAAAAATTTAAATAAAGCCCATAGAATATCACTTGTTTTTTCATATATAAAGACAGGTTCCAACTTTCGAATAAAGGAAATTTGACTAAAATTGGACCAGCGGTTCTACAACTGTAAAAATTTTAATGACACCCAATCAAAATTACCAGAATTTTTTTAGCAAATTTTGAACTACCTGAAAGTTTTGAAATAAAGCTCATATAATATCAATTGTTTTTTCATATATAAAGACATGTTTCAACTTTCGAATAGAGGAAATTTGACTAAAATTGGACCTACAGTTCTAAAACTGCAAAATTTTTAATGACACCCAATCAATATTACCAGAATTGTTTACAAAATTTTGAACTATCTGAAAATTTTGAGATAAAACACCATAGAATATCAATTACTTTTTTTATATAAAGACATAACAGGTTTCAACTTTCTAATAATGGAAATTTGACTAAAATTGGACCTGCAGTTCTAAAACTGCAAATTTTTTAATGACAATCAGTCAAAATTACCAGAATATTTTAGTAAATTTTGAACTACCTGAAAAATTTGAAATAAAACACCATAGAATATCAATTGTTTTTTATACAGGGTGTCCTAAAGTCACCGTCAATACCGGAAAGTATAGATTCCTCACAAAATTTTAAGACGATTTTTCCGTTGCCATTTTTAATTTAAAAATTTTTTTTTTATTTATTTTTTTTCCCTGCGTAGAGCAGCTCAGTTGTCCCGGTGTAGGGGAGAGAAGGTGAAACTGGAAAGAGAAGATCTCACGTAGTTCTCTCCCCTCCACCGGGATAACTGAGCTGCTCTGGGCCGGGAAAAATAGTCTTAGAATTTGTGGGGAATCTATAGTTTCCGGTAATGGCGGTGACTTTGGGACACCCTATATATCTTAGACAGGTTTCAACTTTTGAATAAAGGAAATTTGACTAAAATTGGACCAGCAGTTCTAAAACTGCAGAAATTTTAATAACATCCAATCAAAATTGCCAGAATTTTTTAGTAAATTTTGAACTACCTGAAAAATTTGAAATAAAGCCCATAGAATATCAATTGTTTTTTCGTATATAAATACAAGATTCAACTTATAGTCGGATCAGTAGTTTTAAAAATACAGGCATCTAGTCAAAATTACCAGAATTTTTTAGTAAATTTTTATCTATTGTACTTGAAAATTTTGAATAAAGCCAATTGAATATCAATTGTTCTATTGTATGTAAAGACAGGATTCAGTTTCCGAATAAATCAAAGCCACAATTTTTTGCCTCTATTGAATTTTTATTTATCTGCAAACTGAACCACATCCGTATATTTTTTGAGCTATTGACCAACCTAAATTTTGCTTGTTTTTGGGTGCGCCACTGTCTTTTGCCAACAAACACAAAAAACCTTAAGGTCATTGCCGACATGCCCACCCACATGCACCAGTCTTTCTCCCCTTTTAATTACCAACTGGTTTTGTTTAGATATAGAACAAATAAGAGAACTACTGGACGAAAATCGTGATTCAATTTTGCGTTCTTTGTTTGGGTTTTAAGTGTGTAACCTTCACGAAAATGCGATGGAAGTAGCAAAAAATCAGCGCAAGGCAAACAGTTGCGTTTTTATAAATAATCTACTTAGGATACAGGAAAAATTAGTTATATTAAATTAGAATGCAGTTTCATCAGATTCAGGAGGAATTTCAAGGATTCGGATGATATTTTATCAGCAGCTTCTGTTTTAATGGTATTTTTTTTGTTGGATTATTAAGTGACCTTATATTCGTGGTTTTATGGTGCAATCGGCGGATGATTTACAATTTTATAGCATTGAAATCATTATTTATTTATTTGATGTTTCGTTGGATAATTGTGTGATGTAAGAAATAATTAAATGTGTATTGAGAGGAAGAGTGGATGATGATGGGAATCCAGCTGGTGTGACCTTTAAACAGATTTTTTGACATTATTCTATTGATAGATTGTAATAGTAATAATCATAATCCAAATCGATTTTTTCTCTTAATTATTTTTTGGAAAAAAATTTCACTTCTCTTAAAATTTCAACACAATTTTTCCTTTCGGTAAACTTGGCGAATGTAGCTACCAGAGATTTTGGAAAAATTTTGACATTACCTTATTAATTAGGATCTCCTGGTTACGAAAATGCTAAAAATAAGCGGCGGTCTCCAATATTTCCAAAGTTATAGCAGTTTGAAAACTTAAAACATCCAATGTTTGGATGTGTAAATTAAGCACTTTTATCAAGTTTTATTCACTAAAAATCCACTCACTAGTACCTATTGCACTAATTATTAATTAATTAATCATTACCATTTAATATTATTTATGATAACACTATTTTTTAAGCATTTTCTTTTTCTTGTTTTGCTGTCAAAGGAATTTCCCTTGCCCTTACTAAGAAATCAAGCGATCCTTGATTTTAAATTTTAAGGTTAGATTAGTGTTTCAAAATAAACGTGCCGAAATAGAGCAAATAAATCTTTTTTACTAAAATGCAATGCTTGATTAATCATTAGTTAGTGCAATAGAGTCTACTGAGTGCATTTTTAATGAATAAAAGTTGAAAAAAGTGCTTAATTTACACATCCAAACTTTGGATGTTTCAAGTTTTTAAACTCCTATAACTTTGTAAATATTTGAGACCGCCGCTTATTTTTAGCATTTTCGTAATCAGGAGATCTAAATTAGTAAGGTAATATCAAAAAATTTCCAAAATCTCTGGTAGCTACATTCGCCAAATTTTCCTTACTTTCTTATACGAAGTAATAAGGAAGTATAGGGGCCTCTGAATCGATTTTGACCATTTTCGCCATGATGTCTGTCTGTGTGTGTGTGTGTCTGTCTGTCTGTCTGTATCCACCATAACTTAAAAACGGCTTATCGGATTTGATTCAAATTTCATATTTAAGAGTTTGAACAAATTTGTGGGTGCCACATTAATTAATTTTTTTCATCTAGCACCAACACAAGTGACATTTTTAGGTTTTTTAGGAATATCTTGAAAAATAAACAATTTACGAGATTTTAACATTTTAACATTGATTTAAAATTAAATATTGAACAAATTCAGTTTGAACCATTTTTTGAAATTCCGTCAAAAATTTTTAAAAAAAATGAGATACTTATTCTTAAAACACTTATATTTCTCATAGTGCGCGTTGAATCCGACTAGTAGATAGACTAGTGAGTTTGGGACTTGGCTGCCAAACGGAAGGTCGCGGGTTCGAATCCCAGAAGGACCATTATTTTTTATTTTTTGGATTTTACTGGTTTCTATGGTACCGAAATCAATAATAATAAATAAATAAATGTGATTTTATATTAATAACGTATTAAATGTCGACTGCATGTGATTATTGGCTACCCGTTCAATATTTTCCAAAGATTAAAACTGTATCATGGCAATGTATAAGAAAGTCATGTGTTAGGCACATCAGATATTTTAACTTTATAGTACGATTTTTTATAGGTAATAATACATTTATAAAAAAATTATTAGGAAGTTGCGAATATACAATTACTTATTTAATTTAACATTTTTAACTATCGTTGAATTGAATGACTAAATAAAGATCCAAACACAAAACTTGTCTACATCGCCAAACCAGGAATCGATTTCTCCCCAATTAAATTTTCCGCTTATTCATAAAATTACCAGTAACGAACTAATGTTCTATATAAGTACTTATATGCGGTGGTATAATTAAAGCAAACATCCATCAAGGAAGTTGCACAAAAAGAAAATTCGAGTCAAAGTTCACGCTTTTATATTACTGTCATCAACATCATCATCATATCGACATGATTTCTTATTAAGTAATTTTCCTGTGGAATTTTGTTGCAGGTCTCCTCTGGCTGTACCTCTTTGGATTCGGTTTTATTGCGATGTCACTTGAACCCGGAGTAAGTACTTATACACCATGTAGAAACGTGACAGGTGAAGCTGAATGAAACAATAATGTTGTGATAATCGACATGAGGAATGAAGTCATTAGCATACAATATTTTATTTATGAATACATTATGTAAAATTAGTTTTTGTGGGAAATAAAATAACCCAAATTTGTGTAATTGAATTGAACTTTTCGTTATTATTACTATGTTGAAATTGGCTATAAATCTAACACAATGCACGAGGCAATCGATTTACTTACCTATTTGGAAAAAAACAGACAAAGTATATTAATATTACCTAGTTAAATTAGTTATCGAAACGAAATATTTTTTCCCTCATTTCGATTACATTATTTTCAAGTACACTTGGGGTTTTTACTCATTCACTTTCCTATAAAATGCCAAGCACTTGGCTTTGGTTTATCATACACTCCCGTTTTAAATATTTTAACGCTGATTAATAGATAATTTAAACCACGCTGGATTCAGAAAGTTACATTATAAGAGGAAGTTAAATGATTTTTGTCGTAAATTTTGCAAATATTTAGATCACAGATCACAGTTTTGGAACTACATCATGTAGGTACTTTTATTGTACGGTTTATTGTTGTATTCATATGTATAGAAAAACAGTATTTCTTTTTATAAGCCAAGCAAGAAAAAATCGATATATTTTTCAATTTGTTCGGACACTTTGGAAAAAATAATTTGGTAGTAACCGAATTTTTTTCCGTTTTTAATAAATTATTTTCATTATTTCTCTTTAAAATACCATGCCAGAATAATTTGTATATTCTTTATTACGTTTTTTAGTGACATTTTAGGACCATTTTTGAAAGATTTCTTTACCAATAATTCTGGCTCCATTTAATTTTTTTAATAAAATTATCATTATTTCTGCAGATTAGTTAATGAAGCATCACCAAAATCTAATTTATATTTGATCAAACTTTTACTTTCAAGCATTCATCACACATAAATCAAAAACGCTTTTAGATAAATAATAAAAGTAGAAATTACACTAATGCAAGCCTATTAAAAAAAAATTACCAAAACCCAAATTATGTAGTTCATAATTAATTGGCCAAGTCCATCAAGGTGGTCCATATTACCATAATTATTAAAATGCATTAGCTATAATAGCGATACTTAAAAAAACCATAAAATATGTTTAGTAGATTTTTCCTTTCATTCGGTTTTCATTCATTCAGACACATAGCTGGTGTTTATTAGACTAAATAAATATTATAATTACGCAGTTTATGTTTGAAATGAAAGCGCGTACTCACGATTGAAACGAAAACGAAATCAACTTGGAAAACGGTTTCACTACACACACCACACAGCTGATATTGACCACATTAATTATTATTAATTTCATTATAATATCGATGAAAACCAATAAGAAATTAGATTTTGGTGACGCATTCAGTTTTTTTTCATTCAAAAAAACTGACGAGATATTTTTTTCCAAAAAGTTGTGCTTTTTATATGGCTAAGGATAAAATTAGTGAACTGCTGACGTTTTAAGCTAACATCTGCTTAAATTTTATCTTTATTTTTACTTAAGTAAGGAAGTATCATATTTTTCGATTTCGAGATTTTCACATGATGTCAACATTCAGATAGGTAGGTACATAATATACAGTACGTGATTATTTTAATAATAAAAACAATCACTACTCTTTGAAATAATTTATTTTAACAAAAATCTAAATAGCAGTTCCAAAACTGCGATTTTTTTAAAACGGCAATTTAATATAAACAGTTTGTGATTTTTCAAAACAAAGCCATCATTCACCTTTGCATAACAGAATTCATTTTAAAAAATTCAAACAGCGGTTCCAAAACTGTCGTTTTTTAAAAGAATCATAATTATTAGATGCGATTTTTGAAAAGCGCAAATTGTGGGTTCAAAAAAACGCAAACAATTTTTATAAACAGCTCAAAATAAAATCATCATACCGCTTTTATATAAATGCTTTTTGATATTCAAATTCAACCATCGATTCCAAAACTGTAATTTTTAAAACAGCTTTCGAATTTCTGTCATTTTCCATATGTTCAACTTTGCAGCGACAAAAATATTTGAAATCACCAGATAAAAATGTTCTGATTCTTTTGGTCAATAAAATGAACATCCCGCTTTGAAATAAAGTAAATTTCACTAAAATAAAACAACAAAATTTTAACGTTTTAATAACACTACCAATTACTGGGTCACTTGAAACGTCCCAAGCGAATTTTAGGTTGTATTTAAAGTCAAATATTTTGAAAAGGAGAAAAGATATCAACATGCGGTTTTCAGGATAAGAGATAATTTAATTCGGAAAACAATAGTGTGACCCGATTTTTTTACTTTGAAGTACGTTACTATCTACAGGGTATGAAGAAAGTCGTCTTTTTTTCTCAAACTTTAAAACTACCGAGATTCTACAAAAAATGTTTATATATTTTTGATGTTCATTTTTTTCGTTTCTGGTTGATGAAGAAAAAACCAATTTTTCAAAATTTTTATGTTCCTCTTATTTTATAAGATATCGAATTTTTGCTGGAAACATGATTTTTTTTTGTTTTTTGTCATTAGGCCGTATTGTGTTTTGTAAGAAGCAATCTCTATAGATGATTATGATACCTTATGAATAGGTTTCTTATAAAAAGTACATTTTTTGTGCTTTCATTTAATGGTAACCAGTGGCTTATCAAAAATCGATATACTTTCGCTAATTGGTACATTTTTGTAATGCCGTTTTTGATGCCATTTTTTAATGGAATAAAATGGAATTTAATTAGTTTGTGTTCACCATCGATTTAATGCTCGTTTGCACCGCAATATTTATGCCCGTTTGCACCGATTTTATGTAAATCTGAGTTTAACTAAACGTCGTTTAAATTTAAACTAAGATTAAAAAGTCATTCGATTGCACCGCTTCAAATAAATCTAAGATTAACAAACTGGAGTTTAATTGTAGAATTTTAGGGAGTTTTTGTCTTACATGTTTGCATCAAAGTTCATACCTCTGATTTTGACAGTTAGTGCACACATTTTACTTGTTTATGCGAGGGTATTCTGTGGTTTATGCAGAAGAAAAGTTACAGTTGACATCTGTGCTACGGATTTCGTTATACATACAACTATTTTATAATTTTATTTAATTTTGTAGTTTGTTAAATAAGAGGTTGGGAATAGCTAACATTAAAAAAATCGTTAGAAAATGCATTAGAAAATGGAAAAGAGGAGCATAAATTAAGAATGCAGTTATTAAATGTAGAAATAGAAATTAAGAAGAAATTTGTAATGTTAAACGTTCTTTACTTATATTTCAAAGTTATAAATAAAGAAACAATATTTAACTAGAATCTACTTATTTTTTGTTAGAAATTCAGGTAGGTATCTACATTATTTTATAAATTTGCAAAATACTCCAGGATTAACAGATTTTGTGTAGAATTTTGAGGCATATTTATAATAGGAAAATTCGCCAAATCGCCCATATTAATTAGGTAATTCAATTCATTGTTTCAAAGTATTCAGCGCGAATATTAATCGTGGTTTATTCTAAAACGTCGTTTATATCTTAAATTTTGTTTGCACCGCCATTAAAGCTTAGTTTAATATGGTCTAAACTCCGCTTTATTTAATCCTCCAATTTTTACGGATTAAACAAAGTTTAGCTCTAACTAAGGCTTTGCGCATGGCAAGTAAAGTTTCCTTTCCCTACATTTTAATAAAGTGTCAAAAGCTTAACGAATATAAAGCAAGTTAACCGACATCCGAAAGTGTATAGTTTTATTGTGTGAAGAAATGGATTTTGAAGATGTGGACATTTTTAACGACAATATTGAAATTCTTGAAATAATAGATTTTGGCTTTCCCAGAACTATTAATATTCGCGCTGAATACTTTGAAACAATGAATTGAATGAATTACCTAATTAATATGGGCGATTTGGCGAATTTTCCTATTATAGATATGCCTCAAAATTCTACACAAAATCTGTTAATCCTGGAGTATTTTGCAAATTTATAAAATAATGTAGATACCTACCTGAATTTCTAACAAAAATAAGTAGATTCGTGTTAAATATTGTTTCATTATTTATAACTTTGAAATATAAGTAAAGAACGTTTAACATTACAAATTGCCCTCTTGCATTTTTTTAATTCTTTCTTCTTAATTTCTATTTCTACATTTAATAACTGCATTCTTAATTTATGCTCCTCTTTTCCATTTTCTAATGCATTTTCTAACGATTTTTTTAATGTCAGCTATTTCCAACCTCTTATTTAACAAACTACAAAATTAAATAAAATTATAAAATAGTTGTATGGATAACGAAATCCGTAGCACAGATGTTAACTGTAACTTTTCTTCTGCATCATAGAATATCTGCATAAACCACAGAATACCCTCGCATAAACAAGTAAAATATGTGCACTAACTGTCAAAATCAGAGGTATGAACTTTGATGCAAACATGTAAGACACAAACTCCCTAAAATTCTACAATTAAACTCCAGTTTGTTAATCTTAGATTTATTTGAAGCGGTGCAATCGAATGACATTTTAATCTTAGTTTAAATTTAAACGACGTTTAGTTAAACTCAGATTTACATAAAATCGGTGCAAACGGGCATAAGTGACTTATATCCTCGAAACAGGTTTTACACTTTTTCAAAAATTTGCTCATATCCGTGTATACCCGGTGGCCACGAAATCGTTATACAGCCCTCACCATGTTGTTACATTTCACTGTATTAATTTGAAATTTGGCATAGTTTGATTATTGAAAGGAATAATCTTTTTGACGATTAAAACAATCAAATGACACTTCCGGTTTCACCAGAAGGGCCACCGACTAACTTTCCAATTTTTTTAAAACAACCCTTTTTTCCGTAATAATTAGCTTCTACTTGAAATTACCTTTTCATCAACATATCACCTGATATTTGCTTTCAAAATGGCGGCATAATTAATACTGCAAAGTGCAAACTCTTATTCAACAATATTTAATTTAATAAAAAATTGTGTCTTATAAAATAAGAGTAACAAAAAATTTGAGAAAATAGTTTTTTCCCCATTAACCAGGGCTAAAAAGATGGATATAAAAAAATATTAAAAAAATTGTGGAATCTCGGTAGTTATAAAGTTTGAGAAAAAAAAGACGATTTTCTTTCATACCCTGTAGATAATAACGTACTTCAAAGTAAAAAAATCTGTTGTTTTTCCAATTAAATTATCTCTTGAATCCTGAAAACCGCACCTTGATATCTTTTCTCCTTTTCAAAATATTTGACTTTAAATTCAACCTAAAAATTCGCTTGGCTCGTTTCAATTGGCCAGCAGTTTAGTTTAAAGTGCAGCAATTTTAAAACCGCTGAGCGGATTATGACAAAATTTACATTTTTATATAACCAAAAGTTGGCATTATTATGAAAAAAATAGGTACATTCGCCATAACCTCACGTCTAAGTTAGAATAGATACTCTGAAATTTCCAAGCGAAATTGCTTCAAATATCATAAAGTGACTGACTTAAAAATGTAAAATCGTAACAGCTTTTCACTTTAATTCCGATTTTGCAATGAAGTATTTCATTTTCCATAACTTGCAATAAATGGTTAAGTTTATATAAGAAAGTCATGTGCTGTCTACATCAGATATTATTCTAACATTCATCCATTCATCGATACCAGTTAAAAAGTTTCGGGTTCATAGGGCTCCAAAAAATTAGATACGCCTCTGTCTACAGGTGGCTATAACTATAACAACATATTGTATCTATTTTTCATCGTGCCCAGTCTAATAATCTAGGAAACAATTACCAGAAAAAGCCGACACATTCACACCACTTCGTTAGATACTTAAACAGATGAAAGCACATCGAATCATAAATCATTCTAATCGCCCATTGACAATATGTTCTTTGTACAATTCTAAATAAAACAATAATGGACATGTTGATAATATGACAAATGATTTATTTTTTCATTATATTCTCGCTATCGGCACGAGTTTGTTCTCTGGTTATTGTTGGATTGTCACTTTCATTTTAAAAGTATAACTCTGTGTGGGTTACCCAAGCCAAAGGAATTTAGTGAGTTTATTTCCGACAGGAGAAAATAACATGGATAGGTTAATAAATATTAGATATTTAAATGAGGAAAGATAAAACAAATTTACTAATTTACATACGTCTTCGGTGGGTTCCATTCCTTTGTGCCTGTTGCAGTCTCTAAAGAAAAATTTATACTTACTTAACTTTCCCTGATGGACGCCCTGTAGATTAATTTACCTACCCACTTTTCCCATCTGGTAAAAGCGTTTTATGGCCCAGGAAGTTGATTGCAACTTGTCGTAAAACCGTCTCAATGCGAAATTTACTTTTATCGATATGAAAATAATCCGGATTGTAAAACGCAACGTCCATTAGGTATGTAAAATGTAAATATTCTCATGGGCAGTACTGTGGGCGATAAAAAATCCATGCACAAATATGTACACATCAGATAGATAGGATTTTGAATTGTTGAATGAATCATTACCAACACAACAAAGCAATTATGTTTAAAGTTTAGTTGATGGGTTCTCATTAGTTACGTAAATCATTACAATTGCACAAGGAGTTTATCATTTGACATTATCAAAAAATGAAAACTAAGATTAAGGATACAAGTAGAGCGCGCGTGCTTGTAAAACTCTCATCATCATCTTCGTGGGCCATTTCCTGGATTTTAACATAAATGATTTTTTATGACGTCACGATTTGTATAAAAATCCATTTTTAAATTTTTTTGGAAATTCGATATTTCTGTTTTAGTAATTTCAAGAGAATATACATCTAAAAAAAACCTGCCATATTTTTATATCTGTCTCCCGGAGATAAATTATAATAATTATTATTGAAAAAACGGCGCAAAATAAAAACTCTCATTAGGTACATCTACGACTCATATGGAAGCCGAAGGAACATTCTATATCTGCAAGGGTGTAGCTTTGTATAGAGGACAAATTTTCACTTTTATATACCTATAAAACTTCCGCAAAAAAGTCCCTTGTGTAAGGCTAGCGACTTATTAAACTTAAAATAAGCGCTGAAAACGAACAAATTTGGTAACTAAACGTTAAACTACATTTATGATAATAATCTGTCAGTTCTCTGCATTTTCACCATATCGCTAGCTTCGCAGCAGGAAGTTTTTTGTGAAACTTTAACAACTCTTCTTTTGAAGCCTCGACATAACTAACACACATCTCACATTTTTTGTTATTGTTATAAAAAACCTGTTACTGTTTTCCAATAATTGTAAATTCATAAACTCATAAAAAACCTCATCCATGGGCAATGTAAATGTCAAATTAGTAATTTACAACGTCGACTATCCGATTAATTAAGACGTAGACACATATTTCAACAGTAAATTGTAACCATCGACAAGACCTTGCCGAATAAATTTTGCTATAATAAATTCTTACACAACATTCTAATCTTCCCAACTTCCCATCATCATCGCATACTAATATTTTATTTTTTTGTTCCAAATCAACAGTTTCTGGATTTCGACAATTTGCCCGACACGAACTTTTCCTGTGTGGGAAAAGTCATAGGCGGCTACTATGCTGATTTGGAAACCAACTGTCAGATGTTCCATGTTTGTACCATTGGCCAACTGGATGAACCCATGGATATTCGATTTTTATGTTTGAATGGAACTGTTTTTGATCAGGTAATTCTTTAAAATTTCTCCTATCAAAGTTATAATTTATTCTCTAATTGTTTTTTTTCCTATGCAGGAAACTCGAGTGTGTGAACGAATCGACGAAGTCGACTGTTCCAAATCCGAACAGTTCTACAGTTTGAACTTGGAATTATATGGCAACACCCAACCAGCTATCCTCGAAGGTAACTGTTGAATTTTATTACCAAGATGAGTAAAAAAGGTGATGGCATGTTAGCTGACCATGAAAATTTCCTTAACTGTCAGATCCATGGATATTTAATATCGAATGGAATTTACTTATGTTCTACTTTCTAATCTGAAATTGTTAAAGCCACGTATTTTGTTCTAATTAACCCTCTTTTTCTTCCAGAGACACCCGACGACACTGACCCGCCCCTGATAATCAAATCAACAACTTCTACAACCACGACAACAACCACAACGACCACCACCACTACAACTACACAGCGACCTCAACCCAAAACAACTCGACATCACTTCTATACAACTCTAACTCCCCAATCAGCCACCACTCACCAAGTGCACCACTTCCCCATCGTGACTCGACCAGACATCCGAACGGATATCCGATTTAATCCAGAGGAAATTAACATTAGTTTAAATCCGGGCGCTCCGCCGAATATACGGACAAAATCGATTAGTTACAGTTATAGTGACGAAAATCAATCGAATAAAAAGAGTTCTCGGGAAGGTACCACTGAGAAACCCAAGAGTGTTGTCAAGTACGAACTGAGGCATAAAACGACGCCTTCGTATAGTTTCACGTATGGGCCGGAAGAGTCGTACCAAACGGAGCTTCCGGTACGACACAACTACCAATACCATTTCCGTCCGAGTTTTCCTGGAGGAGATACTAAAAGGGAGTATCATTCGAGTACCACTCATAAGAATCCAACGACTGTAAAAAGCTTGTTCTTGCACTCGTTTAAACCGCAGTACCACCACCAGTACCACCGTACGGAGAAACCACAACGCCTCCAACTCCCCCTTCCATTACTTCCAACACTTCCCCCGTTAACTTTTAGCTCCCCTGCACCTTTCTCCCTGACTCGCCATGTTGAAACCAAACGCTATACGAAGGACCATCAAGCGCCCCCTAGGATTATCATCAGTGCCAGCGCTAGTGTAAGCGACGCAAGCGGACGAAGGCTCAACTACTCCCTAGGTACTATTAAAGCAGCTCATTTGTTAGAGCAACCCCCTCCACAAAGCTATGATGATTACAAAGATGACGATGTGGGTTTAGATCCGTTTTACCACGACGTTCCCAAGATAAACGCGAGGAGTAAGCGTGGTACTGAAGCGGTACTAAAACATTCTGATGTAATTAAAAACGAACAGGAAGCAGTTGACGTATTGAAGTTCCTGTTTGATTGGTATAAGAATCACGAGAAGACAACGTCGACTCCGGTGACGATTCCAGTGGCGCCCTCGGTTATCACAGAAATAAACGATGAGTTAGGGGGCGCTCCTCTCGAGGATCCACAAGAAAATATTAGTGGATACGAAAATAGCGAACTTTTTAAAAACGACAGTAGGTTTAGTATAGTTGGGAAAGAAGTACATGGTGGTACTGATAAGAATCATCGTGGTACTGACAAGAACTACGAGGATTACTTAGATGAACCATCAAAAACAATTTCGGATCAAAAGGACGAAATTTTCCAACATGAAGAAGATTATGTTAACGATAATTACGAACCTGTGGTGTATCAAGTTGAAAATGAATACAAAAATCTGAGCAATGCTGTTGGAGATGAGCCAGAAGTTTTGGAGAAAACGTCGTCGACAACTGATAGTACAACTTCAACTACAACTGAAGCCACAGTAACTTCAGACATTGCAGTAGCTAATGAAACATCTTCAACTTCTAGTAGTACCACTAAAGAATCTACGAGTACTAGTCGAGGAGGGACAAGATTCCAACAGGAAGACGTCTATGTTAACGATAATTATGAACCAGTAGATTATCAAGTTGAGGAAGTACCCGAAGAAGACATAAAACCTGTTACAGATAAATTACATTCATTTTCAAGTTTTAGTACCACTTCGACCACAGAACCTCAAATTTTGGAAGTCGTACCAGAAATAACTTATTCTGATTTTGCAACAATTTCTTCAATGATAACTTCGAGTAGTACCACTGAAAATTCAAGTAAAGAACCCACGACGAGCACTAGTCGAAGTAGAGGCACTCGAGGACGTGGCAGGAATGGAATTCAACGTAAAGAGGAATATAAAAATGATAAATACGAACCTATCGTTGAAGAGTTAAGAAAAAATGAAGATCTTGAGACTCTAGAAAAGTCTTCATCAAGCTTCAGTACTACCTCGACAACAATTGAGACTCCAACATCTTCAGAAGTTGTTAAAGAGGTTCCAGAGACAATTTACAGTTACCAAGAAGATTCTACTGCAACTTCCTCTAGTACCACAACTTCTAGTAGTACCACTCCAGAACCTACAAAAGGATCTACGAGCAGTTCTAGAAGAAATAAAGGTACTCGAGGACGTAGCAGGATTAGGATTCAACATAAAGATGAATATGTAAATAATAAATATGAACCAGAAGAAGAAGCACCAGAAAAATTAGAAAATGTGGTTAGGGATGAACCAGATAGTATTTCGTCAAGTCTCAGTACATCCACGACAACAATAAATCCTCTAGAATTTTCAGAAACTGTTGAAGAGACAACATATAATTACCACGATACGGCAACGATTTCCTCAACTACAACTACAAGTAGTGCCGTAGAAAAACCAACTAAAGGATCCACGAATAGTCTTAGGAGAAATAAAAGTACACGTGGACGTGGCAGAAGTAGAAACTTAAATCAAGATGAATTTGTAAAAGATAATAATGAACCAGTACAAGTTCAAATTGAAAAAGAACTGGAAAATGAAGGATACGTTGTTGGAATTGAACCAGAAAATGCTTCTTTATCAAGTTTTAGTACTACCTCGACAACAACAAAACCTCTAGAGTATTTAGATGAAGTAGTTCCAGAGACAATATATAGTTACCAGGAAGAATCTGCTTTGATTTCCTCATCGACAACTTCAAGTAGTACTACAAATAAACCAACAAGTACTCGAGGTCGAGGTAGACCTAGAATTAAACATAAAAATGTACAGATTCATGAGCCAGTTGTTGAACAAGTTGAGGAAGTACAAGGAGAAGAAAATGTTGCTGGAGATGTAAGTTTATCAAGTGTAAATATCACTTCTACAACAACAGAATTTGCAGAAGTGAATCTAGAAAATTATCAGGAAAATTATAATATAACCTCAAATAGTACTGCTGTAGAGTCAACTCTAAATGATGACACTGGAGGTAATAATATACAACATCAAGCCGAGTTTATTAATGATTACTTTGAATCAGTCGAAGAAGATCCAATAAAAGTAATTTGGAACGAGACGGGGCTTGTTGAAAAGGAACTGCCTTCTACTTCGTCTACAATGGAACCTTCAACAGTTTCACACATTTCTGAAAACACAACTCATAGTTATCTACAAGATTCTACAACAACTTTGAGTAGTACTACAGAGAAACTAGAAAAAGAGTCAAATACTACTAGAAATAAAGACTTTAAATATGAATATGAAGATGATATTGTAGAACCAGTAAGACTAGAAGAAATATCTAGTACTACAACAACAGAATTAATTACTCAGACATCTTCGACTAGTACCACTGTAAAACCAACAACTCCTCGAGACAAACTACGAAGGAATCGAGGCCGTGGACGTGGTAGATCACGATTCTATCAAAAACCCACGGAAGTACCGGTTATAGATACAACTGTAACCACTCCAATTGTCAGTTTTGAAAACATTGAGATCCATGCAACGCCGCATATTTTATCCACAGAACCCACGACGTTAAAAAAGGAGGAAATATATGTTAGTACCGATGATTTCATGGTGACTTCCACAACGGAAACTGCGGATATTGGTGAAACTAAGCGAGTTTTTGACGAGGTTTCCACTGAAGATGTACCAGAAGGTAGAACTGAAGAACCAATGACAACCACTGAGGAAATTGCGTTGAATATTACCACAAGTTCTGGGAAAGTGGATAATAATCATGAAGCAGTTACTGAAAACTTCTTGTTATCAATTTTACAAATTAACACAGTACCGGAGAAAACAACGGAACAAGTCTTGGAGGTAACCACAGAGAATCTTGAGGAAACCACTACCATTTCTAACAATGTTCTGTTGGACAAAACAACAGAACTTGTTGAGTACCACTCGACGGAACCCACTAGTCAACAACCAAATCCTGAAATTGATTCTGAAACCGAAGTACTTCCTACCACCACAACAACTACTACTACAACTACAACTACTCCCTCGACTACTACTTCAAGTTCCAGACGGTACCACCTTAGGAGGACTCGTCCAACTAAACCACACACCCCTCACACGCCCCGCCGAAAAAACAATAGTCGGCATCGCTTCAGCACCGAGTTGTTCACCCCGCGAACTCAAATAAGTACCAGTGGTACCACCACTGATGCCCCATTGTATAAAAGTGCCAAACCCACAAATCCCGTACAGTTCGTACCAAACTCGCTTCCGACGACGCCTTTGTCGCGTGTTAAAAACAAGGAGAACCATTTTAAGGCCTTGTTTAGGTTTAATTGTTTCGGAAAGGAGATTAATCGTTTTTATGCGGATCCAAGAGACTGCAGGTTGTTCCATTATTGTACGCAGGGGTACAATAGGAATCAGTTGCTCGATATGAAATTTGTGTGTGACTTTAGTACTTATTTTGATGATGAAAAGTTGATTTGCACAAAAGATATACCGGCAAGATGTTTGTAAATAGTTTAAGATAATTTTGTGGCGAAGGAAGAATGTGATGTGAGGATTTTTTAGATTCGGTTAACTCAATTTGTGTATAATTTTTGTTTTTGTATACTACTGCAATTGTAATTAATGATGCATATATAAAAAGACCTACTGTTTTAAATACTCATAGATTAATATATTGTATATTAAGTTAAATAAAATACATATTTTAAATTGAAACTTGTTGAGTTTTTTGTGAAAAGTTCACAGCAGCTTTATACTGATTGGATTGGTACTTCCTACTATATGTATGCAATAAACTATTATTTTGGAGTTGGATATATTTTTTGTCGTAAGAAGATCAAAAAAGTTTATAAATAATTAAGATAAAATACATTTTCTAGTATACTTTATATTGAAAACACCAACAACTAATACTAGTCGAAGGGCAAGATTTCAATATTAAACAATTTATTAATGTATTTTGTATGGAATCAAAATGATCTTGTGGAAACCCTATTGTCGTCATCTATGACGATAGGCAGACTCTCTTTTGGCTAATCCCTAATCTCGTCACCCATTCTTTTGCTATTAATAAAGAAAATTGTAGTTAAATAATGAAACTAACGACATATCTTGTGAAGTAGAAAATCAATGTTCAAAAATTAAAAGTTTAATAATGAATTCACTGTTAAATATCTAAGAATCCTGTACCCTCCTCTTAGCTTGCAATTTAAAACTGGTTCTTGCCCAAGTCTAACACTCGTCTGAAATAGTTACTTAAAAAAAACTAAGACGTGTATGGTTAAAATAATTATTTAAAAACGTTACCAATGGTACCAAAAATATAATTACATTTTCTTGTGTAGATGAAAGAATGATAATTAGGTCTTTTACCTTACTACAACTATTCTGCTCTTTGGGAAAAATTGCAAAAAAAAATAAAAAAAGCCTCAAGAAATATAACAGTACTTTCATTTATTTAAAATAAAATACATATATGTACAAACCTTAAATTAAATTAATTAATTGTAGAATGGAATAATCTTATCTTTCTTAGACTGCTCATCTTTCATTACAATAAAGAAATACTGTTCACATTTTGGATTTAAAAAATAATTAAAATAACAGACTTAAAAAAACAAACAACTAAAACATCCCCTCAAAAACAATCCTAGTTCTTCACCGTCGACTTTTTAAACTCGGTATCAATCTCATAATCCGGATCACTTCCAACATTCGTATCATAATAAGCATAGTCATAGCTGACGTCTTTAACCTTCTTCCCAGTCTTCACTGGAGCTGGTTTCGTTTGCTGCTGGGGCTGCGCCTGCTGTTTCACTTGAGGAGGTGCGGGGGCATGCGTCACCTTCGTTGGTGTATTCGAACTGACAGAAAACGGCCTGGGCGACTCAAAATACGGTTTCTGAGTCTGAGTCGACTGCTGTTGGACCTTCGTCGTCTTGGCAAACTCATTCCTGCTGCTGGCAATGTTTTGACTATGAGCCGTTTTGAGGAACTCGTCGTCTGAGTGTTTATCATCGTACTTGGAATTGTAGGATCCGTCATCGTACTGGGTTTCGTCAAAACGATTAGAGCGACTTACAGGCGTTGTTGATGTAACTTTAGGTACTGTGGGGGTGTACTGAGTGAATGGCGTGGTGCGCTGAGTTTGAGCTTGAGTTTGGGTTCTTTGTTGCTGTTGGAAAGTTGAGGGCGAGTACTGAGGCGTGGATTTTTGGGCTGGCGCCGGGTTAGTCTTAAAGCTTGAAGGTTGTTGGAAAGCTGTTTGAGTATTCTTGTTGTACTGAGTGGTTTGTTGCGTTATCTGCGTGTATCCAGCGTTAGTTCTAGGTGCAAAAGTCGTCGGGAAACTTTCTTTGTTAGCTTGGAAACCCTGAGGATTTATCTTAGTTTTTGGTGAGAAAGTCGTGGGATAATTGTCGGTTTGTTTCACTGGAGTCGTTGGTTTCTTATCAAAGTACTGAGGATTGTTACTTGGGTAATTCTCGGTTTTACCAAACTGAGTAGTGGGCTGCTTATTCGGTTTTATTTTGGGCACATCGTACTGGGTGTTGTAGTTCTGTGGTGCAGCGGATGAAGGATAGTTCGCTTTTTGTGGTACACTCGACGGGTAATTCTCGGTTTGACTTTGAGTATTAGCTCTGACTGGTGGGTTGTTATATTGCTGGGTTTGTCTGAAGGGTGCTGGAGTACTTACGGTGTAACTAGGAGATGGCACGTTGGTATTCTGAGTATTCTCATTGAAATTACCTTGGACTCTTTGACGACCTTGCCCGTTTCTTGTCCTAAAATTATTGACAGCAGTCGTGAACTGCTCAGCATTAATCGTAGTGGAGCTTGGGCGACTTGTGGTCGGAATGTAACTACTTCCCGCAAAATTATTCACGAAACCAGTTGGTCTTTGAGGTCTTTGAGTCTGCTCTTCATTTTGTTGTTGGTGTTGTTGTTGTTGCTGAACTGGACGCTTCTTCACTTGATAATTCTGGTTTTGGTTCTGGTTTCGATTCTGATTGTCATACTGATTTTGGTTTTGGTTCTGGTTTCTATTCTGATTATCATATTGGTTCTGGTTTCGGTTCTGGTTTTGATTTTGATTTTGATTCTGTTCTGGTTTTCTTATCCTTTGCGGTTCTTCAGTCTGTTGTTGCACCGGTCTCCTCTGCTGCTTCCTCACAATCTTCCTCTTCTGCTCCGGATCTCTATTCTGGTTCACGTTGACATTATCGTCATAGTCCTCGTCGTTCTCCTTTCCGTTGTTGCGGTTATTGTAGAAGTTTGAGCTACTAGAACCTTTAAAGATGTCGCGATCGTTGTTGTTATTGTTGCTGTTTTGACGAGCGTTGTTTTGGTTGTTGTTGTTGTTGTTGTTGTGTTGACGGTGGCTGTTTTGATCGTTTCGATAGTAGGGGTTGGTGGGTTCACGCTGTTGGTTTACACGTTGAGATTGGTGTTCGCGGTTTAGACGGGCGTCGCCGGTTTCGGCGCGTTGCAGTGCGAAGGTTTCCTCGTCTTCGCCGTATTTGACAGCTTTGGATTCAAAACCTAGAAAAAAGAGGAGATTGTAGTTTGCGAACTTTGTTTTGTTGGAACTTGGCAATTCGCTTAGTAATGAAATACAAAGCACTAAATATCTACTGAACTTATCGCCAACAGCTGACCGTACACACACGTTTCATAAGAAAGTAACAAACTTTTTACATCTTCTAATACTCTGTAATCAGGATTGAAAATGTTTTTATTTTAGTGAGTTCCATGCACTGCTAAAAAAAAGCATCAATTTAGGAAACGCCCTGTATAATGCCAACAGTTTAAAATTATAATATTTCGAAATTTGGCGGGTGCGCCGGGACAAATTAAAAATACCCAATCAAATGTTACCATGTTTAATTTGTCCCGGCGCATTCGCCAAATTTGAAATGACTATTATAAATTTTCACTGGGCAGTCAAATATGGCAAAGTGCTAACTTAGGTTTTTATTCATGGACTCTTTTTATCCTCATAAGTTTAAAAGTTTTGTTTAGTAATATTAGGAAAAGTAGAAGAATTTTTTAACTTCCGTGAATAATGAATTCACATTATAAAGTAGAAACGCATCATTTTAGCACTAAAAATAATAAAATTCGTATTTAGAAAGTCAAGTTTGGTTTATAGTTTGATAAATGCATTTAAAAAGGTTTGGTGTGAAAATAAAATAGTTAGCGAATAAAATATTTTAGTACAGTTTAAACTAACCTAAAGTAATTTTACCAAGCCATAATTGATTAATTCGTTACATGTAATGATCTAACTTCATCACCTACTTAAAAAAATCCCATATAATATAAAATTAACGAGTACTTCTCATATACACATTTAATTAGTCTTGCACATCTAAATGATTTCCTTGTTCTCAAGCAGCCGCGCCAATAAATCCATCGATTTAGTAATAGAATTAACCTGAATAACTCCATACAAGATTTCCTAAGATAATTAATGCGCGATGCCGCACTACTAGCATCATGGGAACAACATTCGCGCAAGATATGTGCAATATTAAGATGAGGATGCGCATCGTTCCAACTGTATCTAAATGAAAAGTGAAAGTATCTGCGGCTTTACCTGAGCCAAGACGGTAAAGGTCGAAGTTGTCGCTGGAGTAGTACAACGTGGTGGCATCGCAGTCTACGTCCTCCCAATCGGCGCAGATCTGATGATCCTGATCGAAGGCTGTGCCGTTAGGACACAAAAACCGGAAGTCCTGCACCTAGAAAAAAACTATGTTCTCAAGTTTCAAGTCTTTTTCCAACACTTACTCCAACTCCTGCTACTTTAACGCAGACATGGAACATTTGGCATTGGGTTTCGGCGTCGGCGTAATAACCACCTAAGATTTTATCCCGACAGGTAAATTCTGTATTAGGCATGTTTTCCAGGCTGTAGGTGGGGAAGGGTCTGTTGTTGAGGAATTGGGCGGAGCCCCAACCCGCACAAAGTCCTGAGGGAAAAAGGAACGTTAATCTATAAATAATATTTCAGTAATTTTCAGAATAAATCGAAAAAATGTTAATAGAAGGATAAAGTTAAATTATCAGTAGACAGCTCGTCGTACTCTCCCTCTCCTAAAAGGGGCAAACCATTACTCTATTGAAAGTAAACCTCTTATATCTGGATAGTAATTAAATATTGTGAAAAATTTCGTTGTTAATCAAAATATTTCAGTAAATTCACAAATAGTGGTAGAAAAAATGATATAATTGAGTAAGGAGAACTTTTTATGGAATGTCTTTAGATTTCCAATTGAATATTAAAAAAAATTCGAATTCTAAATTTTCCTTGCTTTCTATTAAAGTAATTTTCTTAATAATTTCTTTCAAATCGTTTTTATAAAGTAATTTATTAACAGCTATCTAAGAGAGAAAATGAAAATTAATTGTTGTAAGAGTTTCTGATTGCACAAAAAGTCCTAATTGTTACCTTCAATATTATGGATATTTACAAGTTTTTCTTCCAACCAATTAAAAAAATTGTTTTATTACAGAAACTTTAAAGGTGAATAAATAGAAATGGGCATATTTTAACCGATGAGTCATAATCTAACGTGTACAACATCCTTAAAAAGTTCCCTAGAGACATTTAAGTCAAATCGTGATAAAAATTAAAATCACATCACGTTCAAAACTATCACTATAAATAACGAACAAATATCTTGAAATTGCTTTAAAATAATAAATATTAATTACGGTCGTTTAATTTTGACTTTCTTTACGGATATTTTTACAAAAGGAAGTAATTTTGAACTCTATACAGGGTGATTCAAAATTGGATGTAGATATTGTAAGGATGTATTGTTGAGATCAAAATAAGATTTTTTTTCAAATAAACATGTGTACTAAAATGCACTCCCTCCGAGCTACAGCCACTGTAAATTGCGTAAAAAAAACGATTAGGCATTTAAAATTGTGACTACAATAACGGATCAAATCTTCTGAAAATTGGCACTCGATTTATTTTTTGCTTCAAAAATTATGTAAACACAGTTTTGGGGGAGTTGGAGGGGGTCCGCACTTTTAAGTAGCTCGGAGGGGGTGCATTTTAGAACCCATGTTTATTTGAAAAAAAAGTATTATTTTGATCCCAACAATACGTCCTTAAAATATCTACATTTTGAATCACCCTGTATATTGGTATAATAACATTTTTATAAAAAATGAAAATTTCAAATTATGAAATGGTTTTGTAAGGCATTAAATATTATCTAAGCTATAATTTTTTAAGCTTTCTATATAGAATTACTTTTTATTATCTTATTTCAAACAAATTAGTCAAGTTTTATGTGAATAGATTGCAATCATTGTATATGAAACAACAAAAACTCTGTAAGTTACAGCTGGAAGCTAATGTGTGAAATTCTTATGCAATCACCCACAACAACACACTCACACTCATACGTTTTTTTATTACTTTATATTATTTAAATCCATTACAATAAGATTCTTTCACAAGCACAACAATCTGAAGAAATTTCAATTATCTACAAGTGGTTTTTCTGCAAAGTTTCCAAGAATTCTATGGTTAATTAAGCGCACAGATAATCCAAGTCATTAGACAAGCACTGAACAATTAAAATGCATATTGCAACCCAATAATTATGTGGTATTTGATTTCTAACGCGCGACGCTTTCCAAAAACGATGCACAATTTAAAAAAAAACATTTAAATATTTTTTCCACAAACACTTTTTTAACACTATGAATATTATGCAACTTATGAGCTTCCCCACTTACCTATTATAAGAAAGACACTAACACACTTCATGATGGTAAGTCAATTACTGACTGAAGAACTATTGAGATGCATCTTGAAGATGTGTTTAGTGAAAGGATGTCTGTCCTCTTGGCCATAAAGAGGGGCGCTCTTGCCCCAGGCTTCTGACAAGCCCAAAGAAGTGTTGGAGAAGGGGTAAAGAAGAACATCACGGTTTGCTTGGGTTATGGTTTCGCCTTCAACGGGAAAAAACACTCTCGATTTCAATATTGGGATTGCGGGAATTTGAGGAATGCGATTGTGATGTTTTTACGCGATAGTTACTTATAATTTTGGTAGCATCAAATTAAATTTTTTAAATTTGGCGAATGTATACCGAAGCAATTTTTAAAAAAATTGGATTTACCTACCTTGATAACTGAGACCCCCTGATTACGAAAATGCTAAAAATAAGCAGCGGTCTCCAATATTTTCAAAGTTATAGCACTTTGAAAACTTGAAACATCCAATGTTTGGATGTGTAAATTAAGCACTTTTATCAACTTTTATAGAACTAAAACTTTATTTTTAAAGCATTTTCTTTTTCTTGTTTTGTTGTCAAAAGGAATTTTCCCTGCCCTTACTAAAAAATCAAGCGATCCTATATTTTTAAGTGTTTCAAAGTAAACGTACCGAAATAGAGTAATAAATCGTTTTTACTAAAATGTAATGACTGACGAATCAATAGTTAGTGTAATAGGTTCTATTGAGTGCCCTTTTAGTGAATAAAAAATGATAAAAGTGCTAAATTTACACATCCAAACATTAGGATGTTTCAAGTTTTCAAAGTGCTATAACTTTGGAAATATTGGAGACCGCCGCTTATTTTTAGCATTTTCGTAATCAGGAAATCCTAATTAACAAGGTAAAGTCAAAATTTATCCTAAATAGCTCCAGTACACATTCGCCAAATTTTCCTTAATTTTTTTTAATTTTAAATCTAAATATGTATATATTACAATTTAATTGCAATTTGATTAGATCACGCGGATCTTCTGATATATTCGGCTGTTTTCAGAACGTCTACGGTTTATTAAAAAAATATGTAGGTATCTTAATTATTAATTACTAATTCATCTATAAATTACAAAATAAATAATTTCAAGTAAAAAAATCCTCAAAGTTTTTTTAAAGAATTTTATTCGATTTTACAAATAAGTTTTTCTCTAGTCTGTAAATTTTTTGTTGTCTTTTCCTAGTAACACGCATTTACCGCCTGCAGTATCTAACTTGAGCATACCTATAAACTTTTTCCATTCTTCCTCAATTATGATGGTACTTTTTAAGGAAAAAACAGTAGATCTACAACAATAGTTTCCTGCAAATAACTTTGAAACTTTTGGTTTTATCACATACTTGCAAAAAAAAGTATAATTAAATTATGTGCCATTGCAATTTCATTAGATTTTACAAAGAAACTTTTCTCTTGCCTTTAAATTCTTATTGTCCTCTCCTAAGTAATACCTACGCTTTACCCGCCTATAGTTTCGAATAATCATGCCTATAAACTGTGTTTTACGATATATAATGTTTTAATGAACAATTTTTAATTAGAATTTTTTCCATTACTTCCTCAATTATGATATTATTTCAGAAAGAGACAGTAGACCTAAAACAATACTTTCCAGCAAATAACCTTTAAACCACTCGTTTTATCACAATTTTGCCATAGTTTTTATTAAATATTACTCCTATAATTTAATTATGTGCAATTTGATTCGATCTTACAAAAAACTATTCAAGTAGTAGTAGATACGCCTTTTTCGTCTGTAGTTTTAACTGATCATGATGCCTACAAAGTAATAGTTATTATATTCTATTCTATAAATCTAAATATTATAATTGAGAATTTGCACATTTTTCAAAAAAGCCTTTTTTACTTAAAATTAATTGTTTTGTAATAATTGTTAGACGTCTAATAAATAAATTAGTAATTAATGTTTAAAATACACATTTTTTAATATACCGAAGACGTTCAGGACCGATATAACAAAAGATCCGCGTGATGTCACATATTTGTAAATACAAGCGCTTTTCACATTGAAATGACAAAAGTCTGCAAAATGCATAAGAAACCAACATATAAGTGGTGTTTAGTACCCGCATGTAAAAACACGTGGTTTCAAAGTGCGAATCGTGAAGATGAGCCAGAGTTAAGTAATTATTTTAGAAGCGAAGATTATTTCAGCATAAGTATCAACAAAAAATGTTTCGCAGTGTTACAAATGTACAAAATTTACCTATGGTAGTTGGAATTATAATTTCTAATCTATCATATAAATATTTACCCTAATCTAAAAGTTTGTTTACTATAAATTTTTTGTAATAAAATACGATTATCAGCAAATAAATTAATGTTTAAATACACTAATGTATTTATTTACTAATTACTCTCGTTTACAGTATGTTTATTATTAAAAATAATATATCATATCTCACTCTGATTTTCCCATGTATTTTGGCCCACTGAACATGTAAATCATACTTAAAAATTTTTTCATTTTTCGGAGTTCTTTCGACGTTTTTGAGTAGGTATACCTATACAGTATGTCCCCGGATCGACTTTTACAAGAGGAAAATTTTTTATTATTATAATTTTTCGAGAAAAATGTATTCTTCATACAAGTTTTTGCTTGTTTCGAAATGGCTAATTCAATTTATATCTTTTTTGTCGATCGTTTATTAAAGATCTAGTTAATGTAACAAAAGGAGTGTATTAATAACTCAGTTTAATGCATACATGCACATTAAAAACATTGTTGAGATTTGCTAGGTAACTAACAATATATTATATATTTGAAACATGCATTTGGAACTGACACCTGCTGAAATTAATTAATTATGTCAGTGGTATTTTGACTTATTGCATATTATGTCAGAATTTAGATTTTGCCATGGAACAAAATTAGATTATTTTCATTCTAATAAAGAGCGATCGACAAAAAAATATTGTAATCAACATGAGTGTTAATCGGCGATTAATAATCTCGACTCATTAACGCGCTCGCTGCGCTCACGCGTTAAAATCGTTTCGATTATTAATCGCTCTTATTAACACTCTTGTTTATTAAACTACTATTTTAAATTTCCCCTCCGTCTCAGAAAAAAAAAATCAAAACGCGTTTCTATGGTAATAAAGTCAATTTCTATTGAAGAGGTTCGATAAAAAGTTATGTGGAACTGTGCAGACGAGTAGAATTGTGTGTAGAAAAGGGAGGCGAATGGATTGAATACGTTTTTTGTTTTTCTTTACAATTAATTGATTAAATTGTCGTTATTCTTGTTTATATGATTGATTATATTCAATATTCGTAATTATTAATAATGGAAACGAATTGATTTTACCATAGAAACGCGTTTTAATTTTTGGGACTTAGAAAAAATTCCACCATATTTTCATACTTTTTAATATACAGTGTGATTCAAATTCGATCATCACCATTACGATCTCGTAAACCGTAAGAGATACTGGGTCGGTTAAATGGGACAAAATTTGAGGGATTCGAAGTGTAAAATGAATCTCTCATCAAAACTGCGATATCTCTTTTCGTTCCTGAATTATCCTGAAAAAACTGAAAAAGTCGATTTTTTATTTTTCTGTCTAGTTCGGTTATTTCATAACCGATTTTAATTTAGTAAAAACATTATTAGAGCAACTTTTTATGGTCTACATGATTAGATACAAAAAAAATTTTTTCGACGTTTCGTTTTTGTGAAACCATCATTAGGTTCATTTTTTCTTATGGACGCCATATTTGATTTTGAAGTCATATTTGGCATATTTTATACTGATTTCAATGATGTATCACACTTCATGGATATCTTTGATATTAGGAATTAGGATCAGTTTTTAAAAAAAAATGTTTAATTTACAAAAAAAATATATGAAACAAATGAAATAGTACACACAACGAAATAAATCATCGTGTAGACCATAAAAAGTTGCTTTAATAATGTTTTTACTAAATTAAAATCGGTTATGATATACTACCGAACTAGACAGAAAAATAAAAAATCGACTTTTTCAGTTTTTTCAGAATAATTCAGGAACGAAAAGTTTTGATGACAGATTCATTTTACACTTCGAATGGCTCAAATTTTGTCCCATTTAACCGACCCTGTATCTCTTACGGTTTACGAGATCGTAATGGTGAGGATCGAATTTGAATCACACTGTATATGTATCTCTGAAACGGAGGGGAAATTTGAAAAGGTATAAACTGAATTAGCCATTTCGAAACAAGCAAAAACTTTTATGAAGAATACATTTTTCTCGAAAAATTAATAATAATATAAATTTCCTCTTGTAAAAGTCGATCCGGGGACATACTGTATATCGAGATCTAATTGGCCGATTTGGCCAAACAAGCACTCAAATTAAAGGTAACTGAGCCTACAACTTTCTTTTACATAATTTTGAGATCGGCTCAGTAATTCAGATGCTAGCGATTTTAATAAGTTGAAAAAATCGTTTTTTTAACTAAAATCGATGTCGAAAATACACATATCGTCCTGGGAAAAATAGAAATCGCGAAGATAAGTTCAGTTCAAATTTTTTTAGGTGAAGCTGACACTTTTACGAAAAAAACAAGCTACTATTGATGAAAATCCATGAACAAATGGCCAAGTTATGTTATTACTTTAGAATGTTACCGAATCTCACCTCTTATAACAAAATAGTAACTGTCAATATGTTGAATTTCAACTGATTCAATAAAGGGAATAAAAAACGTGAAAATTGTCAAAAAGCTGAATTTTGGTCTTCCATTGAAAAATACATAACTTCGCCATTTATCCATGGATTTTCATCAATAGTTAGTTGTAGAAGGCTCAGTGAGCTTAAATTTGAGTGCTTGTTTGGTCAAATTGGCGAATTAGATCTAGATAGAAACTGCTGGCCAATTGAAACGTACCAAGCGAATTTTTAGGTTGAATTTAAAGTCAAATATTTTGAAAAGGAGAAAAGATATCAAAATGAGGTTTTCAGGATTCAAGAGATAATTTAATTGAGAAAACAATAGTGTGACTCGATTTTTTTACTTTGAAGTACGTTACTATTTACAGGGTATGAAAGAGAGTCGTCTGTTTTTTCTCAAACTTTATACCTACCGAGATTCCACAAAAATTTTTTTATATTTTTTTGATGTCCATTTTTTTAGTCCCTGGTTAATGAGGAAAAAACCAATTTATCAAAATTTTTATATCCCTCTTATTTTATAAGAAACCGAATTTTTTATTAAATTAAATATTGTTGAACAGGTTTTTACAATAATAATTATGCTGCCATTTTGAAAGCAAATGTCATCATGTGATATGTCGATAAAAAGGTAATTTTAAGTAGAATCTAATTATTACGGAAGAAAATGTACAGGGTTGTTTTAAAAATGTTTGAAAGTTAGTAGGTGGCCCTTCCGGTGAAACCGGAAGTGGCATTAGATTGTTTTAAACGTCAAAATGATTATTCCTTTCAACAATCAAACCATGCCAAATTTCAAATTTATACAGTTAAATGTAACAAAATGGTGGGGGTTGTAAACGATTTCGTGGCCACCCGGTATACACAGATATGAGCAAATTTTTGAAAAAGTGAAAAACCCGTTTCGAGGATATAAGTCACTTAAACCAATGGTGAACATAAACTAACAAAATTTTATTTTATTCCATTAAGAAAAAGCCTCAAAAAATGAATTAAAAAATTTACCAATTAACGAACGTGTACCGATTTTTGATAAGCCACTGCTTACCAATAAATTAATGAAAGGATAAAAAAAGTACTTTTTATAAGAAAGCCATTCATAAGGTATCATAATCACCTACAGAGATTGGTTCTTACAAAACACAATACGGCCGAACGACAAAAAACAAAGAAAAAATCAAGTTTTCACCAAAAATTCGGTATCTTATAAAATAACAGAGATATCAAAAATTTGAGAAACAGGTTTTTTTCCCATTAAGTAAGAAATAAAAAAATCTACATCAAAAAAATATAAAACATTTTTTGTGGAATCTCAGTAGTTATAAAATTTGAGAAAAAAAAGACGACTTTCTTTCATACCCTGTAGATAATAATGTACTTCAAAGTAAAAAAATCGGGTAACACTACCGTTTTCTCAATTAAATTATCTCTGGAATCCTGAAAACCGCATGTTGATATCTTTTCTATTTTTCAAAATATTTGACTTTAAATTCAACCTAAAAATTCGCTTGGTACGTTTCAATTGGCCAGCAGTTTATACACAAAAACGTCAAAAGAACTCCGAAAATTGAACAAAAAAATTTCGAAACTTCATATCTCGAAAACGCGTCCATGAAAAAAAAATTAAGTGTGATATTCGTGTTTAACGTACCAAAATACATGGTAAAATCATAGTCGTGGACATAAAAATTTTTAGATTTTGTAAATTAGTGATTATTAACTCGAGTCGCCATAATTTTTTGAAAGACCTAAAACCAATTTAAGTTTAATAATTCTTATTCAAATTGTATTGCATGTCGTTTAAAAACAATTTCAAACTTTATAATTCACATACAGGGTCGCTTTCACACCACGAACTTCAGGTGCATTATATTTTTCATCTGTCACTCCAAAACCATGAAAATATTCAACTTTTTTCGTGGAATCTGCTTTCTTAAATCCTGGTTCCAGTTTTGCAGGCTTTTTTAACATAAATACTTTTTTTAATGAAACGTAAACTGGGTAAAAATGGGAACTCCCAATTGCCATTGCAACTTGATTAAATTTTACAAAGAAACTTTTCTTTTGCCTTTAAATTTTCCTAAGTAAAACGTTTTTGGCGTCTACATTTCGACTGAATTTTTGTAAAATTTATGTTACATCGTAAAACTTAATATTATGTTTATAATTATCCACCGTCTCATCATGATTTTCTTCTCTTTCTTTCTTTATAAAATTCACATCGAAACCCAACAAGTACTTCAAAGTTTAAATAAAATGTCCATACTTGGCCATGGTATTTAGAAACTGCATTCATATCTCTGTGAGTGTGTGCGATGTACATCCTTCTTAGAGTTATGCAATTTAATGCCAAGACAGACTTATATGAATAAGTTGAGTTGTTGGTTTTTCTTTCAACGTTTTAATACAACGATTATCCGATGAGATAAAGACAATTAGCACTCTACAGCCCTAAGAATATTTTGTTCAAAAAGAACATTTCCTTTATCCTTGAAAACCGTTTCGAAAGCATTATATTATAATTTTATTTATTTTACTTGCTTGTACTACTATTATTATTTGTTCTCCAACACGGTAATTTTATGGTAATTTATTTTTCGTTGTACAATTAGCTTGTTAATGGTATTGTTCTTCGTCGGCAAATTATTGCAATATTTTTAGCTCAGCTACTTGTTAAAGTAAATTAAGTCGATCATCCGTAGATTTACTCGCCTAGTTACTTGGATAAATAAAAAACGCTTTTGAAATTTTTCTTGTTTTGAATCGAATGCAAATGAGTGAGTGAGTTTCTGGGACAAGATGTTTCTGTTTCTGTGCCAAATTTCTGATGTTGATATGGCATTTCTATTGCGTAATGCGTGATGTTTGCACGAAGAGTTACGTTACATTCTTTCCAAAACAACAGTTTTAATTGTACAATTGTTTAAACTAATAGAATTTAATGTTTAAAATATCATACGTTATGTAAGTTGGAGTCGAGATGAAATTTAGGACTGTCTAAGAATGTCAGAAATTAAATAACCATTCCTTTAAAAAAATGATAGAGTATTTAATACGTTTTTTTCTTATTATTTTGTTCAAAACCAGTCTGATGGTTTTATTCGAATAAATTGCAACTGAAGAATTGTTTTAGGAAGTAGAAACGTAATTGTGTAAAAAATGATTGTGAGCAGTTCACACAAGATTTTTTAGTCATTCTGTTTATTTAGAGCTAGACAAACGTTTCTACTCGATAGAAAAATTACATCTTGCAAACATGTGGTTCCAAAGCTATTTGCGAGAGATACCCCACAAATTTTCTTCAGGTTTACTGTTTCTCCCTTAAATAACATCATAATTAATGGAGTACACGATAGTAGAGACCAAAAATGGAGATGTATGTACTTAATATTGAAATTTTCCAATATACATTAACATTTTGACATATTGTTTGTTTAATTAACTAAACGAGTAAAAGTTGTAACTCATCAATCAGCCTAAAACATTCTAAATTTCATCCAATTTAACGATACAACTAATTCAATTACACGAAAGTTCAAGTAAAACGAAAACCCCTGTCTAGCGCAATTTTACCGTAATAAAAGCAGAAATCCATTTTCTTTCAACAGTTTAACGATGTGGATGACGAAAATTGATGACATATCCAGCTGTAGTTGCATAATCCAATCAACATAATATAATATATGTATATGTAGTAAAGTAAATGTCTTCCACTACTACAACATTCTAATAATCTCAATATGCTCCAGTATGCCGCCTCTTCTGTCGTGATTACAAAACGTACGACAAAACGAGTTCAGTTCAATTGGCAAGATGAGCAATATCTGATTGAATATGCTGTTTGACCCAAATCCAGCTTCTAGTGCATAACGCTAAGAGTTTGTTTGTTTTCAACTGCATAAATTGCTAAATTTTTTTGGGGATAATCCTCGACACACAAACGAAAGTTCTAGGTACACAAAACTTTGAATAATTCTCAAATATGTAATTATTTTAAGCGAAACGAAAATTGAATGAATGTCTTGGTTTTTTATCTATAAATATGAACATTGAAGGTCGTCGTGTTCAGCGTGGTGCAATGCAAAAACATATCCATATCCAAAAAGAGCGATTCCTAAAGAGACAGATTGTTTCCCACGGCATGGCGTAAGCACTGCGCATAGAACCGAATTTACTTTAGATAAAACTCCTCGTAGGAATACGTTTAATTATAATTATACATCTTGAACATGTATGGCTTCAATGGTGATTTATTAAATGACCAGAAATGGATAATTATTCGGTATTTAGGTAGTTTAATAGACAAGGTTGCAAAGTGCGAAAAAAATGTTTGTTTAAATTTAAACCCACGAAAATCAGTAATGGAGAACTACTCGTATGCCGAAATAAGTTTTCTACAGGGCAGAGCTTGATAAACTTACTTAAACTGTTTTTCATCGCTTTTCCTACACACAGAAAAGTCTACTCATTATTGAAATATTCACTGAAAACAATGAATGTTTTATATACATATACGCAAATATAGTATCGGGCGATCAAATAAATTTGTAATAGAGTCATCCATGGATTTGAATCCGTATGTCTTTAACTTGAACCATTTTTGCTTTCAACTGACATTTTATTGTAATGCAGTTTAAGAAACTACATATACGATTTCGTGCTCATGGATGACTTGATTACAAATTTATTTGATCGCTCATTATATTATACAGGGTGTATCAGTTTTAATCGAGCAAACTTTAATGGTACATTCTCCTAGTCGTCCTGATGCAGAAAAATGTATATTATATACATCTATCTCGATTCCTAAGAAAGATACAGTTTACAAGAAAAAAATATTTTTTTGCAATAACTTCTATAAAAAAGCTTGGACTCAAACAAGATTTTGCATGCCTGCCCTCCTCCCTAAGGACAATTTTATGAAGATATTTTCGATTTTGGGGGAGCACCAATGGCGTGCAATTCGGCAACATCTCAATTATTTCAAAGAAAAAAGCAAGCCAGTGTAATTTTTAAGAAATATTTATATATCTATTGAATTCCTTGTTCAATTTGGAGTAAACTTTGCTTTTACAGAACAAAAATTGAAATTTTAGTTCCAGAGATAATTAGTTTTTCGAAAGACGTGCCAACTTGAAATTACTCACAAATCAAAATGGAAATTTATTAAAAAACAAAAAATAATTATAAAATTACAGCAACTGTTCAAAATGCGAGCCGCCAGCCTCGATGCATTTCTGACAACGACGAATTAATGAATTAACAGCATCTGTCATCATTCCCGGATTTGTTAGTAATTTCAAGTTATTAGCACGTCTTTGGAAAAAATTAATTATCTCTGGAACTAATACTTCAATTTTTGTTCTGTAAAAGCAAAATTCACTCCAAATTGAACAAGGAATTCGAGAGATAAAAAATATATTTTTTTAAATTACAGTGGCATACTTTTTTCTTTGAAATAATTGAGATGTGACTGAATTGCACGCCACTGGTGTCCCCCAAAATCGAAAATATCTTCATAAAATTGTCCTAAGGGAGGAGGACAGGCATGCAAAATTGTGTTTAAATCCAAGCTTTTTTATGAAAGTTATTGCAAAAAATTTCTTTTTCTTGTAAACTTCAACACCCTGTATCTTTCTTAGGAATTGAGATAGAGGTATATAATATACATTTTTTCGATTCAGGATGACCAGGAGAATGTATCATTTAAAGTTTGCACGATTGAAACTGATACACCCTGTATATTAAGGGACTAAAGTGAGTGTTTTTATCACGTAAGGGATAAAATGTCACTTTAGTCCTGAGGCATATACTTTATTTTTTGAACTTCACAGTAATATAAATTTAAACAATAATCATTTTGACAAGTTTGTTACATAAACATGGTGCTATTTGGATTACGCGGTATAGGTACGCAACGTCATAGCAACGATGTCAACAAAAATTTTCATTCTAGTGTCATTTATAAAGTTTAATTTTTTACTTTATGTCCCTAGGGATTTCAAATGTCACTTTATGTCCCTAGGGACTAAAAAGTTAGTACTTTAGTCCCGGATGTGCAAAAAATATATTTTAAAGCAAGAAAATGATTTTTCCTATGAAGAAAAAAAGTAGATATAATTAAGGCTCGTTTACTGTTTACATCCATTTAACTTAACGTAGCGTACTTAAAAAAAATGTAATTAAGAGAAGTTGAAACTCATTGTAATAGATGCAGACGTTTACATCCATTAAAAAATTAATAAAATTAACGTAACGTTACGAAAAGTTCGACTAACTTCAACTTAACAGAATCCGTGCGTTAAGTGTACCAATCCACAGGCTCCCTAAAATAACATACATTTTTCTCTTTCATGCGCCCATGGTTGCGCGCTAACAATTTCGAGTCAACATAACCACAAAATCGCACATTATTTATGGTTATTTAGCTCGGTTATTATTGAATTTTGCAGTATGAATGACGCACAACTAATAACATTGGTACAGTCCTATCCACATATATGACAAAAAATTTGACAATGACAGTATTATTTGGTCTATTTTGCGCATGCGTCAATTAAGATATTAAATGCTTGTGAATAGATAGATTTAATTTTTCATACGTTAGGTACTTTAAGTTAAGTGGATGTAAACCATACGATATGTTTAAATTCATAAGATTCTTGCCGGATTTTAAACCAATATAAACAGATGTTTCTGGTAGTAGTTTTGTCAAACCTACACAGTAATTTATTCCGGTGTAGACGCCTCATCTCATAAATAAAAGATTCCACCAAATTAATATTCCACACAAAAAAAATCGTAACATAACACAATTTTTATTATAGAATACCGTGACGCGATAGATCCTATTAATATATTCTAATGATATTCATCCTCTTCAGTAATAAAAACATTTAAATGTTGAAATTGCCACGACCTTAAGAATTATTAATCATGCGTATGTACCACGATAATTTTTTGTTAACTAACAATCAAATCCGGTTTGGACGCGAAAAATCCTGCTGAAGAAAAGAAAAGTAAAATTTGCGCGGCGCTCTTGTTATTTATTTAGTGAAAGATTAGCACTGGAAAATGCAGTCATCCTTGGAGAGTAACCTCCGAATATATGAGACTTATTCACACGGGAACAATGTGGTGTTTCTAGCTAGAAGCTAGAAGAAGCGTCTAGTAAAAAAATCACGATTATCCGCCAACATGGTGATGACCTTACCCGTTTTACTTTCACTATTAAACGAGGAGGATAATGCTTGTCGCTCATCATCAAATTGAATTCCAAGATGTAACGTCCAATGTTGATGAAAAATACGAATTTGGCTTCCGTAAAATAAACACAATACAAATAATATAGTAATACAGTTATAAGTAGCAATATTTGATGGTAGTAATTCCGCGAAAGAAATTGCCGGGAGAATTTTAAATTGATCTATTGTTGTGTGCTCAATTATCCAGTAAAATGTTGTAAGAGAGCAATGAAAGTTAAGTTGGTTGTGGTTTCGATTTGATGAAAAAACAATAATTTGTGTTTAATTTACGTGCAATATTAACTTTGAAACGTTTATAAGTAATAAAAACTACATTAAATGTGAATTAAGCTTTCCAAAATGATTAAATTATTGTTGGAGATGAATAGATACAGTTTTTTTTATGGGATATTTTGATCTTTATTTTGACCTTAGAGCTTTATTCAGCAAAAGGCTAAAAGTCACAAAAAATATACTCTTATATAATTTTTTAACTTGAATTTGGTTGTTATAGTTCGATTTCTCAATTCAAAAAAATCCACAAACGTTTGTTATAATAGTTAAGTGTCAACATTTGCCTATATAAAACCTCAAATTTCGTCAAAATTCCTCTCAGCAGTTCCAAAATTATGACACTTTAGAAAGGTTGACCAATAAAAAAATTATTGTGTAGTGCTTTTTTAAGAATTTTAAAAAGAATTTTAAAAATTTTGGGACCATTGTTTGAATTTTGCTAAAAAAAAGTTCAGAGGCTTATTTATTTATCAAAATTTTTCGTTTTTCGTGACACCCTGGCGCCAAAGTTGCATACCTGAAATGGCTGATTGACCTTTAATTTAAAGCCGAATGACAGTATAGTACATGATGTAAATACATAGGTGTGCTACGACGCAGCTTTATTTTCTCAGCCAATCAAACGATTGACCCAATCGTGTCCATCTTTAATTTCGAACCAATGAGCGTACGAACTAGCGAGCGGTACTTTCGAAATCTCAAACAACCGTTTCTAAGAGTTTTTTCAAAACATTTTGTATCTAAAAAGGTGTAATTTTAATGAAATTGAAACGGAAAAATACTTTCAATTTCATATATTGGAATTGACAATAAACATTGTCAACAACTTTTCGTTTTAAAGAAAAACCAGCTACACTTAAATATTCCAGATTCCATCAGGATTTCGGCAAAGTCTTCAAATGTGCTGAACACACACGTGCTGTATGGAAAAAATTTGTTTCAATAAATTCTGAAAACATCAGCAGGACAAATATAGCGTTTTATTCTCAATACACTTAACTTACCATTTTTAAGAATCGCGGTTACAAAAAGTGATCCATTTATGGGCCAATTCTTCATGTTTGGGAAATCTAAAGTAACTAATATTGTAATTTTTGGTCTTTGACGAGCAATTTTTACAATTTAAAACGGATCAACTGGCATTTTAGTCAGTTTATAGGTACTTAATTCAAAATTCAGTCCTGATTCAGTCGAAAGATTGAAGTTTGAATTGTTTTGACACCTAGGCAATATGGCGGTGGTTGGGCCAATGCGCAGCAAGTCGCAAAAACGAGCTCCGTCGTAGCACACCTTATGTATTTACACTATGGTATAGTATATGAATTTTATCTGAATTTTTTGAGCCCCAAGTTGCACTTTTCTTTACAACTTTGTAACTCTTTAATAACTTTGTTATGAAAATTATTGTTGGAGAAGAATAGATATAGATTTTTTCTTGGAATATCTTAATTTTTATTTTAACTTTAGGGTTTGATTCCGAAAAAAATCTAAAAGTTGTAGAATCTATAATTTTTAATTTGAACTTGGGGGGTTATACTTTGATTTCACTTTTTCAAAAACCTTTACAAAAGTGAAGTTAATGCTATTTTTTATAGTAATGTCAATAATTGGATATAAGAAATCGGAAATTTCATCAAAATCCGTCCACTGGCACTTTAGACAGTTTCAACGTTCAACTAATAAGAAAATAATGAAACGAAAATAAAAAATTTTGTGGTACTGTTTTTAAAAAGTTATAATTTTTAGGCCACTGCTTGGATTATGGTGAAATTTACTTTATTCGAAAGCTGGATGCTGGTTTCATTCATAAAATAATTAGGAAGGTTTTATTTGTTAATTTAACACGTCTAGTTGCACATGTAAAAAATAACAATTTTCAAGTGACGCGGTTTCAAAAATTTACAATTTTGAAATCACTAATTAACTTTTAGCCAAAAGATCTTTATTTTAAAGTTTAATGACGGTCTCATTTTAAAAAAGTCATAAACTGTTTATATAAATTTTATCTGAATTTTTTTGAGTCCCGAGATGCACTTTTCTTTATAATTTTCTTTAATGACTTTACCTATAATGAAAATGTTTAAATTATTGTTGGAGAAGAATAGACATAGGTTTTTTCCTGGAATATTTTTATCTTTGTTTTGATCTTAGGACTTTGTAGGTACAACAAAATTTCTAAAAGTCGAAAAGTTTGTAATTGTTAATTTGAACTTGGGGTATTATAGTGCAAATTCGCTCTTTCAAAAGTGAGGTTAATGCGATTTTAATATTTTCGTCGTATTGTTAATAATTTGCCACATAATATCGCAAATTTCGTCAAAATTCGTTCAGTGGAACTTTAGACAGCTTCAACGTTCATCCAATAAGAATAAGATGAAAAAGTGAACAAATATAAAATTGTCATACTGATTGAAAGCTTATAATTTTGGGACCAATCTTTGAATTTTGGTGAAGTTTACTTGATTCCAAAGCTAGATGTTTATTCCATTCAATTCCATTAAACAAAAAATGATTATGAAGCTTTTACTTGTTAATTTTAGTGACATCAAATTTGCACATCTAGAAAATAATAATTTTCAATGACGATTTTCAAAATTCACAGTTTTCAATCGCTGATTGAATTTTAGCCAAAAGACCTTTATTTTATAACATTCTTCAATAACTTTATAATGAAAATGATTTAATTATTATTGAAGAAATAAATATTTTTTTCCTGCAATTTTTAATTAAGGGGGGTTATAGTTTGATCCTACTCTTTCAAAAAACTTAACAAAAATAAGGTTAAGGTAATGCTAATTTTATCATAGCATTGTCAATATTTATGCAAAATTTCGTCAAAAATCGTCCAGTGGCACTTTAGACAGTTTAAGTTTAAAAAAATTAAAAAATGATGAAAAATTGTACAAATAATAAGTTGTATCATAAAAACATTATAATTTTGTGAATTCTGTTTGGATTTTTATTGCAAAGCTGGATGTTGTTTTCATCCAGAAAAAAATCTGGAAGCTAATATTTCTTATTTTCTGCGTTTTTCATGGTATCATGTTGCACATCTAGAAAATAACAATTTTCCAGTGATAGTTCTCAAATAGCTGATGGCATTTTAATCACAATACCTTTATTTTAAATTTGACTTGCGGGTAGTATTTTCGAAAAAATTATAAACTCTTTGGGTACAGGGTATCCAGAATTCGTTGTAATTGCGGGTTATCTCGTTTACTAGCAGAGATGCGGTTTTCGCGAGACGTTGCTACTTTTTCGTGAAACGAAAGATTCCGTCAACGGTTTTTTCATAGCCCCCTTCATTTTTGAGATAAAGGGCGAAATTGAAAATTTGCACTTTTAGGGCATACCTCGTATCTTGGGAACGGCTGAAGATATTGGAAAGGTAAAAACTGCAGCTTATACAGATTTTTACGTAGAATCCAGTGGAGTAGTCAGTTTTTTCTTACAGGTGATAATTTTTGAGATATTTAAACTTATATTATTTTAAATGGAACACTCTGTATGTTTTTTACTAGTTGGATCCAGCTTGTCATAAGCTTTACAAAAATATAAAACACTGTGTAATTATTTTCTATATTAAGCTAGAAAAAGACAATTTTCAAAAATTCAGCCAAAAATTTTATAAGTAGGCTATGAAAAATAGGAAACAAATGTCATTATTCATACAATAGAAGATTACATGCTGCCACAGAAAGATAATTTAGGAATTTACAAGCACAATCTCTCATAATTCTGAATGCTTTACGCAGGATAACAAAAATGTGTCTGAGACATAACGGAAATCAATTTGAACAATTTCTATAAAGCGTAGTCAAACTTTAATTTGTTCTTGTGAAAAGTTGACTGTATTCCTTCTTTGTTTGTTGTTTTTCATGGCCTACTTACAAAAATTTTGGCTGAATTTTTGAAAATTATCATTTTCTAGATTAATATAAAAAATAACTACAGAGTGTTTTATATTTTTGTAAAGCTTATGACAAGCTGGATCCAATTAGTGAAAAACATACAGGGTGTTCCATTTAAAATAACATAAGATTAGTAAATATCTCGAAATTTATCGCTTCTAAAAAAAACTGAGTACGCTACTGGATTCTACGTAAAAATCTGTATAAGATGCAGTTTTTACCTTTCGAATATCTTCAGCCGTTCCCGAGATACGAGGTATGCCCTAAAAGTGCAAATTTTCAATTTCGCCCTGTATCTTAAAAACAAAGAGGGCTATGAAAAAACCGTTGACGGCATCTTCCGTTTCACAAAATATCCGATGTGCCCAACACATGACTTTCTTATACGAATAGTACCACAATTACTTTTCCTAAAGAAATTAAATTAAATTTCTTGTAGAAATCGTGTTCAAATTTTGAGGGTTTCCAGCAATTTTGAAATAATATCTGTCGCACTTATTGCAATACGCATAAATCTGTCCTTGTCCCACTCATTATAACCGAATTTTACGACAAAATTGTGTTTTATTTTAGATTTTTGACCTATTACTCATTTAAAAAAATCTCCCGGTATAAAATCACATATATTTATTCATTATTGTTTTCGATACCATAGAAACCAAAAAATGCAAAAAAAAAAATTATGGTGCTTCTGGGATTCGAACCCGGGACCTTCCGTTTGGCAGCCAAGCCGCTATCTCACTAGTCTATCTAGGCCGTCGGATCTAAACGCTCAATATGAGAAAATAAAAGTGCTTTAAGATTATCTCGTTTTTTTTGAAAATTTTTTGACGAACTTTCAAAAAAAGTTTAAACAAAATTTGTTCAAAATTTAATTTTAAATCAATGTTAAAGAATAAAAAAATCTCGTAAATTGTTTATTTTTCAAGATATTCCTAAAAAACCTAAAAATGTTTTCAAGTAAGTGTACCACTTGTGTTGGTGCTAAATGAAAAACATTTAATGTGGCACCCACAAATTTGTTCAAACTCTTAAATATGAAATTTGAATCAAATCAAATCACGATTACTATACTTACTTTCTTATTAGGTACTTCGTATAAGAAAGTAAAAAGTAGCAACGTGTCGCGAAAACCGCATTTCTCTATCTCTGCTAGTAAGCGAGATACCCCGCATTTACAACGAAATCTGGACACCCTGTACATGAATTTTTTGTATCCCAAGTTGCTTTTTCAAAACCTGCGTGTTTATTATAATTTTCTTAATAATGAATATGAGATAAATAAATTCTGTAGATAAAGTTTGTTATAATTAAAAAATCTCAAAGTCCTATTGCTTAATTAGCGGCAAATTACAGAATAAACTCGTCACAATCTAACAATTTTTCTTGAACAAATTAATTTGTTCTTTTACCGGAAATCCTAAACAAATCCCACGTCACCCAGCAAATTTCACACCATTTTTTAACCTTTTAATTCACCCATCAAATGCTTAATTCAAACAATGTCCCGGTGTGAGTGATATGCTAATTCTGTTTGGTTTCCACACTATCCTTCTAAACAACTAAAATCCTTAAAAACATTTTTAATAACATAATAGAATTACACCCGTTAAAATGTATTGTAGAGTTTTGAAATAAAATTGTTTGTATGTGTGTGATTATAATAAGCATCATTGTTTTCGGGTTCCAAAATAATTAATGTCAAGATTGTGTGTACACGATGCGGGACATCGACCTAGTTAGCCCCTCCGAGGGAAAAAGGAGTGTTTTATAATTATAAGAAAATCCATCCAGAGATTTTGTGGTAGAGGTAGGTACTTTACTTGAATTAAAATAGCGTTATGCAATATGTGAGTTAATAAAATATTTACACAGTGTGATTAATTGTTAATCTGTTAGAAAAAACTGTATAGAATATAATGGATAACATTTCTCATAACTTTTACTATTTCTTTGAATAATAATCGTATTATAATATGGGGACTACATAATAAAACTAATAAGAAATTCAAATGTATGCGCGATAATAAATCAAAAACGTAACATTATTGCCTAATAAATCATTGGATAGGTATATCTTCTTTTTGTCAATGACATCGCCCACCAGGCTATTGTGGCTTTCGAAGGAATAAACTTGCAATTTGTTCCGCAGAGAGCCCACAGTTTTGAAATTTTGTTGAAAGGAATAAAGCAGGGGGCGCACCCCGAAGGACACAAATAGGTCAGTCAATTTTTTTGAGGTCAAAAGTATAGTTTTGCAGTTTAAAATTTCAGCATTCAAACTATGCTAAAACTTTAGCACCCTAAAATATTAGCGGATTTAATGAAGACCTCTTAGTCTTTTTGACTAATATTTTTATTTGTATCTACGAGGTCTGCAAGTCAAGTAATGAGACTGATTTTTTTGTGTTTATTCAAATCGAATTACAATTCAACATTGTCTCCTTCAAAGTAAGTGCCTTGGGAAGCCACATAGTCCTGGAGACGGTTCTTCCACTCCTCATAACAGTGTTGGAGATCTGATACTGCAATAACCTTCAGCTGGTCCGTTACAGCCGTTTGAATGTTTTCCATTGTCCCAAAATGACGTCCCTTGAGGTGAGTTTTCAATCTCGGGAAGTGATAAATGTCACAAGGACTTAAGTCGGGCGAATAAGGAGGCTGAGGGACCACAGTGATGTTTTTACTGGCCAAAAAATTGTTTATTGAAATTGTTGTGTGACAAGGCGCATTGTCGTGATGCAACACCCAGTGGTTTTTTTGATGTTTGGTCTCACACGCAGGACCCTTTTTCGAAGTCTTTCAGGAACGTTTTAAGTTTTGCAAAAGTTTCCGTTGCACTGTGACCAAGTCTTAAGCAAAACTTGATAGCACATTGTTGCCCGAAATTTCATTTTCAGAACGCACTAGAAATAAATGTTTCACGAAAAAAATCCCTACGGACAACATAATGACTCGAGCAAGTTCAAACTCGTATCGAAGGCGTATCAGATGTTCTTCTGCCGTCCCTTCAAGTCCTGGGTCCCCAGTGTTGCCAGATTGAACGCTACGCTACCAGTCTCATTACTTAATTTACACACCTCGTAGTATCTCAAACTCTGAATGATATCCAAAAAAATATACTCCTAACTTTTAACAATATCTCGAAAAAAAGTTGAAAAGTGGTTTGCAAAATGTCAAATTTTACTGAAATTTGAACACCAATTCTAAAGCTTCTCTAAAGTAAAGGCTCTTTTTTCATCGTTATACTTAGAACGACTCATTGATAAAATCGTCTTTTAACCTCACCAATTCAGTGGCGGATCTATTTAAGGCCAAGGCCCTCGAAAACCTAGATTCACCCCTGCCTCGAAAGTACAATTTCTCAACGGACAGCTTCAATCAGATTTAAAAATAGTGTAGGTATATTTTAGTGGGCAATAAATAAAATTATCTTGGGAATTTTTGTTAACACATTAAACATAGATACATATATTTTTTAATTTAATTTTAGTCGTTATACAAACTCAACTTTTGGATTCTAAACGAGATATTGTGCACCTGTTAACGAAAATAACCAATTCAGTCTGAGTTCTCATGAAATTATCTCAAAGCTTTTTCGCTTGAAAATCACAGCAATTTCCTGCTTTCCTATGCTTCCTCATAAGTTCGTGATTCTTTCCATGTAGTAAACATAAAATTCACTTTTAACAACCGATGCTGAAGGTGTTATTTGATTATTTTTGTAATATGTATTAATAAATCCCATCACTGCTATAATACTCAAGTAATTTTAGTACAATGTTTGTAGAAAGTATGGTGAAACAGTGAGAGAATTTAAAATTATTATGTAACGCATCTTGTACACGATTTACTTACTAAAAGCTTGTGAGGAATTTATTTTTAAGTTAATGTCAACAAACTATGCAAACTAAAATGACTAACACAAAAATTGCCACAAAATTCGCTTATTGTAATTCTGAACATACATAAATTTCTTGTGAATTCATGGCTGGGTTTTGTGACCCTCACCTTTAACAATTGGAAGAAGAGCCTCGATTATCTACGACAAGAAAAATTTTATAATGACTTCAGCTCTTAACATTTGACATTATACAATCATGTTTTAAAATAAATAAAATTCATCGTGCACGTAGAAAAAAAACATTTCCAAACACAGTTTTTTATTTATTTAAATTACCTACAACTTATTACATATTTATAAACAGTTTCGTTGATTACTTTATCTCCCATCCGAAACAGATGATTAAAACTTAGAGAGAGGAAATTACGAAAGCGCCGCTTTAATAAATTGGTAATTTATTTAAATGCAAAAATACCATTATGGAACAATATGGTTTCGCGAGGCCGCCGCAAGCCACCAAGATGAGTCGTCTCTCTACTATTATTATTATTTACAACTAAAAAGTGAAAATCTTCAGCAGAAGTAGCGACGAGTAATGTGGCAATAATAGACAGGATGTTTTACTAAACAATTATTATTAACGATATATTATATCGATTCGTTTCCTTGGCCTATTGGTTTCAAAATTTACGACCTCCAATGTGGAGCAATTAACGTGAATTGGTAATAGAATGTTAATTACTGAAGAATAAAAATATGATTAAAAATTGTGTAGATACATATTTGAAAAAGTATTATATTTTTTTTTCATGCTAATAAAAATTTTTGATCCTTGAGTAAAAACTTTCAAACTCATCTCTAAATTTATATCTTATAATATATGCAAATAAATCACCAACATTGTTATTTCTGGCATCACCTAATCCCAATCTAAAACCGTTTGGTATTTTGTTTATTTATAGTCCTTGAACACTGGAATACCAAAACACTTTAGCGATGATCCAAACAGAGTTCTCATCACCATTAAAATAACAGATATCCTGCTGATTAATCTAACCATCGCTAAATCGCTTCGTTTTTTGTTATAAATTTACATTTAATGACAGTATCGTGCTTTTTATATCGTTTATAGTTATGGTTTTAATTAGGAAGATGACCTGTTTGCATTAATAGTGAGAGAAACACTTTAATAACAATAAAAGTTGGAAATAACACACACAAAAAAAATCTTACAAGGTTAGAATAATTAAGGAAAGAATGTAAAGAGCTGCTAAATGGTTCTGTTTTGGTAGGATATGAGAGCGTCCCTGAAGCACCCTTCACATCAAACAGGTGTGTAGATATTAGATAAATCATCAGGACACTTTTGTTGAAAATATGTCTTATTCTTACCATGAACGAAATTAATAAGATTATGTTATACGTTCGTAGTGTAGTAGCGATTATTTTTTATGGTGTATTGAAAGTGCGACTGATGCGGTCAAGAACGCTTCATTTTATGCCTTTCATAATGATTCAGTAATTATTTTATGTACATTTGTTTTAAGAATGGAACAAATCGTAATTAATGAAGGTTATTGGTGTGGAATTGATGGACTGAAACACGCCAATGACAACTATATATTTCGAAATAGTCCAGTCAAGTTAGAATTTAACAAAATATTAAATCCGGAACGCATCATTTTTTACGGGCAGTTAAGGGGTCTCAAGAAAAGCTTAAATTCAAAAAAGGTGAAACCAACTCCTTGGTAAACCGGCGTCATCTTGTATTGAAGAGTGAGTCCAATTTTTCGCCAATAACTCGGTTTCTTGCGATTTCAGGACGAAAAGTGTTTAGAGGAAAATTGTAGGAAATAAAAGTCTTCATATTTTTGCATACATAACAATTTTCGATATTTTCATTATTTGTCGAGTTATTGCTCGATTTAATGATTGCAAACGAGAATGAAAATGCTTTTTGAATGGTTTACTAATTTTCTATCATTCCAATAATAAAAGTGGTTATGATGAAATAGTTTAAGCTCTAAAGAAACTTCAATTTGGTTTTTAAACAATGTTTGTGCGATTAATTGTTAACGTACCCGAGCGCGTCAAAGTGCACCCTGTCAGATATAAAGTGCGGTCCATATAAGTATGGAATAAATTCATTTTTTGCACGATCCGTCAAATTCGCGTATTTACTGGTTTAATTAAAAGCATAGTAGGTTTTGTTTACAAATTACTGAACGGTAAGTAATTTTACCGATCAGATTCTCGCATTCTGATCGGTAAGTAATGTCATTTGAAAGTTTTGTCACTTTATGTTAGATAATTTTATAGTTGTCACTTTGACATGAACAAATTTTAGTTTGGTTACTATTCTTTAATTAAACCCATAAATACGTGAATTTGACGGATCGTGCACAAAATGTTATAAGCATGTCGAACGTTAAGGGTTACCGTTCTCAGACAATAATTGGAGTCGTCGCTTCGCTCCTCCTCCAAACAATTGTCTTCGAACGGTAAAAATCCCTTACCGTTCTCCATACTTAATATACTATTAAGCTTAATTATGAACTTTTAGAGAAAATTCTGAAACAGGCCGATTTTTATTTTGAAATTATCATTTTTGAGCATGTAAATAGTACCCCCCGCATGCACCTCCTCTGAATTATGACAACCCCCCTCCCTGAAAAATTGAAACTATAAAAAGGGATTTTGATTCTCTATTCACCAGTATAATTTTTTTTAAATTTGGGACATTAATTAATGAGAAATTTATTTTTAAAATGTAAGATTTTCTTAATGTCTTGTAAACTTATAATAGAGGTAGCCAATTTAGCAAAAAATACCTCTACTCTGAGTTTACAAGCAGGGCCGTAGCGAACTTCTCGATTGTGGGGGATGATTTGATTAAAAATGTCGACTCGTATGAAAAATTTGGCGATTTCATGAATTTTTTCAATGCATATTTATACTTAAGTGCGGTACGGTATTACAATGTTTCTTATTTCGAAGGTCGGATTCACGATAAATAAATTTCCCGTCTACCGATTGCCGATTTACATCGATATCGATAAACTTTTCTTTTTTACTTTCTTGACTAACGCTTGAATTTTATTTTCAGGTGACGATTTAGATTTTTTAAAGCCTTTCCAAATCACAAACTAATCAATTTTTAAAAAATGACGAAGGGGAGAATGTTTGCAAATTCATAAAAAAATTCGCCAGCTTCAAAATTTAACAATTATGAAATCAAGCAAAAAAATACTAACTTCCGGAAAGTCACTATGAATTCTTCACTAATGTTTAAAATAACCTATCTTTTAACAATTAGCAATTTTTTTTCTAAAAATTTTACCTACCTTTTACTAAATTAAGAAACCTCTTTCGTCTGCTTTTGAATCGACTAGTTTCTAATAGTTAGCATTTCGAGAACATAGAACTTTCGAAAATGCCGACTAACGATTCTACAGACAGTTGACGAAATATTTTGGGATGATTATATTAAATATATTACATTATACTCTAATTACTCTACTGAGTTTACAAGACATTAACAAAATCTTACATTTTAAAAATTAATTTTCTCATAAATTAATGTCCCAAATTTACTGGTGAATAGAGAATCAAAATCCCTTTCGAACGAGATGCCGCACGACGCCTTTTCTTGTGGGTTGTCATAATTCGGAGGGGGTGCATGTGGGGGTACTATTTACATGCTAAAAAATGACAATTTCAAAATCAAAATCGACCTGTTTCAGGATTTTCATTAAAAGTTCATAATTAAGCTTAAAATGAATTTATTCCATATTTATGGACCGCACTTTTCACTTTATATCTGACTTTGACGCGTTCGGGAGCTCGGGTACGTTAACAATTAGTCGCACAAACATGGTTTAAAAACCAAATTAAAGGTTTTTTAGAGCTTAAACTATTTCATCATAACCACTTTTATTATTGGAATGATAGAAAATGAGTAAACCATTCAAAAAGCATTTCATTCTCTTTTGCAATCGTTAAATCGAACAATAACTCGACAAATAATGAAAATATCGAAAATTGTTATGGATGCAAAAATATGAAGAATTTTATTTCCAACAATTTTCCTCTAAACACTTTTCGTCGTGAAATCATAAGAAACCGAGTTATTGAAATTTGACTAAGTTGACTGGACTAAAATGAAAACAGAAAAAATGCATATCCAATTAAAAATATTTTTCAAATAAAGTTGTGAAAAGTAGCAAAAAGTTAAACACGTCATTTATATCCTTTACCATGCTTCCTATTTAGCAACAACAAAAGGTCAAAATTTGTCACCTAAACACAAAAAATCTAAAACATTGAACCCACTTTTTTCCTTTCTTACGATAGATGCCTTATTATCCTAATTATATTACACGCCATCATCAGTAGCATAAATCAAATCGTTGCATCATATCGAAACTGTACATGTAATTTTATAACCAAGTTAAATTGTTCATTTTGTCAGAAGCTACCAAGTGAAAATCCTACATAATGTTCGAGACAATGCAAATAACAGAGGCAAAAGAGAGGAAATTGTGTTTCTGTGTTACACAACACGCACCTAGATAGATCATCACAGTCATCAAGAGGAATTTAATTAGGTACGGCTTTTTTCTTGTGTTATTATTATAAACAATTAAAACTTCCAATAACTGCACCTTCATAATGACATTTTTTGGACTTGAACTTTCACATCCTTTAGTTCTTTTATTATATTTATACTCGACGCGATGTTTAAAGGATAAAATTCCAATAAAATTGATGTGTGGGTGGTGAAGGCTAAAACTCTTCTCTATAAGTATAACTTTACGATTTTCAAGCCGAAGAATCTAATTGGGTCGAATGTAATATAGAATACGTTCGCTAAATCCCATAGCTCACGATGGATGGATCATCCTCACTTTCTCTGGTAATGGCGACCTTTTCACCTAAACGCGAAAGTTCCCATACCATCGATGATGATAATGTCACCATGCAGTGTTCCGTTATTGTTGTTGCAACTTCCCGAATAACTTTACATTGGATTCAGATGGTTGTAAACAATATAACGTCATCATGATCTAACAGAGTATTTGGAGAAATTTGATTTAAAAAAATAATGTTTAATATAAATTGAATTTTTCTCATTTTTCAAACTCGTATATTTTCTAAATAAATTGAGGTGTCGCGATGGGGTCTGAAAATTTGGATAGAGCACTTCGAAATAAACTATCTAAAATTGTGTTAATTTCAGTTTATAATTATTTATAGAAAGAAATTCTGAAAATCATTAAAATTAAAAGTTAAAAACTATTAAATTTTAATAGTTTTTAATTTGCTTAGGTCAAGTTATGGTCTAAGTTTAAAATACAATTATAAAAAAATGTGCCCCTTTTCTAAACTTTCACGTGAAAGTTTCAAATGTTTTGTAGCTTCAACATCAGCGATATATTTATTATTTTAAGTGGTTGGAATTTGGGACTATTGTAAATGGAACAAATTCATTCATTCTCCTGATAGTTTCGCTCATCTACGTAAACTTCTTCAGAGCATCCAAATAAATATGAATTTTATACATTGAAATGCTGAAAATATAATTTGATTTTGATAGATGAGCGAAACTGCCACGAGAATGGATTAATTTGTTTCACTGGCGTAGTAACAGGGGGGTTTTTGGAATCAAGCCCCCCCCTCCCGAAAATTTCTTATAATCTAAAAAAATTCATTCAGTTGTGTACAATCGACTTCTATTTTATAACAATACATCATCCCCCCGGAAATTTTTCTTACTACGTCACTGATTGGTTTCATTTAAAACGATCTAATATTTTGGGTTAAAATTATTTCAAAGATGAAAGACATAAGAATAGATTATAACAGTATCTATTCTGTGCACTCTCATTTTACTCATTCTAGTGTAAAAAATGTTTATACATTAACTGAACAAAATTTTCACTGCAAAATATTAAATAGAATAAAATTTGTTCTGAAACTTACACAACTTAAAATACAACGTTGTATGTTGGGTTGCCATACACAACATGGGAATTTCCTGTGGGTGGATTGGCCAACCTGCCGCACATTTTAATACAAAAAATGTCATCAAATCGAGCCTTACATCAAATTGAACAAAATTTCGATTAAACGCAGCTAAACTAAACATCACTCTCAACAAAACGCTCAAAAGAAATTACCAATAGGTATGTATCAGCTGCTTTAAATAATTTTTTCATGTAAAACTTCTTATGGAATTATATAACCGTCCTAACCTCACTTTTCTTATTATAGGAAATCGATACTTACATCAAGTTTTTTTACCATGGGGAACACGGTATCAGCAGCCGAATTGGCAGCGAATCAAATCGTCAACCCCAACACACCTTTGTATAAGCATGTGGAAAAATTCTCGGGGGAAATACCAAAGGAATGTCCCATGCACAAATCCTCCGATTCAGGAGAATGTCCAGTGCAATCTAAGCACAGCAGTTTTGACGATTTGAACCCTTTAAACATGGTGCTCTTCGGCACGATAATTGTGTAAAAGTTTCGTTGAGTTTTGTTGTATGTTGTAGATGGGCCCCGCTAATCAAAAACCGGCGCCCGGTCAACCGTTTTCCCTCTCGACTGAACGCCAAGTGTCCAGCATTCCAAAGGCTGTTTTCAAGGAAGGCGAAAGTCCGTATTGGGTCTATCCTAGCCCACAAGTTAAATTTAATTTCTTATGCAAAAAATACAGAAGTAAATTTGTGTCTTTGTAGATGTTTTGGAATGCCATGTTGAGGAAGGGTTGGCGTTGGAAGGAGGAGGATATTAAACAGAACGACATGAATAATATCATTAAAATACACAATGCTAATAATGAGCAGGCTTGGCAGGAGGTGCTGAAGTGGGAGGCGTTACATGCGGATGAATGTATGAATCCTAGGTGAGGGAATAAAGCTGTGATATACACTGTGTCCCAAATTGGTGGCTCCACTACGGGTAACTTCTTTATTATTGGAGATACAAAGACGGTTAAATTAGGAAAGTTTTTAAGAATTTCAAGACCATTTCAGATTAGCTAACAGATCTTGAATATCTCTTTTAGTTTTTGAGATATTCGGGAAAAACCAAAATGTTGCATTTTCTTTAATGGTCAATATTTTTTTTATTATCCATTTTGTGCTGTTAAGACTTTGACATTCTTCATGCACTTTTTTAAGATACTTCTAACGGTGTTGTCAGTTTTTTTCCAACTCTTTTGTTTTTTGAGATACGGTTACTAACTTTTGATTTTCTTATGGACGTCATTGGTTTTTTTTGGCACTGTCAAATAGCATTTATTATTACCTTTCCGACGATGTATCACAACATGACGAAAAATTCCAATTTTCACAAGAAAAATCGGAAAATTGTATTTTTAAATAAAAAAAAAAGAAATCCCAGCAATGAATAAAAATCAATCCATCTATCGCTGCATGATGAGTGTATGATATCTCTCTTCATTATTTATATCGCAACGATTGTCCCTCTTTTGTTCAAATGGCCCAAAATTAATGCATTTCGTGGCAAGTTTTCTGAAATAAGTATCGTGGGGTTGTTGTCGTTCAGCTGCAGTGTTAACATTTCAATTTGCCCGTATGTAAATCACGAGCATACAAATACGCTCATCATGCTCATGCAGCGATAGAGGGATTGATTTTCATTCATGGTAGAATGTCTTTTGTTTTTTTTTTATTGAAAAATACAATTTTCCGATTTTTCTTGTGAAATTAGGAATTTTTCGTCATGTTGTGATAGATCGTTGGAAAGGTAATAAAAAATGCTACTTGTCAATGCCAAAAAAACAATTGCCGTTCATAAGAAAAACAAAAGTTAGTAGTCGTATCTCAAAAAACAAAAGAGTTGGAAAAAAACTGACAACACCGTTAGAAGTATCTTAAAAAAGTGCATGAAGAATGTCAAAGTCTTAACAGTACAAAATGGATAATAAAAAAAATATTGACCATTAAAGAAAATGCAACATTTTGGTTTTTCCCGAATATCTCAAAAACTAAAAGAGATATTCAAAATCTGTTAGCTAATCTGAAATAGCCATAAAATTCTTTAAAACTTTTCTAATTTAACCGTCTTTGTATCTCCAATAATACCGAAGTTACCCATAGTGGAGTCACCAATTTGGGACACAGTGTAGACATTTTATATTATTGAATACATTTTTGTTTAGATTGAAAAGTTTTGGAGGTAAAGCAACGGAATACAGTCCAAGGGCCCGCATAAGACACTGGATGGGCTACGAGTTGCCCTTTGATCGCCATGACTGGATAATCGATCGAGATGGTAAGGAAGTTCGATATATAATCGATTACTACGATGGAGGTGACGTTGACGATAAATTTAAGTTTGCTTTACTTGATGTTCGACCAGCAATGGACAGGTAAATAAAAAAACTAAAAAATAATTATGGGATTTTAAAATTTGTTGGATTTTTTAGTGCGGAAAATGTTTGGGATCGTATGAAAGTGGCATGGTGGCGATGGTTCTACAGTAGTGAATAAACTGTCCACACAGTGTTTTGTTATATAGTTTGCAGCGTTGTTGTCTCCACCAGAAATATGTAAATAAATTAAATACACTTTTGTCATTTATACATGTTTCATTCCATTTTGTATAATTGTTGGTGTATTTAACGATTATTGTAATGTTTTTTGTGTTACTAAAGCATGTGATAACATCTAAATGTGTTTTGTCTGTAGAGCTTTTGTGTGGGTTTAATATTTGTCACCGTCTACATTTTCAAATAGATAACTGTGAGGAATTTGCAAAGGAAAAAAAATAAAAATTGGTCTAATTTTTCCAAAATAATACAACTTTTTCAGCGCCATCTATGAGTATTTCGTAAAATTCAAGTTCAAATTTCAAAATTGTCACAATAGAAATAGCTGAATCAATAGAGCTGTAGACACTAAACCTTGTTAACTTTTAATAAATTACGTGTTGCTTTACTAATATCCACACTACTAATGAAATAACTTTATTATCCTACATTTCCGTAGTCGTGCCTTATCAAAAGAAAGATAAGTTTGTTTTGTTTATGTTTAAACGGTTGCTATCGTTATCGTGCAAATTGCCGGCGCGGCAAGTTTTAAAACATATCACAGTGGAAAATCGCTGTAAAAAGTAACAATCCAACATAAAATAACTGGAATATTAAATAAAAACAGTCGTTTAGTTGATCTGCGATTCAAAGCCGATAAGCAGCGCCCTGTGTTACCGATTGTCACGCACACCCTTCCACCAAACACGCAAAACTGACAGTCGATTTTTACAGCGGACCAAATGTAAATTTGAACCATTCCACGGACCAACTATTTTATTTATCAGTATTGGAATAGTATTTTTGTATTTGTATATAATTGTAAAGTGTAAAATGTGTTGTGTTGCTGCCGTACTGCCTGTTTAAGTTGTCGGTGTCTTAATGATTATGTTCGTGATTGACGTTTCGCCATTTTACCAAACCACTTGTTAACAACACCAAAGAAGTTGTTATTATTTAATGATTTCGAAACGGTGTGTGTATTTTATGGTGGATAAATAAAGGGCTTTTGAATAGTGTGTCAGTTACTGCGTGCCCCCCTTGGACCCTTGGACGTTCCCTTCCAAAAAACAGCGGCTAAAATGATTGGGTAAGTTTTTGTAAACATTGTCAAATTATTTTGTTATAAATTGGATGTTTGTTCGCTTAATTTATTTTGTCATGCTGTTTACTAGCCAAGAAACGTTGCCCCATTGAATATTTAATAAACAACCGCAACTGTCACGTCGATAAAAAACGTTTTCTATGGTTAATTTATACAAAATATTTCACGAGCGATAAACCGAGGAGTTAATTTGTGCGACAATGAAACTTTATTCTAAAGGTTACTGCAGCTACAGTATAAAATTCTCAATCCCTACACCTTCTAGAAAGTATCATCATTCATCATAAACTACACACCTTATTATTTATTACTTTTATGATTTAAAACGTAATAGTTTTGTAAAGGTAAACAATACTGATTATGTAAGTTACGTTGCTTCTTGTTCTTCAGGTTTATAATATATGCGAATCTTGGAGGAGAATCCCAGAGAAATTAAAGGTCAAATTTGGATTAAATTCGTCCTGGCACTGAATAAATTTTGATTGAGTTTAGTCAATTTTCCTACAAGAAATCGAGAAGTTTTGAATCTTACTATAGAACTCTTGTAGATCTACAGTCCAATTTTTAAAAGAAGCAACTTTCGTCACGAATTTATTGTCGAGTTACGCACAAACGTTATTGTCGTGCATCACATGTTGAAAAGGAACAGTATGGACAATCATGTCTTTCCTATTCTTTAATGGTCACAACGTAATGATGACAAAGACAACTGCTTAAATACCTTCGTAGACTAGAGCGCATCATATGATATGACATCCAGCATCTCGCATCTCAGATTCTCAGAATGTCGTCATTTATAGAAGAAACAATTGCGACATACGTCTTTTTCTTAATTCATGCGAATATAGTCAATGACGAAAGTTGCTTCTTTTAAAAATTGGACTGTAGACATTTTACTTTTTACTTTCTTATACGAAGTATAAGGAAGTACTGTAATCGTAATTTTTTTCGACTTCGAGGTTTTGATGGATTTACACGTTTTGAGGGCCCCTGAATCCATTTTGACCATTTTCGCCATGATGTCTGTCTGTCTGTCTGTCTGTATCCACCATAACTCAAAAACGACTTATCGGATTTGATTCAAATTTCATATTTAAGAGTTTGAACAAATTTGTGGGTGCCACATTCAATGTTTTTCATCTAGCACCAAAACAAGTGACACTTACCTGAAGACATTTTTAGGTTTTTTAGGAATATCTTGAAAAATAAACAATTTATGAAATTTTTTTATTCTTTAACATTGATTTAGAATTGAATTTTGAACAAATTTTGTTTGAACTTTTCTTTTGAAATTCCGTCAAAAATATTTCAAAAAAACTAGATATTCTTAAAACACTTTATATTTCTCATAGCACGCGTTGATAGTTGAATCCGATGGTCGAGGTAGACCATGTGTTTCATTATATGGCTGCCAAACGGAAGGTCCCGGGTTCGAATCCCAGAAGGACCGGTCCATTAGTTTTTTTTTATTTTACTGGTTTCTATGGTACCGAAAACAATAATAATGAATAAATAAATGTAATTTCATAACGGGAGATTTTTTTAAGTGAGTAATAGGTCAAAAATCTAAAATAATAGTTATTTATGATACAAGTGTTAAAAGAAAGATTTTATTTTGAGAGTGGGGAAGATTGCGGAACGAGCGCAGCGAGTGCAGCTACCCTACGAACAAAATAAAATCTTTCTTTTAACACGTAAATCATACACTATTTTTTCTACAAACACAGTAAAATGCATTTCAAAGTTTTATTAAAAATTCCAAAAATTACCTAAAAGAATAGTAGTCTGTGGTCTGTGACATTTATGGAAAAATCTTAAATGTGACATGCTTGTCAAAAGTAATTAAACTAAATATGAGTTCCAACGCAAATGTATTGTTAGCATAAATTTCAAAGAACATTCCAAAACATGTAAGTCTTCCAGTTTTCCACGCTTGGGCTCATTAATTGATAATAAAGCCAATGTTAAGTCATATAACATAACCTCAAATTTTACTTTTAACGCGTTTTCAATTTAATATGACACTTTTAATTGCAGTGGGCCGTGTAGAAAATTCAATTTTTACTAACGTTTGTAGATAAAACACATTTTTGTCGTAAAATTCGGTTATAATGAGTGGGACAAGGACAGATTTATGCGTATTGCAATAAGTGCGACAGAGACTATTTGAAAATTGCTGGAAACCTTCAAAATTTTTACAAGAAATTTAACTTAATTTCTTTAGGAAAAGTAATTATTGTGCTACTATCCGTAAGTATAAGAATTCATGTGTTGGGCACATCAGATATTTTAGGAAGGGTAAACAGTACACAGCTTATCAAATCATATCAAAATCATTGTGAATTGTGAAAAAAGTTTCTCTTTAATGTTCGCATAAAGTTATTAGAAGGAAGTGAAAAAGAGTGAAAAAGCTATCAAACCTCACAAGTTGGCTTCTACTTCCTATAGTATTATCTCGAGTATTATAGAAGTTTTCCCTCCTGCCCTTCTTGACTATATAAAAAAAAAAAGAATATGGTACTTATTTTCGTGTTAAATGAACAATAAACATGTTAGAAAATTCAAATGCAACCGTTCTACGCCGCATGCAAGCAGTAATTAGATCTGGAGGAGGTTTTTTATTTTATTTTATTTTAAGCGTTAAATTTCGTTTTCTGTACTTCTAAAGTTTATTGTTGTTAACACGAACTGTTTCTTTATTTGTGTTATTGTTTATTAAGACAAGAATAAGTACCATATTGTTTTTTTTTATAATCCAGAAAGGAGTCCTTTGTCAATAAAAAATCAAAAGTGTAAACTAAAAGCCAAAATAATAAACAAATATAGCCGATATTGAAAAAATAATAGGTCGCCCGTTTTCTTTGCACCTAAGTTTATATCCTAAACTATTAAAGTAATCTAAGCTATTAGTTTTGTCTGTTTATGGTAGTATTCTGCCTGAATATCTCAGAAAACCTGCCGAAAAACATTATTGTTGACATGTTTTCGTATTTTTCATATAATAAAATTGTGAACACTACAGAAATATAATTAAAAATCATGACGAGACCAAAATGCATACAAAATTATATGTACAGGGTGAGTCGCAATAAGTGGGACATGCTTTACCTGTAAATACTAGGCCAAAAACTGAGACGATTGACGCAAAAAGTTATTGTTATACTAAAATGCATAACTAAAAAGTTATAGGCGTTTGAAGTTTAAAGAAAAAAAAAAATAATAACTTCTAAACTAATTGAATGAGAAGAACCAATTCTTGATAGTTGCTAATGAATATCAAAGACCTTTAATTTGTGAAAATATTGTTGAAATCAAACTTTAAGAAGATGGCTTTTTAAAGTAAGTAAAATGTTTAACCTTCTGGAACTTTTTTGTCCTTAAAATTTTAATTATAAAAAAAATGGCATTTAATAGGCAATTTAATTAAAAAACTTTTTGATCTCTTATAAAGTTTTGATTAAAGGCACCGTTAGGCTTTAAAAAATTAAAAACTAACAGCTAGTCGTGCGATTGTTCAGTCGCAAAAATAAAACTCACTGTTTCACACTAAACAATCGCAACCACCCTGTTTTTGAAAAAATGAGTTTTCCTTTTGCGACTCAACAATCGAGCGACTAGAAATCGCTAGTTAAGGCCTAGCCTAACACTTGGACTCCACTGCGATTTCTAGTCGCGCGATTGTTCAGTCACAAAAATAAAACTCATACAAGGGCACACACAAGCGACTAAACAATCGCAACAATCCTATACATATATGAAACAATGCATTTTATTTTTGCGACAGTACAATCGTGCGACTAGAAATCGCAGTGGAGTCCACGTCTTAGGCTAGACCTCCACTTGCGATTTCTAGTCGCGCGATTGTTTTGTCGCAAAAATAAAACTCATTGTTTCAAATACAGGGGCACACACATGCGACTAAATAATCGTAACAAACCTGTATTTGAAACAATGAATTTTATTTTTGCGACAGAACAATCGCGCGACAAGAAATCGCCAGTGAAGACCTAGCCTAAAGCAGCGGTTCTGAAACAGTTTCCTAGGTCAGCGTTTGTAAAATTCATTTTTACTGGGTGTTTCAGTTTTTTATAGCAGCACTTTAACATTCGATAGAACGTTTAAAATTAATACAAAAAGTTTACATAAACATAGGTTTGCAAACGCTTAGTTTTCGACATACGAGAGCGTGTTCAAATTATTTTTTTTTAAATATCATAAACTTTTAAAAATGACATTTAACTTTCATTGTTTTCATGGCACACGATTTTTTATTATTCTTTATTATAATAAATCATAAATCCTATGAAAAATTAGGTTGCATCCAACAATAAAAAGCCAAGTTTCTCAAAAACGGCCAACTTTAGAGGATTTTGATAAGGGCACTTTTTTGTTTAGAAAAGTACAGAAAATAAAATTTTTTACGATTTTTTATTAAAAAAGTCATAAAGTACAGGGCCTTTCACGCAAAAGTAACACCCCCCTTATTTTCTTACCTATTAAGATATTTTATTTATTCAAAATTCTATTTACTGTAGTTTTTTCTGAAGTTTTCATATATGCCATCAAAACTTTTTTAACTGGAAAAATATACAGGGTGTGCTAAAAATGGCATTTTTTCTTATGGAACACCCTATATATTTTTACATGAATCGATAGATCTTTTTAAGCTGATTCCAAAAATATATATGACTTTGAATTTGGACCAAAAGTGGCGGAGATATTCAAGGTCAAATATGTAAAATTTGAGAAAATTAACATATCTTTTTTTTTACCTTTTAGGATATTTTAATTTTTTGAAATTCTATCTTCTTTATTTTTTTCTGTAGTATTCAAGTATACTTTTAACTTTTTTTAATTCAAAATGATTTTATTAATAATATAAATTATACAAGATTGCCTACAATGTTCCTACATTCGCAGGTTGCCATGATTAAAAAAAAAGTTATAAACGAAGCTGTGTTCTAATTTTTTGATATTTACAGGAAGAATAAAGGAAGTACAATAAAAAGAAAAATCAAAATTTCCTAAAAGGTAAAAAAAAAGTTAATTTTCTCAAATTTTACAAATTTGACGTTTAATATCTCCGCCACTTTTGGTCCAAATGTCAAAGTCATATATATTTTTGGAATCAGCTTAAAAAGATCTATCGATTCATGTAAAAATATATAGGGTGTTCCATAAGAAAAAATGCCATTTTTAACACACCCTGTATATTTTCCAAGTTAAAAAAGTTTTGATGGCATATTTGAAAACTTCAGAAAAAACTACACTAAATATGATTTTGAAAATATAAAATATCTCAATAGGTATAAGAAAATAAGGGGGGTGTTACTTTTGCGTGAAAGACCCTGTACAATGAAAAAAAGTTATGGTCATTTTAATCCGTAAAGAGTATACAATACAGAGCATCCTCTACCTTCTTCAGTAAAACGGTGTCCATAATATACTTTCTCATACCAAAAAACCCCCGTGTACCAACACGTTAAAAATGTTTAGAATGATAAAGAAAAATCTATTTTAAAATTTAATTTGAAGACCTTGTATCTTGAAAACTAAGCGTTTACCGACCTATATTTATATAAACTTTTTGTATTAAGTTTAAAAGTTTCATTTAGTATTAAAGGGTTGCTACAAAAAACTGAAACACCCTTTATGACATTGAAATGGTGTAGATCTTGTAGACCTGAAAAAGTTCATTCAGTTATTAGAAGGGAATGAAAAAGCAATCAAACCTCACCATTAAAATTAGTCTAATTCTAAGTTGTTATAGTTTTGTCTGTTTATGGTAGCATTCTTCTTGAATTTTGGTCTGAGAAAACTTCTTGAAAAATATTCTTATTGACTGGTTTTCATTTTGTGTTTAAGTTCCGACGTATGTACGTATATTTGATATACCTTGTTGATATTTTATACTACATCAAAACTGCACAGGTTTCGGTGTTTATTGTAAATGAATCAGTCGCTTTATTGTCTGTCCGGAACGTTGGGCTTTGTGTGAAGCCCCCCTTTTGTTATATTCCATTTGTCCCTTTCATTACATGTCATTGTTTTGAGTACCTACATAGTTTTAGTGATGGTGTGAGTTGTTTAATATTTAACTCTTGTCTGTGTCTGATTATAATAATAATAATAATAATAATATCATTTAATAGTAATATATTATTATTATGGTTATGTGCTTTTGGATTTTGTTTGATGTCCGATGTGGACATATAGTTATGGTATAGTTATTGCTTTGTTGGTTATATTACCTATCCATAATATAATATGATTATTATTGATTTGAAAGCATGGTAAAATATTATAATCCTTGATGTCCTACATACTGAGGGGATTATTGGAGTAGTATTATAGATAAGGTTATTAATATACATAAAGCGGAAAAATCGGTTTTTGTCCAAATAAATATAGTATCGACAAAATGTTCATCCTTGTACAGGGTGGTCCAGTTATGGTTTCCTCGTTATTATATCAGAAACTATTGGGCCCAAGAAAAAAAGTTTTATATAGAAGTTGTACAGTCTATAACATTCTACATTTTTGAAAAAATATTACTTATACAGGGTGAGTCATTTTCATGTGGCGATATAAAGTTGCATTTTTTAAATGGAACACCCTGTGTTTTATCCTAAATTATGATTTCTCATCCAATTTACGATAAAAAATATATAAGGCTTAATATGCCTATTATTGATAGTTTCCAAGATATTCGAGAAAATATTTTGAATAATAATATTGTATTATGTGGGTGTAGCTTCCACCAGGTGTGTTAGAGCAAGCTATTTTATATGTTTCAATTTCAAAAATACTCATCCAAAACATATTCTTTATTTAGTTAGTTTATAATAAAAAACAAAATATTTTAAAAAATTTGACTATTTTCCAATGCACGGAGAAAAATAGATAATAACAGATATGATATATTTAATACAATTTATAAGATTTGACGTTAAATATAGTGACAAAGCACTAGTATATTAACCATAATTATCTAAATATTATACCCTGAGTTATTACAAAATATAATAATATGTTAATCAAAATTATCATAATTAGTTATAAGTTTTATTTACAGGATTATTAAAAGTAAGTATATCAGTTTTATAAGGTGTATGTAATTTAGTTAATAATATTAATAATAAGATGTATTAAGTTGTATAACAAGATATTATTAAACCAAATATATGTATATATTATAAAAAAAATCATAATTAGTTCTTAAAAATTTATTAGAAAATCTTTTTTAATAACAAAAACTATAACTAATGTGTCTAAACATAATATACATACTAACATATAAATAAATACAAAATATATCTCAAAACGTAACGCGAAACATAATAGGTACTTATATTTCAAATACGTACATATTGTACCGAGAGATCAAAAATTCAACTGATGTGGAGCTGTCAGCATTCAAATTATTTGTTTCTAGATTCTCTGAAAAAATATGTAACATTTTTGTATCTTTAAAAGAAATGTTAATAAATGAAAATTACCTTCATTTTAGTAAATCATCCATAATTTATTTATTACAACAATACAGCATAAGCAACTTACACCACGCAATGACTTCTCTTTATTGGAAACAATATCGGCGCAGACAAGATAGGACAAGGTACCTACTACACACGATGCTATTTGTTGAAAAGCTCGGTGGACAATGATCTAATGTCAAGGACTAAATAGTGCGTTACAAATATAGTATCAGGGTATTATATTTGTATCATAAGAATAAAAATTATAAAAAATAGTTTATATCTGTTAATATCTTAGATAATACTTCGATAAGTTTATGAAATATTGATATTAATTTTTATAAACTTAAGTTTATAGAAATAAGTAACAACATAAATGTATTATCTTTTATATTAGGTAGCCGAAACAAATAACTGTTGTTTATAAGGTTAAAAATAAAATATTTTAGTCCATAACATCTGGGGTTTAAAAGATTTGTATATTTAATGATAAAAACTCATACAATATACAATAAAATATTTGATTATTATTCTTAATATATATTCTTTATCATATAATTCTTAATAACCATTTTTCTCCGTGTGACAGAGCATTATTATTAGCTTCTAGGTCTACTCTATAAAATAATAGTTCTTTGTCAAATACTACGACTTTTTCTTACATATGATATCAATTTAAAGTTTACTTGATTTTTAAGACCAAAAATAAAATTTTCTAGCCAAAAGATAGAACTAACATTGCTCATATAAACAGGCAGATACCATAGTATTTCTAGATATTTTCTCGAATATCTTGGAAACTATCAATAATAGGCATATTAAACCTTATACAAGGTGTTTTTGTTAAATATGATCCCAACTTTTTTGTATGTTGTGTTTTTTGGTTTTTGACATGAAATTATTAAATTTAATAGTTTTTTACAAAAGAATGGTCCACTTGTTTAATTTTGATGTAATGCACCGTTTTTGAGTAAAATCGATTTGAATTTTTTTAACATATTCTGAAAGTGAAGCGTTTTTTTTTGAAATTTTCGAAATAAATATACAAAATTCAGGAGCATGTAGAGCAAGTCAAATGATGAAGAAAACCTTAATAAAGTTTTTCTCTAAAGTGTTTTAAACGGTTTCGGGGATATTTAATAGGGACTTAGGGACTCACTATTAAGGGGCTGTAGCTCCCTTAGAAAGCACTTTAGAAAATAATTTTATGAAGGTTTTCTTCATCATTTGACTTGCTCTACATTCTCCTAAATTTTTTATATTCAGAGAATGTTAAAATTTTTCAAATCGATTTTACTCAAAATTAAACAAATGTATCATTTTTTTGTAAAAAACTATTAAATTTAATAATACAGCATACAAAAAAGTTGGGATAATATTTACCCCCCCCCCCACTTGACACACCCTTGAATAAAATTTTCAGATGATACTGATTTCATATTGTTAAGCATAAAAGAGCTAGTGAATGTACAAAATTTTATTATTATATCTTAAACGGTTTCGGAGATATTTAATAAATATCTACCCTTCTTAGGGGCCTACAATTACGGGGCTGTAGCTCCCTTAGAAAGCATTTTAGAAAATAATTTTATAAAGGTTTTCTTTATCATTTGACTTGCTCTACATGCTCCTAAATTTTGACCACCTATTTCAAAAACACCTTGTATATTTTTTATCGTAAATTGGACGATAAATCATAATTTTGGATAAAATACAGGGTGTTCCATTTAAAAAAATTTAAATTTATATCGCCACATGAAAATGACGCACCCTGTATAAATAAATTTATTTACAAAATGTAGCATGGTATAGACTGTACAATTCTATATACAACTTTTTTTCCTGTGCCTAATTGTTTCTGTGATAATAACGACGACACCGTAACTGGACCACCCTGTACATATTAATAGGTCCTCTCATTTTATTACAACATTTTTCTCAAAGCATATTTTCCACCTGCTTTTCCAACCTCTATTTAATTTCCTTGTACAAACAAATCTTCCAGAAAAAATACAATTCGCTCTCTCGCATCATACATAACTCAATTACCTCAAATTGCAATAATTAATTTACTCCCCAGATTATTTTATTAGAATTTTTTTTGTCCCTGTGAAACAAAAACGCAATTTCATTCCATTCCAATGTAATTTTTCTCTTATAATTGTCACTCAGTAATAATTTTAATACATCACTGCCGCTGGAACGAAACAGAAAGAATTTTTAATTTACTTAAGTCCACCAGGCGGTACTAATTCTATTATGACATTTGCATTTCAAACAACAACATTTTTATTTCGTTATGTCCAACAATATGGAGGCTTTGTTTATGATGGAGAACGCGAGCGAGCCGGGATTTAATCAAGAGGGAAATATCAGCAAAATTGAAGAGATACATGTATACCTACAACAAGTTTTTTAATTCTCTTTGCTGCTTTGACCCTATACACAAAAATTCAAAGCTCCATTTGCAATTCTTTTTGTGTAGACTGTCTTTAGTCTTCAGTTCTTTGTTATTTTAAAGTCTGATTGAAATCTCAGGACCATCCGTCACTTTGTCATCAATATTTCAGCTGAAACCTGGAATAGTTCGAACTTGGAAAGAAATCACGATTTTCTGTCCAATTTGTAAAAAAATTAAAAAGCGTGATTTTTCCATAAAATCTCAACAATAAACCATTTAGTTGCAATGATTTACTTCATTTTCAAATAAAACTAACACCATCCAGTTTTAAACCTGCATGTTAGTGGTGGTGGTAATAAAAATTCAAATTTCCAAATTTACATTTTAAATGCTTTTTCATACACAGTGGTCGCCTAGCGATGCGTAGCTGAAAACTGACTGGGTACTTTCATATAATAAAGTTGGTAACACTACAGAAATATGCATAAAAATCCTGATGAGACCAAAATGGCAAACAAAATTATATAAAACAATAAACCGCTTGGAAATGGGTAGATAGTAAAGAGAGAGAGAGTTAAAGTCGTATGGAAATTGAATTTTAAGTTGGATTAAATCAGGAAAACAGGATCAAGTTTTCTATTGTAGAATGTTCATCAAGTAACTAATGTAAATTAATAAAATTTAAAAGTGTCATAGGATTGATACTATTGGGAGGTTTTTGATATTTTTTCTACTCCCATACTAAGAATTGATTTATTTTATTTACTACATGTACTGTAATGAAATTCATTCCGATACAGATTTTTCATTTCGATACAAGTTTATAACCAATACAGGGTGTCCCAAAAATGTACCAGCTGATTCTACGTTCAAAAATAATGCAAATAGTTTAAATAAATATAGGTTGAAAAATGCTTCCTAAGGAGGCTACAGCCTCCCGAAAGAGGGACCCCAAAGAGGAGTTTTCTGTAATATCTTTGCAACTGTTTGAGATAGATTCATGAAATTTGGTGAGTTTGAAGCTTTTATAATTTGCCACATATTTCTTTTTCCAATTTTCAGAAATTTTGCCAGGGGCGTCACATACAGGGTCGGTGCTGGGTTTATTATGCTCCATATTTTTTGTGGGGATAATTATTAAATTTTTTATATCAAATTTTGAAACTTGGGTTATTTTTACACAAAAAGGTAGTCTCAGTCGATCTTTGTATCTTGAACCGTTTTCGAGTAAAATCGTTTTGAAAAAATCACTTCCATGAAAATTACACTAATAAAAATAAGCACAAAACTAAAATTTATCAAAAGTAGACAATGGATTAAAATTTATAGGTATTTATTACTTTGTTTAGCATTTCTTCGTCAAATATTAATAATAAAAACTAAATTTGAAAATCAAATTTTTTTTTTCAATTTTGTGATTATTTTTATTAGTGTAGTTTTTATGGACGTGATTTCTTCAAAACGATTTTAATCGAAAACGGTTCAAGATTCAAAGATCGACTGAGACGACCTTTTTTGTGTAAAAATAAACCAAGTTTCATAATTTGATATAAAAAATTTAAAAATTATTCACACAAAAAATATGGGGCATAATTTACCCAGCACCTACCCTCTATGTGACGCCCCTGGCAAAATGTCTGAAAATTGAAAAAAGAAATATGTGGCAAATTATAAAAGCTTCAAACTCACCAAATTTCATGAATCTACCTCAAATAGTTGCAGAGATATTACAAAAAAATTCCTCTTTGGGGCCCCCCTTTCGGGGAACTGTAGCTCCCTTAGGAAGCATTTTCAGCCTACATTTATTAAAACTTTTTGCATTATTTTTGAACGTAGAATCAGCTGGTATATTTTGGCAGGTTAATTTTGGGACACCCTGTATAAATGCAACGTTACACCAATATTCCTCCAATATCAAATATTGTCATGAACATCTGCCAGTTCTAACATTTAAAAATTGACAGTTTTGATTTTCTGACATTTCTGAGTTTATGATAAAGTTGCCATATAATATTTATTTTCTTATTTTTCATTATTTTGACTAGTAGTTTATATAGGTAATAGTGTATGCAACTCACATTCAGTGGCTATTAAGGCACTCGTATTCATTACGACACTCACCTAATTCTCATACTCGTGTCTTAATAGCTATCATTAAATGTTCATGGCATAATATAGATACTATTTTGGTTTCTTAAAATAAGAGAATATCCTGATTTCTAAAGCAGCGCTTCTAAAATAGTTTTCTAGGTAAGTTTGCAAAAAAAAATTTTTTTATTAGGAGATTGAAATGATTGTCTAAATCTAGAAGCCAAGAAATTTTTTACATAACCCAAGTAAAAGGTACCTTTATTGTCCTCATAAATTTTGTAAACGTTTTTCTTGTACAAAAATATCATTTTACAATTTTACACATTAGTTCCATAAATATAAATATTTCCAACTGTTTTAGATAATATTCAAAACATCATGCTTAAAAATTGTCTCCATTTAATAATCTGCTGTATGTTTCCAGTGGTTCCAAATCTGTGCAATCATATCACAAAGTGAACATCCCTTTTGATAGACAGATTAGACGAACGCAAAGCGGCATTAACATTAACCATCATATTTCACACACAGTCACTTACAGAGAGACTCAAAATTAGCTACTTTCACTAAACACTAAATGAATATCTGTATGTATGTTTATTTCACAGAGAGATGAGTGCTTCAATTGCGAAATTTATAAAGCTTTATAGGGTTGTTGGGCCTGGCTTTAATATGTCAGGGATTCAAATGAAGCCCAACTAAATATTTAATGAAAATTGTTGTCAAGAATCGAATCATCATTCCTGTTAATAATTTCCAAACGGATTATAATTTAATTAGCGTGCGTTAAGGGCGGGTTTTTAGTACACTAGGTATGAAATGAGAATACCGAAACTGAAATGTGTGTTATTGCGGACGTTGATTTAATTTAAATTAAGCGCTTGGCCGCGAGGGGGGAGGGGGGCAATAAAAGCTTATAAAAATTAAAACAGCTCATTAAATCCAAACGTTTTCCCGCAGGGACCTAAAACGAAACGAAATTATATTTTTACTGCGTCGGTCGCATTCAATTAGCACAAAAAAATGTTGCTACAAACTAGTGCACACTTTAATATATTTGGGCGACTAAATATTTGAAAATGGCCGCACAAAACGGTGAAAACCGGATGTTGCAATTTCCCTCGCCGGAAACAATCAGCTCGGGCGTGATAACGAGTTAACATTTTTGATGCCAATATCAAACATGAATATTCGATCGACTAGTTCAGGGAGGTTGGTTATGAATTTCAATTTAATTGAACGTTTAAGGGACTGAGAGTTACAAAAGAGTGGAAAAATTTGATAGTTGGAGTACGAAAAAGTCTACAATAACTTGAAGATTGTTTAGGGTTTCGAAAACTGAACTGAAAGAATATTTTCATAAATTTTGTGTATATTTTCATTTCATTGTGTCAGTGGCAGTGATGGGTTACAATACATTACAGTGGCTACTCGTAAGTTTATTATATGAAAGTATATAAAAACCACACCACACGATATATTGTAGTTTTTGTCATACCTTCAATCAAAAAATGAGAAGTAAAACTGAAGTACATATTACTTTTGGTCCTGAGAACAAGATTGCCATTTGGTTTATTATGAAGATGAAGGTAGGTCGTCTTTGTCCTATAGTTTTTTATTTTTTTGAGGTTAGATCGGTAAAGAGTCACTTTTTCACCCTAGGGCGAAAAATAGAAATTACTTAAATGAAGTCAACAAGGTTTGGAACAAAATAAATTTTTCTGATTATTCTAATGTTTTTTTTCTGTGTATGTCCGTAAAATGTTAAAAATAGTAGAATCTTCTGTGTATACAAAGCGATTTGACACCACGCAGCACCACGACCGTCATCACCGTCCTCTCTCATCAAATTATTAAACGTAACACGATTTTCAATTGATAAATAGCTCCACAAAGGCTTATTCACTTGACAAACAACTTCCTCCACGATACCTACAACAAATTTCACCATCACAGAGCAAGTTTTCCAATTATCTATGACTAAACTGAGCTGAAAGTTTGTGGGGGGTGGCGGTGACACGGCGGTGGTTTGTCCGCTTGTCCAACCTACAATTCGAAATTAATTAAGAGGATTAAACCGAACTGGCCCGCCACCTTTGAAATAAACTCGAATAATATTAATGTTGGTGTAACTGGAGAAGGAGAATGAGGAGAAGGAGGAGGAGGCAGTAAAGTACCACATGTGTGTTATGTAGGCGAAAGGGACGATGAAATCCGCATTTGCTAAAAGCCACAGAACTGTCTTTTCTCAGATCTTACATTTAGAAAATCCCACCCCCTCCCTGCAGTTAACGTTTCCTTTTGCACATGCCCACTTAAATATTTACTTTCCTTAAAGTTGCTAGTACTTAGTGTAATCCTGCTCAAGCAAAGCAAAATAATAGTCTTTTAATCCCCCGCATTTCTCCAGGTAGATTGTTAAATATGAAATATTAAAGTCCTTCCCTCCACCGCCGAAACGTCCCTGGATCCTAGTTTTGTTTACTTTCATCCACTATAATAATAATAATAATCATGCTGAAGGAATTAAATTAGTAAATCTAACTCTGTATTTGTCCTACTAAGCTATACTAACAGCTATAACTAATAACTAATAACAATACAATACTTAATGTAAAGTTACACAATGTAGTAAGTAGCAGCAATAAAATCTTACTTAGTTGTTTAATGATGAAAAGTTCATGTTGCAATTTAAGCAAAACCAATCCGAAATCCGTGATTGGAATATTAATTTTTGCTGACCACTTCAAGTGCTTTGCCCCATCAAGTTCAAATGGTAAATTATATACCCTCAACTAAGCAAACAGAATCCCGTGCCCGAAACCCCCATTTACAAAACCGGGACTCTTTGGTGCATTTTGTGTCTTTGTATAAATTTATTGCTGAAAACGCGTTAATGGTAATTAGTAAATAACAAATTTATTGAGTTGAAAATAAACATAAATGAAAATTATTGGGAAATAAATTGAAATTTTCGCTGAGGTGCTAGATACAATATAATATATCACACAGGTCAGTTTTATCATTCGGTTCCTTAAATTTTCATAGTTTTATTTAATAAACTCACAATATACAACTGTAATGTGTTACAAGCTACTTAGTAATAGTTTGTTTGCCTAATCGATGTCCCTCTGACACTCTTAATAAAATTCATTTGATGATCCACTATAATGGCAATAATTTCGGTACAAAAAGCAATATAATTACCTATTTGATGTTTATCCACCCGTTTGAGATACAGCATGCACTCTGCATACTCCAATTGTTTGATGAATGTTCATTTGACAATATATTGGCTGGAATTGAATGACGGAAAAAAAGCAAATACAATAGACAGAAATGCGGGTGGTAAAATACAAAGCGAACCCATTCAATGGAACTTTGATTCCAAATTTGATTTGATTAATTTGCCTGATGTTATGATGAAGTTTATTTATTTATAGTCAAAGGTAAGTGATGATCAATTTCGTTTAGGGGCAGTTTTCCAAATGTGGTGAAACTGGTCCTAAATGTTTGTGTTTTTCTGGATAATTGTTCATGAAAGTCTTTTTGTGCATTGTAACTGTTTTTCTCCTGTTTTATTTTTTATTTTTTAAACTTAACTTGAGTACGAATCTTTCTTTGTTTCACAATTGTGCAATAATTACACTCTTTTGTACGAAAACGCCTCTTGTCTTATAACACGCTGCAAAATGATAATTTTCCTTCCACTCTGTATGTATATATTATTTAAACGTTCTTTTAATTTCCCTTTCTCTTTCTTTCTAGGGGTTTGAATGTTCTCAGACGACTTAAGGTGAGTCTGTTCTTTCTATTTTTTTATTATTTTTACATTTTTTGCTATGGATTTTTACACACTTTTGCACACTTTTCTTATTATGAAGCTTTTTTATGTTCAATGTTTTCTTTGATATTTTGTCCAAAAATATTTGTAAAAAACTTTTCGGATATTTTTGGATCATTACTGTGTTTTATGTAGGTATAAGTGTGTGGAGTAAACGAAATGGATATTCAGAAAGTAAAACTTGGAAAAAGTAAGAAGCCAATTGGCTTGTAGTACAAAGTGATGGGGCAGAAAGGACGGACGGTTTTTAAAGCGTAACAAAATTGACAATTTTTGCTTTACAAAAACTTGACAGACTATTGACAGATTTGAGTTCGTAATGAAATAGCATTTGATCCAATTATAAATATACAGGGTGTTCGTGCGAATGTATTAAAACTTCGCAAACTTTTTTTCAAAATAACTCGCTTATATCAAATAATTATCAGAAAAGACAAGGACATTTTTGTACAGAATTAAATTTATCGATTTTTGTAAAAGTATACAGGGTGTTCCATTTATTTTTGTGAATATCTCGAAAACCAGATGGTCAATTGTTTTTCTGTTTTCACCATTGCAATCAGCGGAAAAAATTCTACTAGTTTGCTAATTTAACCGACTTTGTAGCAGAAAAAAAAACATTTTTTGAATGCAACAGTCTGTATATCTTTGCAAAAATCGATGATAAATTAAATTCTGTACAAAAATGTCCTTATCTTTTTTTGATAATTATTTAAAATAAATAATGAGTTATTTTGAAAAAAAGTTTGCAAAGTTTTAATACATTCGCGCGAACACCCTGTATATATTATTTATAATTTGATCAAATGCTATTTTATTACGATTCAAATCTGTAAAAAAAGTTTTTTAAAGCAAAAATTGTCAATTTTGTGACGATTTAAAAACCGTCCGTCCACTCTGTAGTACTTTAGAAACTATAAGACATAAAAAAAAATCAAAAAAGCCAATTACCTAGTGTAACAAAATCTACCTAAATATATTCATATTTTTCTTAAATAACTCATGATTGCTAGAAATTTGGTGATATTTCGGTGAGTTACGAAGATTTTATTGGAAATAAATCTAAAATTACACTTTAAGATTACTTGTTTTTGAATCAATGAGACTTTTCAGGTTTACCCCTTGCAACAGCTAGGAATTCCAGACTATTATTTTTACGTAATCCCATGACAGGATTTATTGGGAGTTACACGAAATTACTTAAGAATCAATGCATTTAAAAGAAAAGAATTGGCATCCGTTTCTATTATATAACTTAGATGTCGCAAACTTAAAAATATTTTAGTTAAAATTAGGAGGACCAAATTAGGAGGACAAAAACTTACAATTTTCATAAAAATGTAACAAATGATTTACATTTCCAAAAATGCATTATAATTCATTTAATTTCCCCGTGCTTAATGGAACAAAGTTTGGACGACCCAAATTTCTTATAAAATTCCTCGAAAATATTGTCCGAAAATTCCAAAACATTCAAACAAATTTCCGAGAGGGACAACATTTATCAGGTAGCCAAACCCCTGGTTAACCATGCCCAAACTTGAGGGACAAAAGATTCGTTTTTTCATAAAAATGCCACAAATATTTTTCCAAAAATTCCGTTAAATTACTCTCAAATACCACAATATTTCGCAAAATACCTTGAAAGACCTCAAAATATAATCAAATATTTGGGAGACAAAAAATTAATTGTTTCATAAAAATGCCATTTAAATACCTCACATTTTCAAAAAAGCCTTTAAATTCCTTTCAAACACCACGACATTCCCGAAATCCAAAAAAAGACTTCAAAAATGCCTCTAAATTCCTTTAATTTCCCCGTAAGTGCTCCTATTAATAGTATATTTCGTATCAAGGAGAAGAAGTGAACTATTTTTGACGAGATTTATGCAGTTGGGACGAGTGACGTGCAAGGGTGTCGTAGGCGCCCGAGCTTCTGTCACGAGTAGCAACTACATCGATCGAGTCAAAAAATGTCCCTTCCCCGTGTTGCGAACGATATTTTTTTTGACAAGTGTATGTTTTCAGTGTCATTTTTTTCATACATCTGTCAAAAAAAAAGTTCTTCATAAAATTTTCCGAAGTTCCAAGAAAGTCCTCGAATTGCCTTACAATTTCTGTATGATTTCCCAAAAAATTCCACAAACTTAGGTAGCCAACACCTCGAAGAAATCTGAATGAGTTACCTACGTCTCCAATCTTTCAAAATTTTACTCCAGTATTTTTTTCATAGACATAAGCTCGACGTCAAGTAATACGTTAAAAGAAATATAAAAATATTATATAATTGTACAAATTTCTGACTCTCCCTAAAGTTTTTCTTACTGTGCACCACTGACTTGCACTTAAGTCCAATTCGATGGCAATTATTAGATATGAAAGAGCAAACGGCGGGGACGGCACAGGGTAATATTCAACATCAAAAAGCATTTTGGCGGCGAGTCCAAGCGAATATCACCCGCTACACGAATTACATAAGAAAGCCGAGGATTGCCAACTCACTTAATTATTCAAAACTGTAATAATGTTGGTATGAATAATAAGTCAAGCGTATATGGCTGTGAGGTTGGCAATACATAATAGATGGAGTTGGTGTTTAATTATTAGCGGGGCTCGGTGAAACACCGGTGAAATTTTACTTTAGTCTCTCCATTCTGCTGCTGGTGGTTTATTTGACCTCGCACACACATACACACACACTGGAAAAGCCTTTTCTCGTTTCCCGCAGACATCTTATTGTTGCGTTTTCGGAAAGGGGGACTGGCTTTGTTTTCCACAGCTTTTTATTATTTCGACTTGATTAAATGCCGGCACACAGTCAACTTGTGCAGTTTGGAGGCCATTTTTTATTTACCTTTTTGGACCATTGTTCTGGAAATTACTGACGCAAAACCACGGGAATTGTTTATAAAGCAACGCAACGCAGAGCAATCGTTTTAACATTTATAAGGATGAATTTCTCCAGGAAAATTACAGCTATACTGCGGAAAAATGCGTATAAGAGGTTCATCTGCAACGCGGTTGAAGTTTTAGTGTCGTGGAATTTGCAGTAATTTGTCTAAGAGAAAATTACGAAAATTTAGGGCTTTTGAAGGAACTAACTTGATTGCATTAACAGAAATATGTAATTCAAAGGCTACTTGTAGTTTCTTATGTAACTAGTGTTAAAAGTATTAATTTTTCCAATTCTCTCTATTCAAAAAATAGACTGTAGTTAACTATAACTGATATATTACACTTCATTGAATATTTGTTTATTCAAATTTAACTCTTAGAAAAATTTGGGTAATTTTATCTGACAGCTAAACTCTTAGTCAACAAACTCATCTGGCCGTTCAATTTACTACGAAGATGAATAAACAACCCTAATTCATAAAAAACTATGTATATGTAATAATGTGGAATATCGAAATAATATTGAAGCAAGAAAAACCGAAAATTGACGTCAAGCCAACCAAATTAATGCACACTGTACCATCTGTTTTGTTACTTATCTATATTACAACTTGTCAAAGATTGACTATGTAATTTATAGGCTTGCCACACTAAGAACGTCGATTGATTTTCAATCAACTTTGCATATATCTTGGGCTTTATGTTGACAACACCCCAACACTACCAGGATTTATCTGTTTTATATCAGGACAGTTAATAAATGAGCTTTGGAAATTGTGTCGTGGAAATTACGCAGAGAAAAAATATCGATATGAAACCATTTGATATTTTGGTGGATGCGCCGGTGCCAACAAATTAACATCGGCGCATCCACCGAAATCTCAAGTGGTGTTATACATAAATATTCGATCAATTTTCAGAGTTGTAACTTTGGAGCAGGACAATATTTTTCGGAATTATTTACGCTTTTAAGAAGCTTTTATTCGTATATTTAAAAAAATCTTTAGGTTTGGTTTTAAAATTTTCCGCTTTGGATTTTTACTCATTCTTCAAATTTTTTCTGGACATACACCTTACGAAACTAAAATTGCAATTTTCTCTCGCGCCTGCCATAATAAAACTCCTCCAAAAAAATGTTAATCCTCAGCGCCGCCTTGTGCCATGTATTACAAAGACAAGGACAAATCCTTGCAAATCCAATTGTAAAACATCCAACAAAGTACAATAGTAGGAAAAGCAGAAGGGCAGAGACGGGTGATACGGCGGCCCAACAATAAAAAATTCACCATCCAATTTCATGTTCTATATGCGCCACGGAAATATTTCCGTCTTTCCACTATGGCGAAAGTGTTGCCGTATGGAACATTATCCTTCCCACAAAATGACCACCGGTTGCATATTGTATCTGGTGCATTATTCATGATGGAAAAGAAGTAGAGTGATCGCTGAGGTGGAGGCGGGGAGGTGCTCTAGGCCAGGGCGTTGTTTACATGTTAAAATGCTAGGAAATTGATAGGAAAACTCTCTGATAAAAGGTATTTTTAGACAGCGTGCGCTTCATGCTAACAAGAACCCCACTGAATATATCGTTTCTAATGGATTTGCCCCGAGAGGACGGCGCGGGTTTTCCTTGGAAATATTCATTAAAACTCTTGCAGGATTACTTTTGGTTTTGACTGTATTCCATGGAGGTACACACAGATGAAAAGTTTTCAAAATAAAAATATTTTACTTTATTTCTAATAAATATATCATTATAATACCTTCCATGGAATTTCCACTACGTCCAAAAGCCCCAGAAAATGTGTTAATTAATTTATAAGATATAAACATTACTGACAAATGAAATCACAAATCTCATCTGACAGCAATAATATATTATTTAAACGAAATATTCAAATATCTTGATTAATTATCCAGATTCAGAATTAATGTTTAATATTCTAAATACCTAGTGCAACACACATAATATAGGTATACATTTTCAAATTTTCCGCTGAAACTTTTTTACTTTGACTGTAGAGAGTAGAGCGATTGTAACGCTAGGCACGCCTCCTCAGGGCTATTTTAAGATTGATCGGACTATAAATATACAGGGTGTCCCAGTTTATATCGTCAGGATTTCACCAATCGATAGTTTAGCGAAAATTAAAGGTGATTTGGCTAATAAAGTATGGTCGAATTTTGCTTTCTTTTTGATATACAGGGTGTCTTATTTTCGACACTTTTAAGGGGTATTGGAGTTATTATCAAAGACAGAGTGTTGCGGTTTTCAGTTTAATTTCCTATACTTTTTTACGAAAGGAAAGATTCCGGGGTCAAATTAGTCATGGCTCTCTTAGTTTTTATTCTACCAGAGTGATTCTGAAAATCTTTGTTTTTTGGACACCCGTCGTATTTCCGTTAAGGTTCTACTTATCTAAAAGGTGAAAACTAATCTTGATAGAGTTTTTTATGTAGAGTTTAGTAACGTAGGCAGTTTTTATTTAAAAAGTTTAGTTTTGAGATAATAATTAAACTTATTATGATATTTTAAATGGCACACCATGTATATTTTTTTTATATTGATTAAGTAAAATTTGGAATTTTCAAAAATATATACCTAGTTGTTTATATTTATTTTGAAAATCAAACTCAAAATTCGATGTTTTTAATAATTTCTTTATTTGTAAGTATAACATTAACATCATACATTTTATTGTTTTGAGTTAAGTTATCAAAAAATTGTAAGATACAAAGAAGTTTCTAAATTGAATCAGAAATTGTCTCTGCATATTGGTGTTGCAAAAAAAAACAGTGGCGTACGTTTTAATAAATAAAATATTTTTGAGGAAGCCTGTACGCACGCCTCTGTTTTCTAAATAAAATAATTGCAACTACTATTATTAGAGAATACAAAAAAATATCTATCCAAAATTTCAGAAGTCTTACTTTTTTTATTATTGATTTATAGCAAATTATATAAAATAATGTAGGTATTTTCTTCACCAACAAAAAGGAAGCCAAATTCGACCATATTTTATTAGACAAACCACCTTTAATTTTCGATAAACTATCGACTGGTGAATTCTTGATGATATAAACTAAGACACCCTGTATAGGCAGATGAAATAAGAATTTAAAAAAATCCAATGTTTTGACATTTATTTGTAAATCCGTTGCAAAACAAGATTTTTTACGTTTATCTTCCATATTATGTGATATTATACATATTATACAGGGTGATCAGTAATTGGCGCACTCCGCATACACGTTATAGAGCACATTAAAATTAAGGATAATCTGCAAAGAAAAATTAAATCTGATGGTTAGTTTCCGAGTTATAGCGTTTCCCTCATCCAAGTTACAAGCTAATTATTTTCATAACCAAGACAAAAATGAGTGAATAATTCATGCTACTATAATCTCTGGATAAAATGCAATATGATTTGTTCAATTTTTTTCACAAAACCTCTAATACAAAGAAATTGAAAATGTTAAAATTTAATAAAATACCTAAATTTGAGATAATTTTGAAGTTTGGCAACCTCTCAAGCTCCTCTTGGGATAAACTAAAATACCTTCTATTGCCATGAAGCATGAAAATATTAATAATGAATTTCAATTGTTGTTTCTGTTTTTTAATAAAATTGACAGTACTAAATTAGTTTGACAAGTTCTCGCATCAGAATACATTGAACGTTTCTCTTTTTTTTCTCTTCACCCTGTATAAGTTACATCCTCTTGCTCGATATAATGAAGACATTTTTCCCAATGACATTAATTTCAGCACAGTAAGGGGTAGGGGTTTTTGTGGGACCAACACATGGAATTTCAGCCACAAAATGAACGTCGCCAGGTAAAGGCGGATGTAAGGGAAGTACGGTTACCCCCAACTTCATAACTAAATTAACATAGTTCCGACGATGTTACTTATGCCCTAATATTTCATCATCTTAAATTTCTTACTTGTAATCCATAGATAATTACTCCACTGTACTTAGACATATTGCATAGCTCATAGCATGTTGGAAATTATTTATTTTACGTTCAAACTAAAATAATACAAAACTTCTTTCGGTAAAACCTGTCAGATATTAAAAGTACCTGTACTTTTCGAAAGTTTCCGGGTATAAGGAGCGTATAATTAAATAAATTAAAAATCAAGAACGTGTAAAAGTTTAAAAGAAAAGGTTCATATCAAATTAAAATTCAAAGCAGCTGGAAAAATCAGTGTCTCTTTTAATTAAGAGAATTTGCGCGGCGCTCTGGATAGAGAGATGATTAAAAAAATCGTACAAAAACATTTCCTTTGGCCCCTCATGCTATACAGCTTGACACAAGATTATAATATCGTCGTGTTATTAAAGTTTCTTTATGCGCCCAGTTTTGTTCCAATCGCAACTGGTGCAAATATTGTGCAACGGAAATTTGTTTGCGCGAAAAAAGTGTGTAACTATGGAGAAAAGGTTACCGTACAGTCAAATCAAAACACAAAATTAAAAACTGCATATCCCATGTATGTAATTTTGATTAATCCCATTCATGCCTAATAAAATGTTATTCGATGTTTAAATGCAAATTGCTATTGTTTGTTCAAAACAAAATTATGTTTTATTACCTGTGGTACTAGTAGAAATTGTGTTTATGAAAATGAAGGTATGAAAAATTCACATTGTGAATAAATGATATTTTATTAAAATTTCTGTTATTACATCAGGAAACTTGATCAAGAAACCTGCTAAACATATTTTTATTTCTAGGCCGCCCCCAATTTCCACAATGCTGCTTTGCAGACAATAACAACTCGTCATATAATGTGATACTTGTATAAATAACTGGCGCATCAAATTTCATAAATTCATCTGTTGCCATTAGTACTTGGAGGCCAAAGGGTCAGACAGCCATAAACGAAAATGATCTCAGCCAGTGCGCTATACAGTATTATTTAATTAACCCCAAGCACGCCAACGTACACGACAATAGACTCCAATGAGTCTTTTATTGTATTTAAGAAAATTGTTATTAATTTATGTGATGGTTGAATAACTTTATTTAATCCTGAGCAGTAATAGCTTGTTTCTACGGGGGTTTTCAACTGGAAAATGTGCGTGGATAAGTACATGTGGAGGATTATCTGTTGGCGGCTACACGAAAATAATGAAGGAAAAATATTTCGCCTTGGGGCGGTTTTGGTGGAAATTTTTGCTTCAAAGCTGAAAAACCGGATTTTTGTGCCGACAGCAAACGCAAATTTGCTGCGTGGAAAATGTTTATTTTATATTATAAATATGCCCCGATATGTTTAATTAATTATTATTATTTAGCTGAAATTAATTGTTTGTTTTAGTGAGGTAGACAATAGAAAACAAATATTGGTAATAATAAACTGTTTTTTTTGTTACGGTTTTATTATAACTGTGCTTTAGAGAATATCTGTCAAATCAACTAAATTTCTATAATATTTCTCCTTCGTTGATATTTTTTTAATTTCATTATAAAAATTTTCATTACAAAATGTATGTAGATAGGTATGTTCTGATGGAAATTTATTACAAAGTTTATGAGCAATTGCAATACCTATTATACCATTCTTTTATTTCAACATATCCAAACAATTATTATTTGCCAACAGTGATTTTCCAAATTTTATTGCTATACTTTCTCAACACTTTCTCGAGATAATGTTAAATTACACCGGAAAGGAGGGGGAAGTCAATATAATATAACTATAGTATATTATACTATGACGCTATAATGACAGCTATTATTCCTGAGGATGAAAATTACAACTCGAGCGAGCGAAGCGAGCGAGTGTTGTAACATCCGAGGGAATAATAGCCATTATAGCGAGTTGTATACTATACTTTATCTGCGACGAAAATCCATCTTCAATATCATTTTCCACATTTTCCATTACAAAATGACACAACACGTACAACACTATCAGTATTTTGACAATTATTTATTTACAGTGACATTTTGTTTGTCTTGGTTTCCATGGCTATTTTCAATTTCACAGAAATTGCGATTGTTATACTATTTTTTCATTGGTTTACAAGTATGGAATAATGGAATTTGTATGGAATAATGAGATTCATTATATTGCAAGAAATACAAATATAATACATATATTATATATTAGTCGTAGATAAAAAAATTTTATACTCCTATACGCCTACTATACAATTAGGAGTTTAGATTTTCAAAAAGGGCCTTTTTTTATTTTAACATAAATTTTACGTTGTAAATGAAATAATTACAATCATGTTTCTAATATTTATTTGATTGGTCATGACGTCACATCTTATTAATGCATCGTCGTCTGCTCTCCCGGTTTACGTTTATGTGAGTTTGTTTTTATTAAAAAAATAGTATATTTTACAACAAGACATGAAGATACCGTTTTTCCTTCGTGAGGTGAGAATTGTACACGAGCTGTGTAGCAGCGAGTGAGGCAATCTCACGAACGAAAAAAAAACGTATTTCATGTCGAGTAGTAAATACTATTTTTTCTACGATACTGTAATTTATAAATTGGATTAGAAACTACAACATTTTTTTAAATTTATTTTTGGTGACAGTTTTCAAGTGAAACGTCATAATTATATTTTAGTTTTTATTTTAACTATTTTAAGCTTATTTATATATAAAATTTTCCAAGGGAAAGTGAATGAATTGATATTAAAATAGTATATTGTAATACAAGTGCGGAAAAGACAATACGAGTGAGAAATTTGCAACGCGAGCGATAGCGAGTGCTGCAATCACACGATGGTAACTATCAATTATGTTGATTATATAACTCATCATAAATTCAGCCAATAGCTATTACAAGTTTTACATAGTTACTATGTATTGATAAGCGAATATACCCCTTGACGACGTGGTATAACCGTTTTCGTATATTCGCTCCTCCAACAATGTGAATTTTGTCATAGTTACATTTTTTGATGTTTATTAATAAACGTCAGAAAAACAATTTGTTTGTCAATTCTTTATATAATCGTAACGAATACCACTCGAGCAAACGAAAATAATCGTTATACTAACCTCGTCACTCGACGTATATCCTTAAAACACCACTCGAGCTAACGCTCTCGTGGTGTTTCGCAGAATACGTCTAGTGACTCGGAAGTATAATCGATTATTTTCTATGCTCTTGTGATATTACTACTGAATATCAACTGATTAAATAAAGCGAAGAAAAAACGTGAAAATCGTCAAAAAGCTGAATCTTGGTCTTCCATTGAAAAATACATAACTTCGCCATTTGTCCATGGATTTTCATCACTAGCAGCTTGTTTTTTTCCTAAAAGTGTCAGCTTCACGTAAAAAAATTTGAACTAAACTTATCTTTGTGATTTCTATTTTTTCCAGGACGATATGTGAATTTTCGACATCAATTTTGACCAAAAAACCCGACTTTTTCAACTTATTAAAATCGCTAGCATCTGAACTACTGGGTCGATCTCAAAACTATGTTACCTTTAATTTGAGTGCTTGTTTGGCCAAATCGGACAATTAGATCTGGATATATACTCAAAAACGTCGAAAGAATTCCGAAAATTGAAAAAAAAATTCGAAAATTCATATCTCGAAAACGCTTCCATGAAAAAAAATTTAACTGTGATTTTCGTGTTTAGAGGATCAAAATACATGAGAAAATCAGAGTGAGATATGGTGGGCATAAAAATTTTTCGATTTTGTAAACTAGTGTTATCGAAAAATTGATTTTAGGTCTTCCACAAGAAAATTATGGCGAATCAGTGTTTGGTTATGAATAGTGACATTCATTGAAAGACTATGAATGTTTAATAATAAATAATAATAAAATGAATTTATTTACAAAGTAAAACGATATTACAATTCTTCAGATTATTATAGAATTAATTTTATCTATAAATAAAATAAAAATAGAAAAATGTTTAGATTAGGGTAAATAATTAAAAATATGACAGATTCGAATTACGCTTGTGTTTACAACGATGTGACATCACGCCGATCTTCTAATATATTCGGCTGTTTCCGGACCGTCTTCGGTTTATTAAAAAAATTAGTATTTTAAACATTAATTACTAGTTTTTTTTAAGACCTTTTTTGAAAAATGTGCAGACTCCTAATTTTTTAAGGCCGTGTCTATTCATCGGGGCAGATGTGCGCATGCCTTCATGCCTACTTTTCGACCCGATGATTAGAATCGCGCTCTAATCGTCGGGGCATCATCAATATATAGGTACTTAGATAAATATTCCACATCTGTTTGTCTGAAACAGGAAAGTCAAAAAAATATAGACAACCAAATTAAATATAAAATTTTATTAGGAAGTTTGAATATGAAGAAAATTATAAAGCACCTCTCGATTTACAGTTTGAAAAAGTTACAAATTTCTATAATAATAAAAATTGAAATAATATAACAGAAGAATGTGTTCAGGGCTTCAAAAAACAATATTTAACATATAACAACTAGAACAAATCATTTAGAATCAATTAACAATTGATTAACAAGATTAAACAAGTAGTGGATAATAAAATAAAATAAAATATTTTAAAAGAAAATGAAATAGATATTTTAAAATAAAATAAAATAGACATCAAACTTCCAAGTTAAAGCAAATACACTACCGCAACAGAAAAATTAAACTTGAGAGCAGGTCTACATTTTACATGTGTGGTCGGTTTAAAGCAAAATGCAAGGAAAAACGGGATTAATATGAAAGAATATAAATATTACTAGCATTTGTTTTATGCTTTTACGTTACCTAATAAGATTTTATATTTAATTTTGTTTTCTCAATATTTTTTTAGGTACTTGCCTGTTTTAGACAAACAGATGTGGAATATTTATCTAAGTATATTGATGGTGCCCCGAAGTTTAGAGCGCGACTCTAATCATCGGGGCGAAAAGTAGGCAAGGAAGCATGCGCACATCTGCCCCGATGACTAGTAATTTTACCTATATGCCAGGGCGCCCCGACGAATAGTCACGGCCATTTTTTAAACACTCAGTGTTAGAATGAACATATTACTTTATAGTCGTCTAAATATCGGGTGTTCATTAAAATTTCACCTCTAGTTGGCGTTGAAGAGTAGTTTATGAATGAAATAACGCGTCAGTTCATTCATAATCGACTCTTCAACGCCAACTTTGAGGTGAAATTTAAATGAACACCCGATAGTATATTGCTCAATCCAGCCAGAAAAGTACATCTTTTCCGGGCGAAACAAAAAGGGGAAAGGCGAGGCATAGCCGAGGCTCTCCATTTTTTGAGGCCCGAAATATTATTACGATTCAAGATCGGTAGGTGCCTTATAATAGGAAGAGAAGTTAGAAGAACGATACCGAAAGGGTCGAGTCCCGCTAATTTTCGAATCCTATTATAAAAGGCGTCTACCGATCGTGTATCGTATAACATTTTTTGCGCTTCCGACTTAATAAAAAAATATATGGTTTGACATTTTTGACAATTACAATGACAGAATCAAAAAGAAAACCGTAAAAGTCCTTGTTCACAATGGACGTAAGACGCAAGTAGTACATAAACGTAAGATTTGCGTTTACTATAATTTTTACGTACTGTTCACAATGTTCGTAATAATTATGTAAGTACTAATAGTGAAACAGCGCAAGCGTCAATTTGAATTTAAATTTTTTGGATTTGTTAGGGGTTAACTTTTGCAGTTTGGGTAGGTATTTTTTAAAAGTGTGCGGAGTGTGTTAAGTGTCAATAATTTGGTATTATTTACGGTGACAATATAAACAATAATAATATAACAATAACCCAATTATTATTGCTTCTGTTGGAGAGAAGACTGGCAGAAGAAAAAAGTGAAAACACTGCTAGGAAAAACAAGCGGCGGTGGAGGGTCCGGCCTATAAATTGTATCAATAGTTCGATATCCAAATCAGCCCGATCAGCCGCCATTACTCAAAACAAAGCAAGCACCAAGCACTGTTCTTTCAAAATTAAATGAAAGTACCTATAGTAGAAAGGATATGCAATGTGCATAGATGAAATACTTAGGTTAGGTTTTCGTTCAGTGCCTTCACTTCACTTTGCTGTTACCAACGTACCATTGGGAGCTAACCGAAAGTACCTAGAATTTCCGTAAGAAATACGTTAGGATTACATAAACAGTTTCAACTTGACCTTTTACGTTTAACCAAAAAATGTACGTAAACATAACATTTACGTAGATGCATTGTGAACAGTAACATTATTATCCCATTAGCCCAACTTTACGGATTACGGAAATTTTATGTACTTCTTACGTCTTACGTCCATTATTGTGAACAAGGACTAATGAATTAGAAACACAACCGTAATGAATATAACGGTATTGTTTATCATGTTTGCTGTGCATTTAAACTCAAAGAAATATTATTGAGAAATTTGAAGCAACCCAAATTAAATGCAGATTAATTCCACATAGAGACACCGTTTGTGTTCAGCACAATAATAATAATTATCATTATGAATTTATGCTTATAAAATATACTGCAGATATTTGCACACATATGCAATTAATAAAATGTAATTTTCCAAATTAATATATGTAATTCGGAGAAAATTTTGTTAATGTAAATATGACAAATCCCCCCAACTAAATCGCAATATTAAAATGAAAACAGAATAACAATTACTAACCACACCACCATACAGTTTAATTAGAACGAATGTTCGAATATTGTGCTGCAGATGAATGCTATTTTAATATTGTCTAATTTGGGGTTACAATTATTAAATTAATTAACTCAAAAAAAAAAACGGGAGCAGCGAGCGTGTACACAGATACCACCGAGTAATTAGATTTTTTATTGTTATTGTTGTCCAAGAGCTGAGCAAATTAATATATTTTCTCTAGTTCAACGAGAAGAAACTAATTTAATGTAACTGAGGTACCTAAACAGATTGTTTATTTTATTATTAAACATGGTAGCTTCATGGAAGGATCAGTGAAATTGGCTCGTAATGGAGAACTATATACTCCAATTTTATTAGTATCTTATCATATTATTGATTGTTAGGTGCACAGTGTCTCTTTTTTTGTTTGAATCCTAATTTGCCATGCCTAGCTTTTTGGTAAACAATCTGTATGTGTTCCTATATGGATTTTGGTTTCGATCTACTGATACGTGCATTACGTAGTTATTTTTAAGTAATTTTCTGGATTGTACAAACTTATTAAATATGCTCTGGCCAAGCTTGCATTATTTATTTTATAACAAATTTAATTATAAGCGAGTAGGAAATTTCAGCAGCGAATCGCTCTCGCGTTTTGATTGAACATTTGCCTTCAGGTGGAATTATTTAATATTGCATAAGGAAATTCTGCATACACAGGCAAACACATAGATTTCTATACATATAATACACACACATATGCACATACAAATAACACACATTGTAGTAAAGTGAGAGGCTAAAATCCACATTTTAGTTGAGTTGGTCATTTTGGTACTTAATTTAATATGTGCCCATAAGGGATTTAGCCATGAAAGTGTGCGCGCGCTCTCTAGCCCTGAAAAGTCCACAAGCTTACAGCAGTAATTTCTAATGTGTATTGTTCTTGCTTTCTGACTATCTCGGGGGTTCGTAACAAGACCCAGCTAGATTCTATTTCGTGCTAGGCAAATACTTGGTACATTGTTAAAACCCCATCTGGGGAATATTTAGTTAACTGTTTACTTTTCCAGCAACCAAGACAAATGTTATTTGTTTTATATTTACGCTATGTAAACATTTTATGGGTGGTTAGAGTTGGGGCTTGATCGCAAGGGAAAAATTTTGTTCGGATTTTATAGCAATTTTTTGATGGAGCTGCGTCACATTGACAGGGGTGGATCTAAGTTTCTGATGGGGCTCTGAGCATAAATAGATTTAAAAGAATGTTGGGAAAAGGTGAAGGTGGGGTTAGAAAGGTTTTTAAATAACGAAAAAATAGTCTTTAGCCCAGATGCAACTTTCTGGATGCCCTGGGCAAGGGTCCGTCAGATCAGAACCTCAACCCAAAAAAGTCCCTGGATTTGATCTAGAAATTGAACTGTGACTGTATTAAAGCAAATGCAATACTTTTCGTCATTTTGTACCACTCAGTAATGATACGACTATGTAAACAGTACAATGAATTCTGCTTTCATTAAACAATGTATGATAAATGTTATTAGGTATAGCACAGAATTGTCGTATCCTTTCACTGTAAACAAAAAACCATTTAAAGATATTTGAAAATGAATAATCAATTAGCACCGTGACCTAAGCATATTATATTAGTCGCCTCCTTCGCTGATCATCAAATATGCCAGTTTTGGCCGTGTACGTATAACATTTTTATACGGCCCAAATAATTTTGCAAAAATAGGAAGAATTCAAAACTGCTTTGTTAAATATTAAATTATCTGATGGAAATTGTACTAATTTTTGCGTCTTAACTTTTCCCACACCCGAGTCTTTCCTTTCATTTTTGTGGATAATAATGCATCCAATCTGAAATAGTAACTGATTAGTTTCCGCTTAGCCTTGTCCAACAATGGGCCTCATGATTTTATTATACATAGTTCGATAATAATCGGAAGTGCACAGAACAGCGGAACCAAATTTCAATGCGAATGACCGCCAGTTCTGAATATTGTTAAATTATACTTGTAGGTACGAAAAAATGTAACTAGTTGGAAAATTAATCGTTGGCTTTCAATATGGCAATCGAAATTAGTTATTATTGATGCTATGTGCTGCTGTTCTATTTAAAATTATAAAGTTGGCTGTCCAATCAGAAAAAATGAGAATCGTGTTATAGTGGGTGGTTTACTGTCTATTTTATGATGCCAAATTTATATGTTTGCTCCAATAGTTAAATATTTATGTGTGTCTGTTTGTATTGCTTTTATCATTTTATACAAATTGCTTCCATTAATAATAGCTCAACTAAAACCAAACATCCTACTATATTACAAACGAAAATAAAACGTCTAATTAGCCTGGCTGGATGATGTGCACGATCTAAATAGTTAGTTCAAATTGTATTTTTGTTTCCAAACAAAAAACCCAATGAACAAAACCACCAACAGCAGCACGATTTTTCCGATGTTTTGTATAAAATTACCAACCAACCCACCAACTCCCTTTTAGCCTCGTTTCAAACTTTTAATTAACAAGTAATAGGGGCGCGAGGGGACAACTAGCGACATATTCATTGGTTGTGAAACCGTTTTCTATAGAAAACCTAATGAAAGGCACAAAACTCAACTAGAACAATAGGTGTAATGTACACCCCATACACACAGTTAAAACATTCCAAATGAATTCAATTCGTAATCTCCATTTGAAAGTTTCCAAAATTGTAAGCTTTTCATAAAATATTGCAAAGTTCGTTTTTCCGGTGAAATCAACTGTTGACACTAAAAGCAAAGTCTAGTAGCTACTAGTTGCTAGTTGGTTGACTCTTTGATGATGTGATGTGTTGTATATCTCAAGTTAAATCACAGTTGGCCCCTTCGCGCGCATATCTTTGCCATGTATATTCAGGAACAGGATCAGGAACAGTTTCACTATGTGAAGTGGAACTTGTGTGATTAGGCGCAATGCATATACATCACATGTTTATACTCATGTTTATGTATTATTATTCACCTAACCTCCCTTCTTGCATATACACTAGTTTATTTGTGATGTGATTTAGTCCAAAGTATACAACATATACACACACATCGTCTCTGATTAAATTCAACTAATTTGCTGTTGCATTAATTAGCTTAGCTTAGCTAGTTGGGGATGTGTTTACTACAACAAGAAAAACTTGTCAACGGGTTGATTAACTATTTTGTTATGCGTCCAATCTTTGTGATTTATAATGCAACTATAAATTTAAAAATATATGATGTAGCCAGCATATGAGTTCCATATACAAACCTAACCACATTTATATTTTGAATTTATTGTATGCAAGGGTAAATGATTGCAAACTCTGAATTCAAGTGTAAAGCTATGAATTTGTAATATTATAAGAAATATTTTAAATTAATTTCTGCACCGTTTGGGATTTCCTCTTATAAAATACGACAATTAATTATATTATAGATATTGCATCGGAGTAAAAATCAGAAATTTTCCAAATTTCTAAATATGACCGTTTAAAAAATCTATTCGAAATCTATATTTTTTCACTTTTAACCAAGAAATTCTAAAGTATCTTCTACCGTGTTGATGTGTACGTACATTTGATGAGAAAATTTATTTTTCTTACTGTAAGCGCAATTAAATTAAATTATTTTCCATAATACTGATATTTTTTCTGAGTTAAGGCAACATCATTAAGCTTTGTAAAACTATATTCTTAATTAGGTACTGAGAATCCGTTAATCCGATGTATAGTTATGAATTTTCAAAGTGGACCATGTAGTTTTTCTTCCATTCCCGGAAAAATTACCTAAAGTAGCCATGATATTGATGACTTTTTTCTTAATAAAGAGATATTGGGTTTACAAAATTATATTCTAAGTGAAAACTCGGAAATCTGGTGTAGAGCTTTTAGTTTACCATGATTGATGAAGAGTTTTAGTTTTTCCCATTCACGCAAGAATGATCTAGATTGCCTTTCATAATGTTAATGATTTCTTTTAATAATGTCAACACTTGGCTATATAAAAAGCAAATTTCCTCAATATCCGCTTCCAAATTTATATATTTTTTTAAATCAGTCACTTTACGATTTTTCAAACTAATTCGCTTGCAATTGGATTATCTAATCTAATTTAAGTGACGTTATGGTTACTGTTATTGTTTTTATTTACACGTTTTGAGGGCCCTTGAATTCATTTTGACTATTTTCGCTATGATGTCTGTCTGTCTGTATCCACGATACGACGACACGACGGTCGAGGTAAACATGTGTCTCATTATATGGCTGCCAAACGGAAGGTCCCGGGTTCGAATCCCAGAAGGACGGACCATTAGTTTTTTTTAATTTTTCTGGTTACTATGGTACCGAAAAAATAATAATGAATAAATAATAGTAGTTTATGCAACAAGGTAGGAATTGAGAGATTCTGACGAGTATGAAAATTGCGCCAGAGCGAAGCGAGGCAGAATCAATTCCTACCGTGTAGCATACTCTATTTTTTCTCATACCTTTAAGAAAATGGCCATTTCTTTTGCGTGAAACGCGCGAACAAATTAAAACAACATAACACTGACATTTTGCTTGACACTGTGCGGTGAGCAAATCACCTTGACAACGCATAAACAAACACAAATAACTCCTGCATATCAGTAAAGGAATGGCTATCCAAGGGGGCAATGTTACCCCCACTCCTTATTTTCCACGACTACCCTAAAAAGACGACTTTATACCTCCATTTCATTCAAATAAAGTGAGTAATAGGTCAAAAATCTAAAATAAAACACATTTTTGTCGTATTGCAATAAGTGCGACAGAGACTATTTGAAAATTGCTGGAAACCCTCAAAATTTTTACAAGAAATTTAACTTAATTTCTTTAGGAAAAGTCATTATTGTGATACTATCCGTATAAGAAAGTCATGTGTTGGACACATCAGATATTTTTTTATAATTATTGCTAACTTTTGGTTATACGAAGTAATCAACATTTTAACCTAATAACAATAACACAATGAAATAAAACAATTGTAACATAAAAATTATTAACGAAACTAAAATATCCTCACGCCTCGTATAAAAACCCAAATTTTGTCATAATCCGCTTAGCGGTTTTAAAATTGTGGCACTTTAAAGTTGGAAAAAAAGTCCTCTATAGTTTTTGAGTAATGAGAATTGGAACTAAAAAATATTTGCCTGGAAATTTAAAATACAAGAATTTGATTGGCTTTTTTGCCATCTAAATCGCTAAATGGCCAATGAAATTAATGTATTTTTAGTTCCCATTCTCTCCGCTGTAAAAATGGACTTTAGATGGCACTGGAAACGTCTCGGATTTGTATGTGGAATCGATCACTTAATGAGGAATATGGTACTTCTATATTATATTACAATTCGCAAGCAAAGAAAGAAGAAAACTGCTTTTTTCTACTCTTATATATGAAAATAGCCATTTTTCCATGACATACTTACTCTACTTCTAAATTTTTCTCTACTGCGAAAATAGTCATATTCTATCTAGAGAGAGAATATCAAAATTTCAAATTTATGATTCTCTTCGTAATTTTTTTAACGAAAACACTATATGCACTTAATTTACATAAATTTTCAATATCAATTCATTCACTTTCCATGGAATATTTTATATATAAAGCTTAAAATAGTTAAAATAAAAACTAAAATATAATTATGACGTTTCACTTGAAAACTGTCACTTTAAATAATTTTAAAAAATTGTTCGTGAGATTGCCTCACTCGCTGCTACACAGCTCGTGTACAATTCTCACCTCACGAAAAAAAAAGGTATCTTCATGTCTTGTTGTAAAATATACTATTTTCTACTCCCTTTAAATACGACTACTCATTAGTCACGGCTTGGGGCCGGTTCGGGTGTTTTCGGCACTTTAGATACGCTCGAAGTTTCATTAAACACGGGTTGAATTTGGTTGACATAAATCAAGTTGGCAGTTTGACGTTTGTCAGTTTCGCATTCAGAGTTCTTTCAAGTGAAACTCAAAAATTTTAGTATTTTTGTGATCGTCGTAGAAAAAGTATATGCAATTCGTTTTATAAACTTCTCTAGAAACTCGTTAATTAAACACTCGTTACTAAAATGCCGTTTATAAAACTTGTACGAGTAGCATAATATACGAATATGACACAAGTGCAATACATTTTTCTCTTTCTATTTTTACATTTCTGATTAAGTAACAGAGAAAGACAAATTCGATGATAATGCTTCGCTCCTTAAGTTGTCCAAAACATGTATTTATTGGTAAGATGTCGTTCATTATTTAATATACGGTATAAGTTAACATTTGTAATAGTTTGTATGGATTTCGTGCGCTAAACATGGATTTCGCAAACTTGATAGCTTGATACACAAATAACTACTTTCCGTAGGTACCACAAGGTATAGTAACTGAGACGCCTCTGTTGGTTTTATAAGTTATTAATGATAAATGGGTAGTATAAAAACTGCTCGGCATTGGATTTTTGTACACTTTCCTTTAGAAACTGAAAGCTCACTTCTCCCTCTCCCCGAAAATGATTCCTATATAAACCGAACCCTTGAAACTGGATCCCGGTTGGGCATTTATTTAAAGTTGCATGCGCAACGTGGAATATTATCTTTTACTGACCACAAAGTATTTCGTATTCAACCTGCATACATAATGTCGTCAAGATATTCATACATTCTGGGAAATATGTATAGGATATAGGGTTTTGATGTATGGGGTGGGTTTTAGCCATTCACTTCCATCGCATAAAATTTACAGAAGCAACTTAAAATAACCATACCACAAGACAGCCTCTAATGAATGCCGTGTTTGGATTCACTTTATCTTGCGTTGTGCCAGTTTATTTTTCAGTGAAATTCGAAATTTCATCGTGATGGTGGGTGCAAATTTATGTATATGCAAGGGATGAAGGGCTTAAACCCGCAGTGGTGGTTCTTTTATAGTAGTGGCGATTAAGTTGTTGATTCCTTAAGCTTACTGCATACATACACATCTCACAAATTGGCCATCGTAATTAACCGAAACACAGAAGCAATCATATACATGGCTTAGTGTATACAAAGACGATCTTTGTTTTAGTTTGACTGTATCTGATCCTGATCGTGTTTGTTGCGCCATTTCTACAAACCAGCCGCACCGTGCTGCTCTGACTGCTCCCCATCTATTATTAATAGAGTTACCTGCGAACAATTCCAAACCGGCGTGTATCGTGATAACGGTCAGTAAATTCATTTCGGCTCTTTGCATTATTGATCTACATTGGGGTTCGATTAAACTTCTTTTTGGCGAGATGAAATTTGACTAGATCGCAATAATACGGTCCTGATCACGGATGGGTTATGACCAGAAGGAATCTGAGAGGGTAATTCAAGAAATTCTACAATTTACGTTATAGTCAATAGGGAATTTAACCTTGCAAAAGTGAAATAAGTAAGGGGAGAGTCGGCCATGAATCTAAATCGAAATTTTTGGGTGCGGGAGTATGCCGTTCTAGCCGCCATCTTGAAAATAAGGAAGCTAAGAGTTTTTCAAGATATTTCGATTTCGGTTGATCCCACAAAAAAAAAATTGACATTGACGGAACTTCTATCCTTCCATTTTTAAAAAATGTTCGAAAAAACTGTTTGTACCATGTTTGTACCCTTGTTTTCAAGATGGCGGCTGGGCAGTACAGCTCCGAACCCGATAACTTGCGATTTACAATGCCCTTTTCAATGCTCTATTGACTGTATTAATATTTTTATTATACTTATCTGAAAACACCTTGTTTTCATCTGTTTTTGCAATGACGTAAAGCTGACGTTTTCAGAACAGCGCACGGAAAACTTTTCCCGATCTCCTATTCTTTTTTCCGTGCACTAAATATGACAGAAACTAAAGCATCGCCGATAATAAACAAGTCGTTGCTATGGAAATGTTAATCGTGTTTGCCTACTATTTTTACGATGTATTATAATTACTTTGAAAATAAAATGTCCTAAAATTACTTCTAATCCTTTTTTTGGGTTGTTTTTAGATAAGTATAATAAAAAATATTGTTCATTATACGTCCAGAAATGGATTTTTCGTGCTTGCATGACTTCCCGTGTTCGGCTTCGCCTCCCACGAGAATTTGTCACGCGCGCACGAAAAAATCCTTATTTCCAGACTGGTAATGAAATATACTATTTTATTATACTTATCTGAAAACACCTTATTTTCATCTGTTTTTGCAATGACGTAAAGGTGACATTTTCAGAACAGCGCACGGAAAACTTTTCCCGATCTCCTATTATTTTTTCCGTGTGCTAAATCTGACAGAAAATAAAACATTGCCGATAATAAACAAGTCGTTGCCATGAAAATGTTAATCGTGTTTGCCTACTATTTTTTCTATGTATTATTATTACTTAGAAAATAAAATGTTCTAAAAGAAATCCGTTTTTGTTTTTTTTTAGATAAGTATAATGAAAAATATCGTTCATTACACGTCCAGAAATGGATTTTCCGTGCTTGCATGACTTCTCGTGTTCGGCTTCGCCTCCCACGATAATTTGTCACGCGCGCACAGAAAAATCCTTATTTCCAGACTGGTAATGAAATATACTATTTTGTCCAAATTACTTACTTACAGTATCCCTACTGGAACTTTAGTACAGATTATTTACCTAATATTTGAGAACGTTATTTTAGTGATCCCACAACATTTTCCCTATTTTTCAGACGACTTTCCGATTATACGAATTAAACATTGTTTTTTCCATCGTATGGATGTCTGGTTGTTTTCCCAACATTTTAATCGTAAATATTATATTGACATAGCGTCGCTTCTCATTTATGCTTAGGTCCCGTCTGCGTCTGTCGGATTCTGTTTGCTTTAGCCAGATTAATAACATCTTAGCTTTAAGAATAAGTGTATATACTCGAGTTTATAAAATATAATCAGATGGGCGCTTTGAGCCACCACCACCGTCGCCGCCGTCGTCTCAGATGAACCGTATTATAGTGACCCAAGAACAGTAGGTACATTTAATTAGAAATGATAAAGGGTGTATAAAAGTGAGTGAATGTTAACTGATAGGGGGCGCCCAGTGTATATCAAAAAGCATTTTAATTAATTTGGTATTTTCGAAATGGATGCTGATGATTCTAGTTGTAAGGTTTTATTAAATAATCGCACTTAGCTTAATGAAGTGTTTGGTGCCATGATGGAATGGCGAAGTTGAGCTAAATGGTAAATAATAGTGTGCCTCTGACAGATACCTAAATGAAAATTGCGTTGAATTTGTAAAAATAAACTGCATTGGGAAGGGAATTAAATTTGAATCTCTGGCAAGATTTCTCGGTAATATAGCTTTGCAAGTTATCCACTTGTAGTAATCCAACTGCAATTTGTTGTATCCCATTAGATTGGCTGAAATATAGCCCGGAAATGTCGCTGCTTTACCATCGAATGCGTAATATACACCTGTAGTCTACATTTTGGGTAATTTATCAATTTCCTATAACATTTTTACCGGGGTATGATGGGTGTTTTAAAACACGCATATCGCCCAATGTGCTGCAGTTAGTAAACAATGCGGGATATTTAATTATTTACAAAGTGTTTTCTTGTCTATTGATTTTGTGAAAATGGGTGTTTCGGTAGGTTTATTGTTGATGTTGTTTGGCTGATGGTTGTTGTTTTTATATTTGTGTACATACATAGAGTTGGGTTTTCGTATGGAATACAACAGGTTTTTGTTTGATTGTACTGTGAATTATTAAACTGTAGGTTTGACTGGGTGTTTCTGTTTTATTCTAGGCTCCGCTCCTCAATTGAGTGTATGGTTTTTTTATTAAAAACACGAAGAGCAAAATGGACCGTAAAAATGCATGTGTATTACAAGAGTACCCACCTAGGGTTCATAAAACCAACTCAGAACATCACAAGCCATGATATCGTAGATATTTCACATAAGGAGGCAAAATAAGAAACGACATGATTAGAAAAAAAAAATATTGAAGATAAAAGTACCTTGGTAGAACACAAACTCTTCGACGTCTACTGGTTTCAGAGTGAAACTAATTAAATCTACAGAAAAAAGATTTCCTATTGGAAGTTATAATAGGCATGTAGACTTGGCAAAAATATAAATTAGAGCAAATCTAAAAATTACCTAGATAATTCAACGAAGATAAGAAACCACTAAACAATGGAGCAATTTTAAAAACTCCAACCTAGGCTTCTCTTGCAGAACCTGATTGAACATTTTTCTGTTTTTACACCATTAAATAAATAATAAGGAAGAAGAGTCATATCTATGATGAACGGCGTACTGTGGGACCAGATAATATCAAAAACAAAACGAAATAGTATAAAAGAAATGAAAGACCCACACACTAGGTGAACACCCAGTGAGGTATGGCAGATTAAAGAAACATCGGAGAAACTACTGAAAGCCACAGAAATGGACTGTGGGCAGATCAACAATGGAAATAATAATAAAGAACAAAATTCCTGAAATTATGGGAGTTACACATGACATATTCGATGAAATACGTGCAAAAAAATTGATCTGGTACGTACAAAGAATATCAGAGGAACAACTACCAAAACAAGTTTTGAAGAGGGCGCTCCATAGAACGAAAAAGAGAGGATGAATAAGGAGGAGCTGGATGGAGAGGATAAATACGGAGATAACAGCAAGCGGAATGGGAGAAGATCTTTGAATGGGCAGAGAGCAATGGAAATTGAAAATGGAGAGACATCGAAAAGCGTTATAAACGACAAAATGTAGATTCAGAAGGAATCCAAGATCTTTTCTAATGTCACAGTTTGGAAACTCTTTAGTCACGTCATAAGGAGCCCAGAAACATACTCTGCGCCCGATCTCATTATCAAGGCTAAAGTTTAGTCGCAGAATGTCATGATTGAAGAACGTTCGCTGAGCGGGTACGGCATCAGTCACTAGAAAAGGAAGAGGTAGACAGAATAAGCATCTTTCCTAGTTAATTTAATGTTTGACCATTATACATTCGTAGTTAAAGAAAGTTAATTTAGTTATTTTAAATACATGGTAATTTTTTCAAAAACTTGCTCGAATTGCTAGGTGGTTTCAATTTGGACTGTAGGCTGTAGGGTCTCTAATATCCAGAAAGTGAATGGTAAATTTGACGTAAATAAAAAAAAATAAAAAAAAAATCCAAACGTTTTGTTTGTTTCTAATCATCATCCAAAAGAGTGAAATTTCAAAAATTCCATGATGAGCACTTTCTAATGCAACCTAAGTTAGAACCGCGCCCCCCTCAGATCCTTTTACATTCCTCTCCGCGTTCATCGTTTTTCCCAAGCTGGTACAGAACACACATCACAAAACCTGAATGTTTCCAAGTCCCCCTCATTTTGGCCCTTTGTATCCGCTCCCCGTGCCCATTACCAATCATCCGAACTTGACCTCTATCAAAGCATGTGTTTGGGTCGGTTGTTGTGCGCGGTTTTTCGTCGTCGACCCGCAGGCCAGCCAGCCAGCATTCAACAGGTAAATGGTGTTTTCCTGGTGGTCGTTGGGTTTCGTTGGATTTCGGATGGTCTCGCTAGGTTCCATGCATGCTGCTTAGCCCCTTTGGCGCGTCGGTGTGTGTATATGAGTGAATCCCAAACTAAAAGTTACCAGTGTGCTTTACCTCGAATTATTAAGCGTGTGTTGTTTGGATTTTTTTGGATTATTTGTTATAGTTGTGTGTGTGAGTGGATTTGTTTTTACTTTGGGGGTTTAGTGGATTTAAATGTGAATTTGTGGATAAGACATTGTGGATTAAGTTATAAAGACCACTAAGACAGCTATTGGAAAAGACAAAGAAAAGGTGGGTTTGTCCTTTTTGAATCCTTGTTCATAACCTCAAACTTTATTATTCCACTACTTAAATATCTGTTGATGTGACTTAAGACTTAATCTTAGATGAGAACCACTTTGTTTTAGTACTACGTGTTTAGGAAACAAGTTTTTTTAGCTTCTCCTTATTATTTTATAAATAAACCAAAACAAGTTGATGGTTTATGCTAAGTAACAACAAAATGTTTTTAACTTTTTAACGATGATACATCACACAACACACAGTTTTTACTAAGCCGGATGTTGTATGTAAAGTTGTTGGAGCGTTTCAAAATGCTACAATTGAAAGTGGTTTCTTTTGGAAGAGTTTTGACGTATTGTTTTGTTTGTTTTTGGAAGCAGTATTAGTTCCAGTTGTGTCGAGTTTAAGTGTCAATAGAATAATGTTGAATAAACCTGAAATTTGACTTATGTGTGACTTCAAAATTTTGACTAAGTAATTAAAAAAAATGAATGTTGAAGGAAACAATAATCGTGCTGTCAAAGTTTAATCCTCCAAAATAACTATGACAACAATTGTAATTGACAATCGTTTCTGTAACAGATTACCCAAAATAAAATCTAGTTTGACGTTTTTTTAATGGTTTCTTTTATAAGAGGTTTGACGTATTGTTTTGTTTGTTTTTGAAAGCAGTATTAGTTCCAGTTGTGTCGGTTTTAAAATAATATTAATAGAATAATGTAGTTTTGTGTTGAATAAACCTGTAAAATTTGACTTATGAGTGACTCCAAAATTTTAAATTGTAACTGACAATAGTTTCTATTGCAATTTATCCAAAATAAAATATAATTACATAGTCGTTTTTAGTTTAAAATTTTCAGATTCAACAGTTTCCAAACTAATAAAAAAATATTTGCTGTAAAATTTGGTGCGAATTTGATTTGAATCCATAAAAATATCCTACAAAATTAACATTTTTGCTCGTTTTTGCATGTTGCATATTTTCCACTTTCTTTTCTACGTTGCATTGTATGATAATTTCCGCAATTGCTGTGCGAATATGAAGAGCAACATGCAATATTTTATTGAAATAACATATTTTCACTTTATTTACAATGTAATCATTCGATATTATTGTTTATAGTTGAATTACTTTGCTGGTCTGGTGAACTGAATGACGTTATATGGGGGGCGTTACTGAAAAAATCATTCGATCCCATTTGACGCTTTGACACACTTACAACGCTTGTTCTTGAATGATAAATGGGGAAGAGGACTTAATTATGTAATTTTTCTTAATAAACAAAAATCCACTCGATGATTTTAAGCAATAATTTCAAATGTCACTAGATGTAAGGACGATTTTTTACACGTCTGATGAAACCTGTTCATAGCTAACTGCCTGGTAGTAGTTGCAGTGATAATGTTTAAAATTAGCTCGTTGAAGTTGATTAATACCGTGAAATTACTCACAGTCACCGCGCGACTATCAAATAAATAAACAATATTTTCAGTAGGTATGATAGGTTGAGTACCGTATGAAAGTTGTTTGGAAGTGGTTCAGGAAAAACGCAAATGCTTTTCTTGGATTTATTTTAAAAATAATATGGTTGACATGGTGATGGTAGCTGAAACAAATTTGTATTTTTATAACGTTGTCGACAGGTTCCTGTCGTGTTTCAACTCACCGGCAACGTAATTTTCGTCTGGGAGATTGTGTTTTAGGAGCCAAATCATTTTTATAGGGCGTAATTGGATGCTACTGGTTGGCCAATCCATGTGGCTAAAATTGCCTTGCAAAAATGTCTAGCGTTTGGTTTTAGTTTATGAGAAATTTTGGAAAATTTTAAAATTGGTTATTTTGTGATGAAAAAGTTGGAAAATAAATATTAAATTACAGAATGAATCTGTTCTTATGAGCAAATTTTCAAAAGTAAAAGTGAAAAATCTATAATTATAATAAGCATAAAATAGTTATTTATGTAACAAGTGCATAATGTAATATTTTTTTCACAAATCGGTTTAACCGCACTGTAGAGTTCAGCAATCCCATGAGTGAAAAAACACACTTTATGCATGTGTTGCATATATAGTTATTAATTATACTAGACGATAACATTGTACTTTATCTTAGAGAACTATTTTAGCGTCGAGGCGTCGGTCGAGACGCTAATAAGCTCGAGAAGATAATAAAATGTTATCGTCGTGTATAATACAAAATTTTTTTCTATAGCAAATGTTAAAGAAAAGCCAATTATAAAGAAAAACTACTTACAAATTAAATTATTATCAATGACAATTTAAAATGTCAGTGAATATTATGAGTTGTCACTATGGTGTCAAAATCAACAGTAATATGTTTTAATTCATTCATTTCGAAAAAATCAAAAAATTTTTTCTAACCTTGCGGATAAAGTGCTACTTTATCTACTATTTTGAGTTGATAAAAGCACACTTTAAGATTTGCTATAGAAAAAATATTATTTCTACGACTGTCTGCAGCATTGGAAAAAATCAATTTTCTAAATCGTGAAAAGTAAGTTTATTTCACGATTTTTATTTTTTGATTTCGATACAACAAATCGAGCTATTTTATGACTGATATATCGAATTGAAAAGAAAATTTTAAATATCCAACATTATAGCTGTAACAATTATTTTTCTGTGGAAACCTGTAGCTTGCATGTCACAAAATAAAACGTCTGCTATGTTTATTTCCATTGCTCTATCCCCCTTTGTTTAGAATAAACAGGGTAAGCACATAAAACTCTGTCGTAATTTAATTTAATTATTAATCAATTTTCGTCGACAATAAACTAACATGGGACATGAATTTTCCTTGTGATATTATTGATATCGTCATTAGCATTTATGTCTTCGATTTTCTGTCCTGTATTTGTTGGTTTTTTCCCCTTGAAAAGTCTGTCAGCAAACCACAAGTGACTGGAATAAAGATTTGGTTTTATTGGATTTTTAAGCGCGCGCCGGGTGATTCATTCCGTACTGTACTATTATACTCGCAGATTGTGATAAAAAGGTGTAACGTAATGTAATATTTGTATAAAGGTAGCATAATATGATTACACATATGAGTAAGTTATGTTTTATTGTGCATTATTCCATTATTCTGTCCGCATATGTTTGGTTCGTGCCCAGACTCAGGCTAATGTAGATAAGGTTTATCTCTGAATACAATTGTAAAGTGATCGTGGTTTTTATGGTAATTTTACTGCCACTTAGATTAGGTTAACTATTAAAACGTTTTTTTAAAGTCTTTGGTTTGTTGATGTTGATGTGATATGAGGAAATTTGTTTGCAGCTTGGTGTTAATTTAGAAATCAATTTTTGATATGGTAGAATAAATATTGTGTGTGGCATACTTTTTCTTTATATTTGTTTAGGCACAGTGTTGCCAGTTTGTTAGAATACCAAAACTCTAGGCTTGATGTAGATGTTTTTTAAAATTTGGACACATTTTATTTGGTTTTTGGTATTTTCGGGGAATTGACAAATCGTTTTCGAGGAATTTATTTAACCAATATTTTCGAGGAATTTGTTTGTGTCGTACAAGTTCGTTGCATTAAAATTGGAGCATTGAAATGAAAGGAATTTTTTGCACGATCCGTCAAATTCGCGTATTTACTGGTTTAATTAAAAGCATAGTAGGTTTTGTTTACAAATTACTGAACGGTAAGTAATTTTACCGATCAGATTCTCGCAAACTGATCGGTAAGTAGTCATTTGAAAGTTTTGTCACTTTATTTTAGATAATTTTATAGTTGTCACTTTGACATGAACAAATTTTAGTTTGGTTACTATTCTTTAATTAAACCCATAAATACGTGAATTTGACGGATCGTGCAAAAAATGTTATAAGCATGTCGAACGTTAAGGGTTACCGTTCTACATACGTTTTTGAAAATGTGGTATTTATATGAAAAAAAATTTCTTCCTCAATTTTTTCCGTAGCTAACACCTCACTTGAAACTAGAAACGTAAAGTTTTAAGTATTTTTTTACTACCTTTAATTTTAGAAAATCTCTTCACAACTTAAAATGTTTATTTAGGAATTAATTTTGGATAGGACAGAATAAATATGCCAGTTTACAGGAGGCATTGTGGATCAGTATTAAAAAATTCTGAATTTGATGGGAAAATATACAATGGAGTTCTTCCCCCTCGTGGTCATAAAATTGTCACAAAATTGAAATGTGTCATTCAAAATATCGTAACATCACATTGCAAAATTGTTTTTTTTTCCATCATCTCTATTAGCTGAAACATTTTTAAAATCATCCACCGTTAAAACACGGCCGTAAATTTATATAGCAATAAATAATAAAAGAGCCCGGGCATAAATGGCACCATTGAAAATCCCATCATCATCATCATCGACGTTGCAATTATTTCCTGTGAAAAATTGCATTTTAAAACCGAAACCATTAACCTGCTGATCCGTTGCACAAATATAGACTTTAACTAAACAAGCAATTTTTTTCCTGCAGTCAACCAAATACCATTAAAGCGTAAATTTTGTGCTGATGGATGTGGAAACGTACTTCCGTTTTTGTTGTTGTGCGTATTAATTTGCTGCAAATTTAAACAAATCTATTAGGAAGGGGGGACTGGAAACGAGATCAGCGATAAACAAACTGTTGCTGCTGGGGTTGTGCGAACGTGATCCGCATAATAGTCCATCCACCAGAGGAGAAGGCAACCGGTGGCGGCGCGCTCAACAGTTTGCCACCCCAATAATGCAATGGCTGGCACGCGATGTCTCATGTTACCAATTCAAATAAAAACACTGTTGTTGGATAGGATGTAGGTTAAGGGATGTGGGGAACAAGGGGATGTTTGTGTTTGTTTTACGATAGGTGGCAGTGGAAGCGAATTACAAAAGGAAAGATGACTATAATATAGTCCAATTTTTCTCATAATGCTCTGACATCATCGTAATTTTGTTTGAAACTGCATGTAGATTAGTTCCATGAAAATGTACTAGGAGATGATAATAATTGATTAATAAAAAATACATTAAAGACCGTTCTAAGAAGAACTGAATTGTAGATTCGTAAGTTTTTGGCACTTTTTCTTATTGATTTGAAAATTTCGAGATATGATTAAAAAGGATGATAGACTGAAATTGTAATATATCGCCAAATAAAATTAATGTGTTTTTCTAACAAAAATACAAATTTTATTAAATTGTGATTTAAATCACATTTGTTCCAAAAAAAACTTGAGATTCGAAAACTAGAGCTATTTTATTCATATTTGAGAATCTGAAGTTTTTCATAGAAAATCATCAAGTTCAACGAAAACATTTTTTTTAACTTAACTCTGTTCAATATTTCATTCCCAATCAAATACTTCATTGTTAACACGCACAAACTTCTCACCGAGGTCGATAAATTATATTTTTTATATATATCTTGTCCGATTAACTAATTGTTTTACGACTTCCCCAACTACAAGTGAAATAAATTTAAAAAATATTTTGTTCAGGTGACTCCCAAGAAAAATGCGAACGTAATTCAATGCATATTTAAAGCTTGCGTGGGCGAGTCTGATAAAACGCGAACAAAAAAAAACAGATTTTGTAAAAAGACATGCACTTCTGGCTGTGGGCCAGAAAAACTCTAAACGTGTGTTAAAAAAAGCACACATTAAAATCACGAGGAGGCAGAATATTAACCTGTTTGATTAATAGAGGAAAAGTGCAGGAAAACTACAGGCTGCTTTATAAGAAACTAATTAACATTATAAGATGCTATAAATTATGTTCTTTTTATCTTCAAGTTTTAATTAGGTACATAGTTTTAGATTATATTTTAATTAATTATTAATAAAGTTCATTTGAGGGTGGTAATGGGGGGAAATGAACTTGGCCATCATCCAGTTTGCGTTATAATCCAGCATTTAAATTAAGCCATAGTACACCGCAAAACATAAAGTGAAGTTTGATGTGTCATCTCAAGGGCCTTCAAAGTAAGATTGGATGGGGCGCAGTGTTTTAACCACTAGGACATAAACTAAGATTACCTTCAAAACCCCCTTTATTATTATTGTTGAATTCCACCAGGGCTACTCATATTTTTGTATCTGTGATCTGATTCAGTTTCCTGGCAAAGTTCATTTGGCTGATTAACGCACTCGAATTCTAGACAATTAGTTATGATAAATTGCCCCCATTCAGTCTAGTAGGCTTGGCAACAAATTGTACTTATAGAATGAGAATGAATCGTCGGGTGTTTTGTAGGAAATTAGCGTTCGTTTTTTTTAGTACGATTGGTCCTCAAACGAATCCACAGTATGAATTGCCAAGGCAAGCAAGCGAGAGCAAAGATGATGTCATGTGACCGGAGGCGATATTTTATTTTCATCGTGATCTGTTCGTTTATCCACTGCCTTAGCATCAATTTATTAATTCAATTTGTGTGTAGTAATATGTCGTTTTTATTTATGTGTGGTGTGCTATGAGAGATGCTTTTGAAATTTTCAATGATGTGGTCGACTGGTTTATAGGAAATTTAATAATTCAAGGATTTTTTCTAGTGGCAGGAATTTTTGTACAAAAATATTACAGTATTTTATTTCAAATTGACATTAACAATGAGGTACATGCACATTTTTTTAAATTTAAATTTCCCGCCTATATGATGACTCACTTCAACATGGAGTTATGTTGGTTTCCACTATAAAAAAAACTTGAATTATTTGTATAATAATTGAGGATCGATCATGACTAACTTTACAGTGGGTAAATTATCAGCACAAGTTTTTACAAAATTCGGTTCCATTTTTGCACAATTCAAAACAACAACGCAAATCACCAAATATCCCTAGAATTAATTGTTGCTAACTTCTTGAGGTTAGTTGAAATTAATCATCAGATTTTGGCACCTTCATCTAGTGTTTGAATTAAAGGGGATTTCAAGAAATTATTAATATTGTTAATTCCAATATTTTCACTTTATTACTTATTTGTACTTATGATATTATACCTGTAGATATTCCTAAAGCTAATTTCCAATTTCTTTTCAATACTATACATTATAAAGATTGTTGTAAAGTGAAAATTACCTAAAAAAACAACAAATTGAAAATTGCACTGATATTTTCTACAATAACCCAAGATTCCGTTCCACATTTTCCTAAATGCAGACGCATTAAACGAAATAGTCTATACGATTGTTCCCAGATTAATTGTACAAATGGCTGAAATGCCACTTTAAAAAGCCAGGCGATTTTATATAATCACGCGTTACAAATGAGCCTCACGTACCAAAGCGAAATCGTTCCAATCTACAGCCGGGAATTACATTTTCTACTTCTGTAAAAATAATTCCAATTCAAAACGATTAGGAATGGGCGAGAGTGTGTCCGTTTGGATGCCAATTATCTCACTCACCTGATGGCCAGGCCAGAGTGAAACAAAAAACACAATCTGTGAGAAAAGTTGTCAGTGTTCCAAAACGACACTTGTTGATTTTATATGTTAAAAAGATTATGAGACTGGAGGGAGTTGATGTCTTGAAATGGTGCAGGGATGTTATTGGATTTGAAGCCAATTGTCTGTGAATGAGGACAAAGAGTCATGTAGCGCCAAAACTGTTGAATCGCTTGTTTTTCTCTCTGCAACGAAGGAACTTAAACTTTTTTTTAACCTCATAGTAGGTTAGTCCTGATTCTTAAGTTTTACGTCCTAATATTTTATAGGAACCGTCAGTCCTAGATATTAGATATTTTTTAATGATATCCATTGACCAAAAATTGTGATTTTAAAGCAGTGGTTCTTAAATTTTATTTTTATAAAGTAATTCATCCTGAAAGTTACAACACTGAAAACAAGCAGTCTTTATACGATTTGTAATTAAATAAATTCAACATTTAAGTTAGAACTTTCTTTCAAGTCGTGTCTTTTTAGTTATTTCTCCGAGTATACTATTATTGTTTCTAACCCAACCAAAATTTCCCATCCAACCCTGGTTAAAAGTGAAACTTGAATTTATTTATACGTTAAATTCAAAGAAATCCTGTAGATCAAAGAAAATTTCCTGATTATTTTAATGTTGATGCACATAAATTACATAAACATCATCAAAATTTATCATTTCCCAATCCAAGGGGGCAACCTGTTTAATATTATGCTAATCCATTTTATTGCCCTATAACTAAAATAATAACGTCCAATTTATATCGCTTTTTATTTTATTATTACGGAACAGTTTACGCATATAAATTTTTTATTGGACCTTGTCCAAGTATATATAAAACTTAAAATTAACTATTGTTGTCTATTCTTTGCTATTTTATACACTAGCCACGATGAAAGATTCAAATACACAAACATTACAAAACTAAACTATCATTAGTGTGCTAATGAAACTAGCCTTGTTAGATAACTATCGAAAAAACCATCTTGTGTAGGTGTTGAAGATGGTGTCCATCAGCGTAACCTTGACCAAATTACTACCATAGACGGAGGGAATTTTCTATTATGGCTCTTTGGAGATGCATTCCGGCTGCGCGCGATGGACTCTTTCGTAATTTGAAAGTTGTTTGTACAGAGGCGAGGCACGCACGTTTCAATAAATTGTATGTCAAACTGTCTATATGAGGGGTATTTACTCGAAACACAGTTCAAAGTTGAGAAAAGAATGTTTTGGTAATAGTTTTAGAGTACAATTAATGGGTTTTTAATGACGGATTACGGTGCGGCACGAAGACTGTGGAAACTGTTTAGGAACTGCTGGTTTTATATTTTTGTAAAAGTAAATATAGTTTGACTTGGCCTAGTGAAAGAATTTTATTTTACGAGTACATAACTACCCGTTTGCCGCCCCTCAGTGGGCAACTCAGCATACACAGTGGATAAAATTGTGGTAAAACCTCCTTATTATAGCAAGCATTTTGTTTTAAATTTGGAAAATGTCGCAGAACAGAATACAAACACATCATGGCAAAAATACTTAGATAATATAAAGAGGCTGCCTGAAAGGTGTGCTGAAATGAACTACATTATGCTAGAGATCAAAATTGAAAAATTATATTTGTCTATATATATCTAAGTTCCTCGTTACCGTGATTTTTTCTGAGATTTTACGCTTAACTAGTTTAATGTTGACACACCCCGTAGAAGTATGTTTAACAGCGTCTACACTAAAAAGTTGACCACAAAAATTGTCTACCATTGTGTTTTTGTATGCTGCGACTTTTACGAATATAATTTTAAAATAAGTGCTATATAAGGAGGTTTTAACACATTTTGACCGCCATCGCACTCACTGGTGGGCGCAGACTGGTAGTTATGTACTCGAAAAATAAAGTTCTTTCACTTGAACAAGTCAAACTTTTTGTACCCGATGAAAAGTTAATTGGGAGATTAAATTTTCTAAAAAGTACCCTTTTTTTATTGTAACATAAATCTGTCATAGTTTAGTTATTTGTATTGCTAGCCTTGAAACTAGAGTTTTGCGAGTGCGAGTGCGAGCAGAGGCCGTAGGCCGAGGCCCGCAACTACGAGTACTCGCAAAACAGTTTCTAGGCGTGTAATACACACTATTTTTTGTGCCGAAGTTTATTTAAATAAATAAAATTTACAAAATATTTGTTTAAATATTTGGTATTTGGGATTTTTTTTATATTGGTAACACGCGATACTTAAAATTGACACTGACAGTAGTAGCCGAATGACAGAAATAATAATCCGTTTCTATGGAAAATACAAATTTTCTTTATGATTTCAATGATGCCAATCGATAAACTAAAAATTCCTAGTTTTTGCCGGTCTAGCCCGGCAAAACATGAGTTTCCAGCCGATTTATACGAATGCAAAATGACTAATGCCAACCTGAGGCACAAAAAAATATTTTCATGGTTTATCTTGTGACAGATGAAAAATATAATGCACCTGAAGTTCGTGGTGTAAAAGCGACCCTGTACGTGAATTATAAAGTTTGAAATTGTTTTTACATTAAGTGCTTTTAAACCAAGAAGACTAGAAACAGGAGAGTGAACTTCCCATGTTGCCCTGTACACAACGATGGGACGCTATGCGGTGATAGCTCCCTTCTCAATAGCCATATGTGCCTTGCTCCTTAAATTGCTGTAGGTACTGCTCATCTGTCATGTGAGGGGAAGTGTCGCCGCTTATCGGCCTTCCCTTTCCAAATGAATTCGCTCTCCTGTTTCTAGTCTTCTTGGTTTAAACATTAATTTATTTGCTGATAATCGTATTTTATTAGAAAAATTGAATTTAAATAAACTTTTAGATTAGGGTAAATATACCGAGAAATCAAAAATTATCTTGTCAAAGGTGGTCATGAAATGAAAAACGACGGTCTTAGCTTGTATCATCCTTTTGAAGTTTATCAAGTTATGTGCCATAATAAGTATTGACACGATACTAGCTCCGACAATTATTTTAAAATCCATGACCACCTTTGACCAAGATAACTTTTGATCTCTCGGTATGACAGATTCGAATTATAATTCCAACTACCATCTAGGTAAATGTACCTACATTTGTAACAATTCGAAACATGTTTTGTTGAAATGATCTTCGCAACAAAAATAATTACTTGACCCTGGCTTATCTTGACGATTTCCACTTTGGAACCACTTTTTTCGCAAATCTTTATTTACTGGAACCGGGAAAAAAGTTTTGAGGGTGTTTTTACTGTCGTATTTTTACATTCGGGTAGAAAACACCGCTTATAAAAGTTAATTTTTATTCATTTTGCAGACTTTTGTCATTTCAATATGAAAAGCTCTTGTGTTTACGACGATGTGACATCACGCGGATCTTCTGATATATTCAGCTGTTTCCGGAACGTCTTCGGTTTATTAAAAAATCTGATTATAAACAATAATTACTAATTTATTACACATCTAAAAATTACAAAACAATTAATTTCAAGTAATAAACTGCTCATAGTTTTTTTAAGACCGTTTTTGAAAAATGTGCAAACTCCCAATTTTCATGCGAGCTCTCGATCTTATATCGTATATTACAAATAATTTTTTTCACAATACATTTTTTGTTTTGCTTAGAAATTTAATGATAAAATAAAATAAAATCAAAATTGTAAGAAATTTTTATTAAATCAGATAGTACAGTAAATAGGGAGAAAAAATGGCCTTAAATAGACTTTTTTACCCTACAGCCAATTTTTGCAAAATCTTGTAGAGGGTCACCCTGTAAGTTTAAAACTGAGTTTTTGTATTCGTAGACCCGGCGTTTCTTCACCAGCCCTTAATTAAAGTTGATTTTTTTATTTATTAAATAACTTATTTCCTATTAGATTTTCGAAAAAAAATCAGCACAAAGTAGTAGAGAAAAAAATTTTCCTACATTTCTTTTAAATTTTTATCGATATTGTCGATATTTAAAAAGTTATTCAACAAATAAGTTGACAATTTTGGTAGAGTGGTAACTAGAGAAAAATTTCCCAAAAATTTTCAACTTATTTGTTGAATAACTTTTTTTAAATATTGACAATATCAAAAAATAACACTTTTTTTATTTCCTACAACTTATCTTTTAAACTTTTTTGATATTGTCGATATTTAAAAAGTTATTAAACAAATAAGTTGAAAATTTTGGGGAAAGAGTAGTAAGTAGTAGTAGTAAATAGTACCTAACTAGAGAAAATTTTCCCTAAAATTTGCAACTTATTTGTTGAATATCTTTTTAAATATTGACAATATCAAAAAAATATTAAAGGGATAGTTGTAGGAAATATTTTTCTCTACTACTTTGTGCTGATGCTTTTTTTTCGGAAATCTAATAGGAAAGAAGTTATTTAATAAATAAAAAAAATCAACTTTAATTAAGGGCTGGTGAAGGAACGGCGGGGTCTGCGAATACAAAAACTTAGTTTTAAACTTATAGGGTGACCTCTACAAGATTCTGCAAAAATTGGCTGTAGGGTAAAAAAAGTCAATTTCAACTCCCTGTTTACTGTAATAAGAGAACATTTTCAGAAATACAGTTCCTTATCAAAAACTGATTTGAAAAATGCTACCATCCTTGTACCTATACATAGGTACTATACAATTTTTTTCGCAATTTTGCTTTTCCTAATTTCATTTGAAACCCAAATACGCGTTAATAATGTACGATTTAATTTTCCAGCACTTGATTAGGTTTCCAGATATTATAATACATGCGATTATAATCAATTTGTGAGAGTGATCACACATCAGATAATATGTGTTGGTTTATTAATCACCATTTTGCATTGAAAACTAAACTTGTGTTCAAGTCCAATATACCTAATAATTTATATCTAATTTGTTGTTTTTTTTTTTGTTTCAGGTGCGTCCCTTGCCAATATTTTAACAATATTATTCTACCAAGTAACAGTCGGTAAGATTTTCCCAACTAAACACACAGTAGTTCCAAATTATTAAATCATCGCTAATCCGGGTGTTTGTAATAAAACTGATTTACATTTTCAAACAAACTATCCAGTAGGTTGGTTAGAGAGAAATCTAGTTAACTGAAGCATTGAACAATTGCTGTTCTCTCTATTCTTTGTCATATTTGTCTAGTAGTCGGGTGGCGGCGGTGTGTGTCTGTTTTCCAACATGCCATTTTATAAATAGTAGGAAATCTAGTGTGCATCAGTGTGATGGAAGCAGTAGTAGTGGGCAAAAGTAAAACTTTTGATTTATGTAAAATGTTAGTTGGTTCGATGCCAAAGTATCAATTTAAATGCGACGGGGAATTATCACAAAATATATACTCGCTATATAATTAGGTGTTTTTTAGACTTGCTTAGACACCCCCGCTTGGACTGATGGCATAATGGTAATGGAGTTGAGCTTAATGTAAAATCAATAGAACATGCTGTATAGGTTTGTAATATTTTATTGTACGCGGTTATGGTTAATATACTTTTATTTTGTCATGTCGGCTGAGGAGACAATTATACAATTCAAGATTAAGAACCCATAAATAAGAAAAGAAATAGATCCATTTTTCAAAACGATTTATTACCAAATATTACAACATGTTTCGACTCATACTCATCAACGCCGTCATCAGAACAAACATACATAGTTTCCATGGATCTGTGTTTGTATTCCCATGTTGTAAAGGTGGCAACGAGACAATGCTCTCAGGTCATCAATTCAACAAAGTCGACGTTGCCAATATGTTAGAAAATCCTGATTTTTGATATATTTTTTTCCATCTCCAAATGATTCTCGACTCAACCGAATTGAAATCGTATACAAATTGATTGTTATAAAATGCCAACTAATAAGAAATTTAACTTTTTGTAACAATCAAAACGTAGGTATACAAATTTAATTTGATGAGTTGAGAATACGGGCCTTGATCGTATCCCGGCAATATGACGTCAGATTTATCTTTCCCCAAAATAAAATAGTTTTGGAGTTGCTCCTGGAGACGCTTGTAGACAGATAAAATATGTTCTGCAAAAAAAATATTACAGCTCTTGTTGATGTGTGTTTACCAATTGGATTCGTTTAGGGGGATTTATCCTGTTTCGTACAGGAAAAACAGGATTTGTTTAACGCGTTTCAATTTCGTATGTAATGTATTCAAATTATTTCAATGGTGCACACGTCATCGTATTTAGCACATGAAGCACACAATTTACCGCTAATTATTTACATCATGGATTCAATAATTATCTGATTATATAAACGAAATTATTTATGTTTCAATTGACATTGCAAATTAGATCAACATGTAAATTGTTTAGTTTGCCAAAAATTCTGTATATTTCCTATTTCAAGCAGTGACACTACGAATTTTTTCAAACTTATTTCTTTTTCGCTAATTAATTTTTATTACCACTTGATGATGGCGTTTTTTAATCACGTCTAATTTTAACTGCATGATCTAAGCCTAGGCCAATGTTATACAACAGCGCAATTTGTTGAGAGGGAGTGTTAAGATAATTTTGTTGTCCAATCCAGAAAGGATCAAGATCAAGTTGAATGGACTGTTGATTAATGCAATATCGATGATGTGAGTGTGTGGGCGATTTTTTCCGCATGTCCTGTTGGGATTCTTACGGTTTCTAACGGTTTGCGTTTCATAGTTGCATAACTGGAGATTAAATGAATGTTGAAGTTTATGGGAGGAGTGGTACCATGTCGATTATTTTGATTTTGCTAGGTTAAAGATTTAAAATTTTTTTGAGTAATCGGTAGACGGTGGGCGAATCCGGCTACTTAATATAAACACTTTTGAAAAAAATTGTTTACCGGAGCGATTTTAGAAAAATTTTGGGTTTGTCTTAGTCTTAATTTATTAATTAGGACACACTGATTACGAAAGTGATAAAAGTAAGCGATGGTCTCGAATATTTTCCAAAACACAGTAATTTCCTATCGAATAAATAATAACAATACATAAGCATATAATAGTATATTATACTACGACGCTATAATGGCTATTATTCCTGAGGGTGAAAATTACAACTCGAGCGAGCGAAGCGAGCGAGTGTTGTAACATCCGAGGCCATTATATCGAATTGTATACTATACTTTATCTACGACGAAAATCCATCTTCAATATCATTTTCCACATTTTCCGTTATAAAATGACACAACACGTACAACACTATCAGTATTTTGACAATTATTTATTTACACTGACATTTTGTTTGTCATGGTTTCCATGGCTATTTTTAATTTCACAGAAATTGTGATTGTTATACTATTTTTTCATTGGTTTACAAGTATGGAATAATGGAATTTGTATGGAATAATGAGATTCATTATATTGCAAAAACCACAAATATAATACATCTATTATACAGGGTGTCCGGAAATTAGGAGCAAAAAACTCGGGGGGTGATTCTACTTGAAAAATTAATGTGACAAGTTCCTATAAAATTTTTCCGAAAGCTCATTAATATTAGAGTTACATGGCCTTAAAGACTGTTTTTTTAAATCAATTTTTTCCAGTAAGTTTTTTTCTAGTGTACCGATTCGTTTCAAATTTGGCACTCTTATCACTAATGTTTATTTGTATTCTTACACCAAATTTGAGGTAAATCCCCAGTGTCAAAGAGTCGAAACTGACGTTGACCTTCGGATAAAGACCCAGAACTTTTTTGTTAGGCACTTTTTCTAAAATTTGATGACGCCCAATTGAAGAGCATCGAAAAATCTTCAAAAAAGATCCTCTTGCTGCATCACGATAAAACGAGTCGTTTTCGAGAAAAACGCCTTAAAAAAAGTTGCTTGCATTAAATGAATACCAACTACTTAACTACAGCTCATTTTCAAGATTAAACAGAAGCGCGTTTTTCTCAAAAACTACTCGTTTTATCGTTACTCAATAAGAGGATCTTTTTTGAAGATTTTTCGATGCTCTTCAATCGGGAATCATCAAAATTTAGAAAAAAAGTTATTGGAAAAAATTGAGTTAAAAAAAAATTTTTGGGGCCTTGTAACCCCAATATTAATGAACTTTCGGAAAAATGTTATAGGTACTTGTCACATTAACTTTTCGAGTAGAATCACTCCCCGAGTTTTTTGCTCCTAATTCGTAGATAAAATATAAAATATCTCAATTTTATGAAAAATAAAACAAAATAATTGCCTAATTAACAACTTGACCTCCCTCAAATTCGAATCTATAGTATTTTATGAAAATTACTGCCTTCTTTACAACGTAACCTACTCCTGAAATCGAAATTATTGTATGTACTTTATAAAATATCTGATGTGCCCAACACATGACTTTCTTATACATTGCCATTATACAGTTTTAATATTTGGAAAATACTGAAGGGGTAGCCAATAATCATATGCAGTCGACATTCAATAGGTATGTTATTAATATAAAATCACATTTATTTATTTATTTATTACTAACTGTCCCCCGCGGGCTTCGCCCCACGATAGTTTTATATTTTGCGCCGTTTTTTCAATAATATTTAAACTTATTGCGCGTCAAATGATATCAAAAACTATTGAAAAATATTAATTTAAATTTTTTTAAAATATAAAAACGTAGCCGTCGATCTTTTCAAATAATATTGCTACAATCGATTTCCTCAACGGTATAGATTTCTGTAACGTTTGCACTTTTGTAAATCAGAGATAGATGGCGCCACTATAGAAATAATTTTTTTTTGGCGAAATTTCAAAAAAAGTTTCAAATAAAATTTGTTCAAAATTTAATTCTAAATCAATGTTAAAAAATAAAGAAATCTCGTAAATAGTTTATTTTTGAAGATATTCCTAAAAAACCTAAAAATGTCTTCAGGTAAGTACCACTTGTGTTGGGGCTAGATGAAAAAGATTTAATGTGGCACCCACAATTTTGTTCAAACTCTTAAATATGAAATTTGAATCAAATCTGATAACTCGTTTTTGAGTTATCGTGGATGCAGACAGACATCATGGCGAAAATGGTCAAAATGGATTCAGGGACCCTCAAAACGTGTAAATCCATCAAAATCTCGAAGTTGAAAAAAATCACGATTACTATACTTCCTTATACTTCGTATAAGAAAGTAAAAATGGAAAAAAATTCTGCATTAGCCAGGTTGAATAGAACTCCTAAGCACATTGGTATGTGAAGAGGTTTTGCGGTCGGCATCGTAGACTACTGCCTAGTCACCGGTCGGTCGGTACAGCATGCACTCCAATTTGAAAAAGGAAAATGTTGCTATTTTTTTAATGATAATTTTATTCATAGCAATTTCGACCAATCATAATGCAGTATTGGACCAACCTACATGGTTTTCCAGCGATAAAATTAATTGTAGGTTTTCCATAGTAACAATATAAATAACAAAATTTGTGTAAGAATTAATTTGTAATTATATATTATTATGATCTGTTACTTACATTAATATGAAATAAAATAAACTGTTGTGTACATTCATAATATTATCTTAACGAATATAATACGTCCTTTGGATTTTCCGATGGTTAAATCCAAAGCACTTATTATATTACTATTGATAAAATCACTTCCTAATCCATGACAGATATTATCTGTTTTTATCGCTCAGTATATAATATCACGTTTTGTCGACGTAGCAAAAAACATTTATTTAGTGTAAATATGTGGAATATAATTTTTTCAATAATCAGACGATATACGGCGACAGCTCCCCTCTCAATTACCGTACTCGCCAGATGCGGCCTGCTATTCAATTGCTGTACTGCACATCTGTCAAGCGGCTGATAGATGCGCAGTACAACTATTTAAAAGCAAGGCGCACATGACGAGTAGCGATTGTTTATATATTTTTTTCGGCTTATAAATTTATGATTGTATTAATTTTGCTATAAATTTAATCTTAATATTGCGAAAAAGACGGAAACAGACTTTTTTTCTATAGCAAATGTTAAAGTGTGCTTTTATCAACTCAAAATAGTAGATAAAGTAGCACTTTAACCGCAAGGGTAGATAAAGTAGCACTTTATCCGCAAGGGTAGATAAAAAATTATGATTTTTTCGAAATGAATGAATTAAAACGTATTACTGTTGATTTTGACACCATAATGACAACTAATAATATTCACTGACATTTTAAATTGTCATTGATAATAATTTAATTTGTAAGTAGTTTTTCTTTATAATTGGTTTTTCTTTAACATTTGCTATAGAAAAAAATAACTATTCTATTGAAATTTTACTGATGTAAACAATTTTTTTCAACTAAACTTCAACTTATGCATATTTTATTGAGTTTTTTTATTGCATTAAATTTACATATTTAATTTTAATATCCATCCCTTAATATGGAACAGTTAGTTAAATTTAATCATAAATATAAAAATAACGTTTTTATAATTGAATAATATTATGTATTTAATTATTATTCCTAAAACCAGTCATCTCATGTAACAATAAAAATCTCCTTATTCTAGAAATAATTGGTCTACTGTACTTCAAAGATGTGCTTGGTAGATATATTCAATTGAATTCAGTTGAATCCCCCCTTACCTCCCCTTTGCCTCTTTGACATTTTTTCAAATCCATTATGCACTGTTTTAAAATTTTAATTTAATAACGTTTACATCGCCCAAAACAAGTTGCTTGTTGCTCTATGTGTAGCACTGAAGCGAAAATTAATTTAATCAAGTAATTAAATTGAACGCGAGTGCGGGGCAGGGGCCCTTTGACTTGTTTCAGGTATAACCCCATCATCGACATTGTACATAGGATGGCTCTTGTGTTGCTGTTGTGCAACGTAGCTGACGTTTTGTTTGGGTTTGTTTGTAAACGTTAAAAGATAAATGTAATTAACTATTACACAGGAATATTATTATCTTGAAGTCTTGAAGAACTAAATCGAAGACTGCGCTGGTAGTGATGGTGCTCATATGATATCGCATCCAACATAAATCGAGAGCCCATTAATAAAGTGCGCGGGAGGTATCTTAATTAAATCAAAACAATATGGCTACGTGAAACCGAAATTAATTTAGAGTAGCGACGGATAAGCGCCCTTCGGTGGTACATATAACGAGGTATGAGAGAGGGGCCAGTACCGCGTACAGGTAGCTCTATATATTGTAAAGCTGGAATGTAATAGAGCCAGTTAAGGGCGTACATGATGAGTGATACTCGCACTCATGGTGACATGACTGAGGTCGGAGAAGATTGCCCTTAAACATGTCTAACAACTCTAACCTACGCGCCAAATATTCGCCGCTTGCGTTTAATTTCATACTCATATCAACATGAATTTTATTTGAAACGGAAATCTCCATCAGCTTTGTAATAACTGTCACTCAATTCCATTAATACACTAGAATACTATACAACTTGCAAATTTTTATTGCTCACACGCCCACATACTTCTTGCATGTATCGTAAATCATACTAGAAAACAGTTGTGGAATGATCGATTTCAAGATTTCCTGCCAGAAGTGTGGAAGATTCATTTAAAATTGGAACAAACTTTGAAACTGTAGGACTTAAAAATAAGAGGAATGTTATGGGAGAATTATAAACTCCGAGGATTTTCGGGCAAATAGTAGTTTTTACATTATAAAATATCTGACGTGGCCCCGGAATCTTTCGTTTCGTAAAAAAGTAGGAAGTTAAACGGAAAACCGCAAAACTTTGTCTTTGATAATAACTCCAATACCCCCTGATAATGTCGAAATGGGATATTCTGTACATCAAAAAGGAAACAAAATTCGACCATCTTTTATTAGACAAACCACCCTGTAAAGTTCCATTACAAAAAAAATAAGTTCAAAGCTTTTAAAAGCAGTATTTGTATATTTTTCAGAGGGTCAAATTGAGATTTTGAAAATGGCACCACAGTTTTTGTAGATTGACAGTTTTATGCCCGGTTGCACCGAGCTCTGCTAAATGCTCAATTAACTAACTGCGCGTTTAAAATTTAGCAGCAGCAGCTTATTGGGTCCTTTAAATTTGTTGCTAAGCAACGCAGCAAATAACAATCATTTAGCCAATAACATGCCGCTGCTAAATATTTACCACGCTGTTAGTTTAGCAGAGCTTGGTGTAACCGGACATTAGTGTCATAGTTTTCTAATCACTGGTCAGCTTTTAAGGTATAGTTTATATTTTTACAAAGCAGAATGTTGGTCTTACAGAAAAAAATTCAAAGGCTTTGAAGGTTCTTTTTGAATGTTTTTTATACCTTTAAAATGAAACTTTGAAAGTAATGTTGGAATTCGTGATGTCGCAGTTTTAGCATCACAGTTTTAGTACCAATGTTTAGATTAAGGTAATTTACATTTTTACAAAACAGAATGTAGGTTTTATTACAAGAACATCATTTTTCAAGTTTCTAAAGGCTGTCTTTGTATGTTTCAGGCGTTTAAAAAGCTGTAAAATTGCACTTTGTAAATAGCACAGTAACAGGTTTAGAACCACTGGTTAGATTTTAAGGTAATTTGCATTTTTACTAATACAAACAAGAAGACTAGAAACAGGAGAGCAAACTCAGTTGGAAAAAGAAGGCTGATATACGACGACAGTTCCCCTCTCAATCGCCACTTGTGCGCATCTGTCAAGCAGCTAGACGCTGTGGCGTTTGTTATATAGTTTCCGCAATAACGTCAAATATTCTCGGAGATAAAAAATTGATTGTTGAGAGAGCATGTCTTGAATGTGCCATGTGCATGACAGATGCGCAGTATAGCAATTTAAAGGCAGGGCGCACATGGCGAGTGGCAATTGACGGAGGAGCTATCGCCGCATAACGTCCCATCCCTGTGTACAGGGCAACATGGGAAGTTCGCTCTCCTGTTTCTAGTCTTCTTGAATACAACCGCCAGATTATCATAGAATTTTTTTCTATTTTGCAGAATTTTTTTTTTGAGTAATTTCACAAACAAATTCCAATTAAATATGTTCAAAATTTACAGGATGTTTCATAAATAGACCAAAATATTTCAGGGGGTGATTCCTGAGATCATTCTAAGAAAAAAAGTTCATATGAACATGGGTTTTATTTATTATCTCCGAAACTGTTCAAGGTAAAATAATGAAATTCACCACATCCACTAATGTTTTTAGGCTTAATAAGATAGAGTGTAAACCATTTTGAAATTTTCATCAGAGGTGGATCTAACCTGGGGGGTGGAGGGTAAAATAAAAGCATTTTCGGACGCATGTTCATATGAACTTTTTTTCTTAGAATGATCTCAGGAATCACCCCCTGAAATATTTTGGTCTATTTATGAAACATATAAACCAATGTTAAAAATATTTTTTTTTTAATATGTTGTTTCTTTTTCAAAATATGAGAAATTTTTAGTATGTTATTTTGTTTATGTTGTGTTAATTTGGTCATAAGCTAATGTGAAATTTGATTCAATTCCGTTTAGTTCTCTTTTAGTTATAGTGTATAGTTTTTGAAAATAGTCTAAATTGATTCAAAAGCCCTCAAAACATGTAAATCCATCAAAATTTCAAAGTTGAACAAAATTACGAATACTATTACTTTCTTATTTAATATAAAAAAGAAAAAAGTAAGTTATGGTACTTATTACTTGTTATCAAATTGGTGACTCTTAATACAAATTCCGTGCTTTATATACAAATATCTCCAGATACCGTTTTAATGATGATCGATTTCCTCCACAAAATACAATTTATTATAAAAAGATAAATGGCACATTATGCAGGAATTTATTTCCGTTGGGTTTTGGTATCTTGTTTTCAATTACAGGCAAGTGCAATGCATGCCACGAAGCAAAAGCCTCTTTAGCTACTTAAACACGTGCTTAGGAGGTTCCTTAGAGACTTTTCGTCCTGGATAACTAACACGTCCAAACGAACAAAATCGATTTCAAACAGAAATTAACTTGACATTTTTGTAACTCACAATTTAACCAAAATGGGTCTTGAGATATGGGGTGGTTTTATGTGTGATAGGAGGACAAATCGATGATTCTCCCACGCGGAAGTAAAAAGTTTTAAAATAAATGTGTGGCACGTTTTGGTAAATGACGTAAGTCATATTTAAATTCCGTGCGATGTCTTTATTTTCTATAATAAACTGCATAGGCCGTAAATCGTCCCATAAACTATTCATATTCGTATGTATTTTGTGTTTTACACTCTCGCATCAACTTTATGCGCACTAGTTTTAGAAATTTTGTTGGGGAATAAACGTATGTATGTATGTATATATAAATAAACAAGACGCGGGCTTTTTCCATTTAGTACAGAAAATAATAAACAGAACATCACACAGGATAATCTCATTAAGTTCCACCAGTCGCTGGTTAGCAAATGAAAAATTTTTGTGCAATTTTTATGATGATTAAATTTACATTGCTATTTATTTTTTTGTGTCGTTGTTGTGAAAGGTTTTAAGCAAATCTTGTCAGGTGAATGCTGAAACTCCCGAGTGTGTCTCTAAATGAATAGAATAACATTAAGGGAGAAAGGCTGATGTGCGCGGGTATTTTGTTTTCTGCACCGAGGTGAAAAGATAATCTATTCAACACTACTTGCTTAACAAAAAAGAAAAAATGGAAAAATCTCTTTTATGGATGCTACCTACCTACTAGAAAAGCATATGCGAAATCAATCATATTTCTCCCAACAGAAAAATCTCGGTGGTGGATTAAATTACAACGCAGGGTGAAGAGAGGTTTCTTTTGAAAAAGCCCTGTATAGAACGTCGTGAATATCAACCAATAAACCCCTTACCTTTTGAGTTGAGAGATAAGAAAATCCATAGATGGAGGAGCAGGCACCCGCCGAGCCCGTCTTATATTATTGACAACACAGGCTTGGTTATACTCTTGTATGATGTATGCATTCACTCACACAAGGAGACGAGAATTCAATTTTTGTATTTCGCCGAGTTGTACATTGGAAAATTCATGTGAAAGGCTCCAAATTTGTCTAAGCAACAAGTGCATATTGAGAATTCTTTACTTAGAAGCATGAACCGCGACATGTAGTAAGATGCGCCATCTAGCGTACTAGAAAATAACGAATGATATAGGTATAGGTGTATAATACATTTATAATTTTGCGATGTCTGGTACAAAATAGTAAAGTTTGGTCAATATTTCTGTTAGGTGCAGTTTATGTGCGTGTATCACTAGGTTAAAACCCCATAATTACATGATGTTGGATGATAAGAGAGTGGGTGTCGTGGGTGGCATATCGCCCCATTTCAGCGTCCTTTTGAAAAGATCGGATTCTAAAACCCGATCGCGAGGTAATTGGCGAGAGTGGAGATTCCCCGGCGTGTGCACCCTCTCTCTTTATCCCCACTGAACATGAAGCTGCAGCCTCGGGATTCAACTAAAGGAGCCCGGCGCACTTGCTGTTCCGTCTCGTCGTCCACCGAAATTTTAATGTTCAGCTTTGGCACACATATGCACTATCACTCGATCTAGAAAGAATCACTATTTGATTTCTTGAAAATCCGAATTTAACGTGTTAAATTTCCAATTTTATCACTTTATTTAAAATTACACTGTTTTTATTTTCTTAGACGAAGTTTATGTGGTGTATAGTAATCGCGATTTTTTCGACTTCGATGGATTTGCACGTTTTGTGGTTTTTTATTAAAATATAGACAATTGTGTCAAAACTATGACGTTAAAACTGTCACACTACGAACTCTTACACTATTTTCAAAGTCTTCTTTTAAAGCTCTGAAAAATACATCAAGCAGCCTTTAGAACCTTGGAAACTTGTATGAAACCTACATTCCGTTTTATATAAATATAAATTTCTTTAAAATCTGACCAGTGGTTATAAAACTGTGAACTAAAACCATGATAATTGGTGCTACAAAGTTTTAATTTGAACGTCTGAAAGATAAACAAAGACAACTATAAGAGCCTTGAATTTTTTTCTAATAAAATCTACAACATTCTTTGTGAAAATGTAAGTTTCATTAAAGTCTGTCCAGTTGTGGTTATTAAACTATAACACTAAAATTATCACTATGAAATTCAGCCCTATTTTCCAAGTTTCACTTTTAAGTCCTGAAAAATACACAAAAACAGCCTTTAACCTTTATAGCATTGGACCTTTTATTTTTGTTTAAGAAATACTAAGAAAGTATAGAATTTGTGACTTTTTCGGTTTCAGTATTTTCCAAAAATCAGAATGCAAGTATAGCCACATCGTATTAGAATGTCATGTGCTGGGCACATCAGATATTTTTTATTTATTTTTCGTTGATCCTCCAAATGTTAAATAGTTTTAAACATTTTCATGCTTCTATTCCTGCCCAATTAATCCCTGCCTCGCCTGGCTATTTTATAATAATATCAAATAAATTTCCCGAGGATTTTGTGTGGAAAAATCAATAAATCCTGCTTCACCATCACAACATGATCCGTTTTAATATAGATTCAAATTAATCGATCCATGTACGGCCATTTCCAGCCCCCATTATAGTATAAGAATTGAGTTATTTACACCGCTGGGGGTCCATTATTTACGCTTAATGGGGGGATTTGCACAATATTTTATTGGTGCAAAATTAAATCAATTAAAACAAGCCAAAAAAAAAACAGAGAATATAAATTAAACATTGTAATGAAACCACGCATCATCAGAGGGAAGCACCTGAAATCTTTGCTGCTGTTTGAAACGAACACAAAGGGAAAACCGAAACTGTGCGCTTTCTGTTATATTAAAGTTTTAAATTGAATGCTGAATTAAGTTTGAGGGATTTTATAAAACTTCAACAACAAATTCAATTTAATTAACACAGTAAATTATTAGGTATGGGAGTATAAATAGCATACAAAGTATACAAACCATCCCTTTTATTATTTTTTCCCTAAGACCACATTCTTCTACTTCTAGTCTGTTTCTATCCGCCTCAAGCCTTTTCCACATTCCGCACGTCAGAAGCGAGTTACAGAATCTTCAGTCATCTTCATCATTATGAACGTCTCTCGCACTTTTTCTTATAAGTGTACAATAATTTCATACTTCACCAGACTGATGTCGGAGAATTGGTATTTGGATTTGTGGAACACTTTCCGTTTCTGATGGTCAGTTTCCATTTCTTTGTCTCGATTAATGATGATAATCACGATGGAAGTTGGTTGGTTGGGTGTGAGTGAGGCTTCGGCCATCAACCTGACCGACCGGTAGTAGAAACCAGCAAGGTATGAAACTGGTTAGAGTTAGATGGAGGAAAAGGTGAACGATCCCTATGATTATTATCGGCGTCATCATCACCATCGGATGTAAATGTTGAGGAATGTTATAAAGCAACAAGTATCTGCATCAGGGGAGAGTAGTTCTTTGTGTTGGTTAGGAGATGTTAATAAAACAAAGAAGGAAGCTTTTGTATGTTGATGGTGACTTGTGGTATACTTTTGGAAGAGGAATTAAAAAATAAAAATGAAAATTTATAAAGATTTGCAGTTTTGACGATACATTTGCTATGGATCGGCTAAAGAGCGATTATTATATATTTGTAATCATCCATCACGTTTTACAGTTCATTTTTTGATTTTAGAAAGAATTGGAACTAGAAATATTTTGACTAGAAAATAAAATAGGTATATTAATTTGGTTGGATTTTGAATGATTTAAAATAGGAAAATCACCAATCAAATTAATGTATTTAAAATTTTCCGCCAAATATTTTTATTTTCAAACGGCGTATAACATGGTGTTATAAGACTGAGTAGGCAAGGTATAAGTTTCATTTCTATGACACCACTCTTGAGCGGCGTATAAGTAGGACTTATACTCCGCCGGAGTATAAGTTATATCATTATCTGCAAAAATGTATGACAGTTGCAAAATTACTTATTAAATTGATTGTCATATTACGATTAGAATGATTCCATTTGAAAATAAAATATTGTATTTTATTCGGAGTATAAGCACTTTTATGTGACTCCGTATGGAGTTAATTCTCCTCGCTCCGCTCGGCGCTTACACCTCCATACTTCGTCACATAAAAGTTTCGCTTATACTCCTAATAAAATAAATATCTATTATTTTCAATTTTCTTCAAGGTAAATGTTTCAATTGTCTACTATTTTTATTTGTTAAAATTTCCCATCTTTCTATTATCAATATCAAAAACTCGTACTATGAAGAGAAACCCTCTCGTCTTGTCGTGGAATGAACCAACGATTACAAAATGTCATCGTGTGTGTGTGATCCTGAGGACGAAGCAGATACATTCACGTCATGGGTAATATAGTATTCTATTTATTTTGTCCGGTATTGTGAGTCGTTTAAAATAATTTCAGCGGTTTCCGCTGTAATTTGCAGTCGCTTTTGATCTGGCTGCCTATTTGTTAATTAAAATACAAGGTAATTACATTCAGGTCGATTGTTTTAATTAGTTGAAGTTTGCATTACTGGCAAATTGTTATCGTGGACTGGCGTGTGTGTATCTATTCATTTTGGTGGCAATGGCGGTTTATATACACTCTATATATAATAATATATTAAATTCTGTTTCTGCTTTTCACTCGTCACACAAACAGCGTATTTGTTTTTGCAAATATTTTCGTTGGTCGCTGCCTCGTGTTTACCGTTGACAGTCATTGTGTTAACCTATATAGTATTTCAAATTTTTAATTCTTAATTAACTTTAAACATTGTTTTATTTTTCAATTTGCTCTCGTGATGAAACTAATTAAATAATTGTATTATTTCTGGGGTTCTTAATTAACGGAAAAATTAATGTAGTGTGGGTGCCCTCCTACAAGTTTCAATTACCCGCATTATTGTTTTTAATGGTTCTTAAAAACTGCTTTAAATTCAATTATATAATAGCCGAGGCGAACCAAGAATATGTTAATAGTAGGCTATGTAATGTAAATTTGACAAATATGCGTCGCCTTCTACATGAAATGTGTTTAAAAAAAGTCGATAATTTCCACATCAGAAATAAATCGTATAAAAGCAGATTTAGATGAGAATTAAGCGTCCATTGAAAATTGCTGCTGTAAACATTTCGTTTAATTGCCTTTATATCACAAACTTCCGCATTATTTAGCTGCAAAATATAAAATGGTTATTTTAGGAAGAATGCAAAATGAAAATTGATGTTAGATCGTGATAAATTACAGATGTTTCTGTGTGAAGCATCTGGAAATACGACTGCTTTGAAAAGGTGTCACCGTTTTGGGACCACTGCTTGAAGTTTAATATTACATTTTTCTAATAAATTTATCTTTATACCATAAGAAAACTGCTGGAATTAAAAAGGAGAAATTATAGTACAAATAAATGCGTTGTTTTTCATTCGTTAAGACTTAGCTAATAGTTATCAATGCATACTTGATACTATTAGAACCCTCTTTTGAAAATTTGGTGAATGCGCCAAGATAATAAATACAATACATCAAAAACGCAGCATTTTTCCAAGTATTTACACTGAATCGCTCATACAAAAATAAGCGTGAGGCAATATAACGTTATTTTCAGGATGTTTTCCAATTTAATAGGGTTGTAAATGTTATATTTATCTTTTGGTTTTTCTGTGTTCTGTACTAGAGCAGTAGCGTACTGAAAATAATATTCACTTGTTTGGCTCGTAAAATCGTAATTGCTTATATCTTTTATGATTTTAGAGCAAACCAAACACACACACGCACACACCACAATAGCTCGAACCTCTAGTCTTCAGTCAATTAAAATTCGTTATTACTATTGCATTTCATATTGCCATCAGTAGTGATGACATCGAAATTAAAATTTTGGTTTACGATGTCTGGGCGTAATATGGACGCTGCTGCATCTACTATTTAATATCAGTTTCTTTGGCATTTGTTTGCTTGACTACAAACCATTTTTCATAGTTCACAAAGCGTAAATATAAACTGGAGGCTGCTGTAATACTACATCGACATCGGTATTTCTTCTTGTTCGAAATGGAAACAGTAATTTTCCATTTCTGTTTTTCGTTTGTCCGAGCACAGCATGTGTTTTCACGGGTTTTTGTCCACTAGAACGGAAACATTTCGACTTGAGATGGCCGTCTTCCGGATATGGACCGGAAATCGACTTTATATAGATCATGAGCGATTGCAAGATGGATGATGAGCGAGATAGATACGATAGTTATTAATATCAAAATAAGAAAATAAAAGCTCAATGATATGAAAATATTTAGAAGTTATAATAACTAATATCCTGCTGTTTGAAAAAATATTTGAACTGTTCTATGAGGTCTGTCACTTGGCCAAGATGAGCTTACTGATATTTTGTTTTCACAAAAATTGTAAAATTGTCCATAGGATATATTTTGTTAAGTTCTGTAATTGTCTGTATCAAAATTTTAACATGTTTTTGAGAAAGTTTTATATTGCTATAAAAAATCTGTTATTATTTGTTAATACTCATCGATTAGTTTTAAATTTCATATTTTGGTCAAACTTAGCTATTTTTTAATTATTAATATTCAGTTTTCTGAGTGTATATGCGCATCATAGTTTCTCAAATTTATAATTAGGCTTTTTAGTATTTCTTTTATTAAATTTTCAGTTGTATTTCGTCCGTACGAAAGTAAAAGTGAATATCCATATCTATAAAGCATGTTGGTCAGGTTAAATAATCCGGCGAGGTCGTCATCATGCCAGTGTACATACATGGATTAGATGTGTAAAATGGGCACAAAGGGGGCAAGAGGAAGTCCCCCAGAGACCACCATCATGGTCTCGTGAGCAAGGTTCAGGTGCAAACCTTGAACCTGGCAGTCGAGTTCACACCGGCATATTTTCATTTTATATCTTATACGAGTACGAGCAGAGATATTCTAATAATTTTCTAGTCTTGCGGAAGTCGAATTATATATCTTTGTCTGTGTGTGGGAGTTTATAAATATACCGTTGGTGATTTTCTCACATGCGGAAGATGTGTGGGAATATTGGAGAGATAATTTACTTAGAATTTTGGGCTATTACTGTTTGAGGCTTTGGGGTGGGATAGTTTTATTTGAAGGGTCGCGTATGGTGGAAGTTGGGAGTTTGTTTGGGGTCTATTGTGTTCTACCCTCTACAACCAGTTGCGCTATGTTTGGGATATGAATAAAATTTGTGTTGTAGACACGCATTTTCTGGGTTAGGTGTAGTTATTACGATGTCTGTTTGTTAGTAGAGCGTTTGATTTAGTTCAGATTTCAACGCCGTGTGATTTTTTCTATAGTAAGTTGTGTTGTTTTGTGCATGTTTTTTGTAGGGAAAAGAATGTGATATGATGAGTTTGACAAAATGCATTTAGTTGTTTATTATAGAACTTAGTAAAGTCCATTTTGATCGTTTCGGAAAAGTGTCTGTATGTAATGTTGTGTGTCGGTCTGTATCCACCAAAACTCAAAAAGAACTTAACAAAACTCAATCAAATTTCATTTAAAATGTTGAATATTGTTGGTGACACATTAAATTTTATTACGAAGTACTTAATAAGAAGATATAGTAATCGTTTTTCTACTCCCATACTTTAATTGGTTTATTAGACAATTACTGTACCTGTACTTTAATAAGATTAATTATGATACATATTTTTCATTACGATACAAGTTTATAACCAATAGAAATGCACCACCACAACCATGGTCGAAGTATAAGGTCTGTCGGAGCCTCCCCTCCAAATTCTCATGTTATAATGGGCGTGGCGAGATGAACGAGCATTCTTTTTTATTGGCTCGGTCTAGCGCGGCGCTATTCAAATTTTATGTTTTTTTTTGAATTTCGTCAATATGTTTCTGAATTCAAAACAACAACAACAACGACGACAGGTAACGGATTTACCAGCTATTGTCAAAATGAGTTGAGTAAAATGTGCCATGATAAATTGTGGTTCAACTTTCGTGAAAAATAGTGCGATACAGTTTTTTACATTTCCTCATAATCAAGATGTGAGACATAAATGGATCCAAGCTTGTGGATTACCAACTGACACCGTCATTGATAAGAATAGACGGGTATGTTCGCAACATTTCGATAAGAAACTCGATTACACTTTGGCAGCAAGAATGAATTGTATTGGTGCAAAAACACGATAAACGACCAATCGGATCACGCGTATAGCATGCTGACGTCACTATGCTGGGATACTACGCGGAGGGTAGGCTCAAGTAGACCTGTATTACTTCGACCATGACCACAACAATATTCCGTCAATATTCCCATGAACATCAGACAGATTTAAAATTTAAAAATTGAATGTTCATTTTGATTTTCTGAGTTTATGATAAAGTTGCCATTTATTTTCTAATTTTTTTTTATTTTGACTAGCCGTACAAAAAATAGTACATACAACCCACATTTTATGGTTATTAAGACACGGCTCGTGTCGTGATTCTCATAACTCGTGTCTTAATAGCTGTCATTAAATGGTCTCTGCATAATATACTATTTCATTTATGATACATGATTTAAAATGCATCATGCACAGTCTGAACCTCATTTAACTAAATTTGACTTTTATTTCGATAATGGAACTAACCGTTAATTCTATAGATTATTTTTTTGCTACTTTAAAACTGAAACAGTTTTTCAATCCCAATTACCTCAATTTCCAATTTGTACCTGTTGAGAGAAAAAGCGAGCGGCGCCCCAAACTGAATTCTATGGAGCATACGCCCCCCTTCATCCCCCTCCTACTCCCCCCATGCACACCATAAATACAAGTTGAAGTGATTTGCGTCAAATAAAAGAACCGAGCCTGATGTTCTTGAACGGGAACCACTTGTAAGTCGCGGTTCAAGTGCTCCTAAATTACACTACTGCCTTGGCTTGGTTGGCAACCTCTGCCCTCCCCATCCCCGCCGCATTGCCCTTTGGTGGGCCGCAATTAACAAAAGACGTCCGCCACCTATTCCGGGGGCACTTAGCCGGGATTTAGTGCTCGCGTTACACTTTGTAAGAACAAGAGATGCGGAAACAACGAACCGTGACATCTTGAGGATGTTGGTAGTGTGACGACGATGAGGGGGTGGGGGAAGGGAAAGGTTGTTTTTTGTATTGTTGAATAAACAGAATAGAAGAATAAAGCGTTGATTGAAAACCTGCTCATAAGGAAACTTTGTCATTTTTTATACAAAATCTGTCCATTGGAGTGCGGTTCCAAAACTGTTGGAAAATCTATTCATTTTTGAAGGTGTTTCATGTAGACATCCAATTAATGTTGGGTACCTATGAAAAGTTCTGGTGGCGGTGGCGGCGGCATGTAACAGGTATAGAACAAATGGCTGCGTTTCCGTTTCAACTCACGTCACCTCCTATTCGACTAATCTCTTTCTGATTGCCTAACTTTGACATATATATTAGACCCTTGTGTCATCCTGCTGACACAATCCGTTATATTATTATATGGAGCTTTTCGTTGTGGTGGGATTAAATCGTATATCGCAGAGCAGAGTTGATCACATCCGATGTGTTTGTTTTTGGTATTAAGATTGATTTAGGTGAGGAAACACGGGGTTAATCTAAGATTACAATATCGAGTAGACACGATTAATTTTGTATTTGGGGTTAACAAAAAAATTAATTAATGCAACGAGGCGAACGGTGGTTTAATTGAACGTATGTGTATATGTACAAATAACAGATGAAGGGAAAAACCAATTTAATATAGCTTATATAATGGAAATTATTGTGCGGTTATGAAATTTAATTACACCGCATTATCGATGATTTTGTGCAGGAAATTGTAGCATTTGTCGGGTATTATTTGACATCAAAACTATGTATGCGAGTTTGTGTGAATGTTTAGTTTAAATTCATAAATGATATAAATGTACTTAATTTGGAAATAATACCAAATTTGGTCAAGAACATTCGGTTTTTATTATCAAAATTAATACCACACTTCCTTCTTTTATGAAAATTCTCATCAGATGAGTGTTTTAAATATTCAAGATTTTGAATTTGAATTTCTAGTAAAAGACTTATCATCATTTACAAATTGCGTTCTATCACATAAAATTTTGTTTTGTGGTTTCACAACACAAATTTTCCCCTGTCTCATCTTATTCCTCCATTTCCAATAAACACCATCAAATTCCTATTTTAATCTTAACCAAACATCTTCTTTTATAAATTTGCAATTAAACCACCATCCGTCCATCCGTCGCTTCCACCATCGTGTGCTGCTGCAATGTCATTCCATAAACGTTTCGTTAATAAATGGGAATCACTTTCGGTTAACAAAAGACATCGTGTTCGTGGCAGTTGTTCTGCGTGTTCGTGCAATCATTAGTTGCACCCCCTGCCGCTAATTTCCTCTTCGTTGTCTCACACCACCGCCAGCACCAACCCCCAAAACATTGTCCCTTTGTTTAGGTCTTCCCCATGCCCCCCACCACCCTTCAAACACCTGTTTATTGGTGATGTCGCAATTAGACTGCGTGCTCTTCATTAATTACTTATAAATGAATGTGTGGATGATCCTCAATTTTCTTTTCCCATCATGTTGTGTCGTTTCCGGTGATGGTTGACTAAAGTAGTTCCCACAAGGTTCAATTCAGTACAGTTGTGTGCTAATTGCTTTGGCAAGTTGGATTTGTTTGGAATACCAGAATTTGAACCTGAAAGTCATTATGAAGAAGACTAAGGATTTTTCCATGCACTAAGCGAGACTGAGGGTAGGAGCGTGAACGGGGGAACGTTTCATTTTGTTTCGTTTCAATTATATTACCAAGAGAGCTACTACATAAAAGATTAAAAATAAACATGCAAATGACTTGAAACTTGGAATGTTACTCTAAAAATTAGATTAAGGAAGTAAAACAATAGAGAAATTAATTTTTATTTGAAAACTTTGTTTTGTGCGACGGCGACGTCAACCCGCGCGCAAAATTATGAACTTTTTTTTAATATAAATATATACACAAAACAATATTCATCGCTGATGTCAACTTATAATTAAAGTATCAAACTTTTGCAATTTAAAGTTGTTTGTTTTTTCGCGTCGTTCGAACAGACCAATAAAAACGTCATTTTTAGGATTATTTCGTACACTTAGTGTTCAATGCTCTACGACCACCACCACAAGTGTATATTATAGATGGGACTTTAAATAATATTGTAAAATTCCCTAAAGAACATTGTAAATGTTTCTGCAGATGTTGCAGATGTAAAAAGGTAAAATGAGCAAAAGTTTTGACAATCGAGACGCCAAAATAAAACACCTGTTGCAAGGGATGCCAGGAGGGGCGGTTAAATAACGAGGGGGCGGCAGTCTGTAGTTTTAAATTTATGACTGGGTGTTTATTTTTACTTTTAAAGTAGAACTTTTTTCCATATCTCTTAAGAAAAAGACACGTTCCTTACTTAGATTTTAAAAAAGTATAAAAATCAAACTAAACCTACTACATAATTTGAAATTTGACATAATCATCATAATTTTAAAATGTAAATGACTCCTTTAAAGCTATTTATGTAATCTATGAGTTTATTGACGAGTCTATTTTTAATAAATAGGACGAGTCAATAAAGTCAGATTATATACAAGTTGCATACAAAACTTTATATTCGACTGCTAGAATTACCTTTTAATTATCTAGTAAAATTATAAATGACAGAGTAATAATTTATTCTGACATAATTTATTTTGACACTGACAGTTGATGTATAGATATTTTTTAGTAACAATAAAATAAAGTAAACTTTATACACTAGTGTAGAAAGAGCTACTTTATGACCGCAACTCTATGTCATAAACAGTACTTTATGAAGCAGTCGTGTATACGTAAAATTTTTCGATATAACTTTAGACAAAAGACACTTTGACTTTTTGAAAAAGTACATAACTCAAAGTGGACTTGTTGAATTGAAATTTGTCATACTGTGATAATTTTAAATTCTAAACTTCTGCAAGTAATATTTTTCAATAACTCCTATGAGAAACGCACTTTACCTACTCAGAAAATATTTTTGTAAGATTAAACGTAGAATCCAAGAGTGTAATAACATACAGGGTGTTCTTTTTAAAATTACAAAGTGTGTGTCTACTGGAACGTATCCAATATTCTCATTAAAGAGATCACTTCGTATAATGTATTTGTACCAATTTTCATATATAAATTATATTCACAACTCGTCGTGACACACCGTTTACTGCAAACTGACTTCCATATTCGTATCAAACTTGTTGCCACACATATAATGTAATTATTACAAAAATGTTTTGAGTTTTGTCATGCAATTTCCCAGAAAACCGTTTCATTAACACAAACACCCCACCAATTCCCATCATCTTGTCTTATCGTGTGTCATCAAATTTTTTCCACCATCTTTGCGTCCATTGACCCGCATGGTTTTTTCTTGTATATGCGTATGCAAATTGAATTCTTTACTACCCGAAAACCTGTCACTACATATAATTAAATTAACACACGAAGCAAGCGCTGAGCTCTGGGCTGCCGAGAGGCAAAAAATTTAACTAAGGTCGATACGATATGATATTAACGTGTCGTCGTCGTTGGAGTCCTTGATGGTCAATTGGTACGTTTAGTTTCGCGGGTGATATTATCTCAAGGTGATCCAATGAACGAAAGAAGAAGAGAAAAAAAACGACGGATAATTGAAAGTAGTTGCGGTTAGAGTTTGTTGAAGACTGTTGTGTAAGTGCGTTAAGATGATTTGTGATTTGGCTACTAGAAATTGGTACGTAGGTAATTAGATCTAGTGTATACTAGATGAAACTGATTTAGATAATTAACACAACAAATCCAGACGAAAAAAAATGTTACTGAATTTTATTTGTACATCATCCAAAGTAGGTAATATTTTTCCTGTGCAATAATTAGTTAGTTTTTCCAGTTTGTTTACACGAACGCTTTGAAAAGTTTCTTTTATACTCTGAAATTCAAGCAGGCTAATGAAAAATAAATAATAAAAAAACAACATTGAGTCTCTGTGTGCTACGTTGGTTGCACTAGTCTGCATTTGATGCTGGGTATTCCTGCAGCAACAGGAGGACGCCACGCGTTTTGTCCTTGTCGAGAGCCCAGGGGGGTGGTAGTGTAAAAAAGCACTTTAAACCCAACTGCATAATTGTGTTGGAGTTTTATCCTGAAAGGGGGAGATGTGTAGGAATTGGAATTTCGGAAAATGTTTGGGATTGTAGGTTTTTGTTAGTGATGAACTATTTGACTTTGTCAGGAAAATTCTTAAAAATGATTCACAGGCCAATACTTAGCTTTGCTTTAAAGGTTCCAAAACTATTGTGACCTAACCTCAGATATCAAAAAAAAATTATCATTGTCCAAAAAATATATAAATGACATTGTGAAACGTCCATAATATTTCTTAATAACTCAAAAATTTATCTTTGTTTAAATTTCGAGCAGTAGTTCCAAAATTTTTTGATTTAAGAAAGTAGGATTTGAAAAAAGGTTACATAATGTAGAAGATCTTTTTAATACAGCCAACTACACTGCAAAATATCTGTTTTTGACAACTTTTTTTATCAGTGATTCTAAAACTGAGGTTTCGGAGACAATTGCCTAGAAAATACTGTATTTTTCCTGGAAATGCCACAGGAAACTCAAAACATGTTTTGCTTTTGTTATCATGTGACTACAGATTTACTTATCAGTTTTTTCGTTTTTCCAGGCCGACAATATGATGTCCTGTTCGCTTCCCATCGTACCAGTACTACAAACACTTCCGTCAATCAACACTAGCCAGGACTTTCCGATTCACATAGGCATTAAGGTAATTTAGTGGAGCTTTTATTTTTTCCTTTTCTACTGTGCTGTGTGAGAATTGAAATTAAATTAGCGGTAGCACAATAAGACAGAAACAGGGACAAGTCTAGAATAAATACATTCTTGTCTTAAACGATTTGTTAAACACGATGCAGTCGAAGGAAAGTTTAGTTGCGGGTTTTTGGGGGGAGAAACGAACCGATGTGTGAGAAAATAATCTTGTAGGAAGTTTAAATGGCTTTAGAACTTGGGAAATTATCCGTGCAGCACAATTGTCGTGGATTATGTTAATATAATAATAATGGCGCGCGGGTATTGTGTGATTTATTTATTTTGGTTTCGAGGTTTTTGATAAATAGTTAGGAAATTTCAATTAATAAACTCGTGGTGGTATAGGGGGACAAGAGAATGATATTAATTGTGCGAGAAGCAGGGTGTATTATTATGGAAAAGGGGTTAAAAGAACACGACTAGTCAATTTATGGGTCACTGTAACGAATTTCAACCCTTTCATTTCGAGTTGTTATGTAGGTTAGATTGTTGGGAGGGGAATTGGGAAATTGGGAAATTTAACAAAAGTTGTTTATTAATTTTGTTGCAATACTAAATATTTTCTGGGGCCTAGTAAATTAAATCAATGAAACCTTAAATATGGCGAGGGCTATTGGACCCTCTATATTGTGCAATAGTTTATCTATTATTATAATGGTTAAAACCCCGGTTAAAACTATAGGTACTGTATTTCTTATTAGAAGAGTAGTAATTTGCTAATGGACAGAATATAGTTTATTTCATAAGTAATTTTATCATTGATCCAGAAAAAGAAGAAAAATGTGATAAGTAGCCCAATATAGGTGCCATTTCCATGGAGATAATTGAATTGTTATATCGCTTTTCGGTCAACTAACCCAAAAACTCTTCTAGTCTTTTCCACACACCGCATTTTAGTGGCAACTGAACCCTCTGAAAACCATCGCGATATAAAATTAGAAGCCAGGTACATTGTTCGCCCTGAATCCATTCCACTTGGGAACGTAAAATTTAAAAGGTAGCTACATAAAATGTCTGAAATGAATATTTTATCTCGTCTAGGAAAAGTGATGCGTACCATAAATTCAAAACAGCGAGAGCCATGCCATGTCATAAGAACAAAAAACAGTGATATTTCGCCCAACACCGATGATATTCCCATGTGTTGCAAAAGGGAAATGATTCAAGTTCGTTAGAATCTTGAGGGAGTTCAAATTACGGACAATTTAGTGCACAGAGCCTTCATGCGCCCTGCGAGGCCGATAGCTCAGCGGTTATGGCGGCCCGCGAGGACCGCTTGAAAACACCTTCAACCGGAACCGGGGCAGAACAGAGCAGGCCAGGTGTGCCCTCTTTGATTTATTCCAACCCCGAATTTGTTTGATATGTGGCGGTTTTAGGTCTGAATCTAGAGAGACTGCGATTATATGTAACAAATGGAGGAATTTCTGCATGGAAACCTAACAAACCTATTTGGGAAAAGTACAAAAGAAATTATATAAGTTGCTGCAAAAAGATCTCATTATATTCAAATAAAATAAACAAATTGGAATAGGTGATGACAAAAGAAATATAAATTGACATGTATATAAACTTTTTTTTGTAAAAAGATTTGCAATCAATAATAATTAGAGAATTTAAATCACATTAATTTTATAGGCTAAGTAATGACTTAAATTGGAAAAGAGCCAATCAATTTCATATATTTTCAATTCCCGACAAATATTTATTTATAAGTACTCAAAATAGTTACTTGTGTATCAAGGCCGTAAAGGTGATCTTTTTTGGTCGAATCTGTTGTTTGCGTCCGAGGCGTTAGCCGAGGCTGCAATTTAGATGAGACCAAGAAAGCACTTTTGGCCGAGATGCACACAACGTTTTTTTAGTCGATCATTACAAAAATGGTGATTTCATGGCCCCATTTGACGCCGTAATCTTTTACTTTTTTGTACACATCTCTCAAATGTTACTTTCTTGGGACAGAAGTGTCAGAAACTGAAATAAAAAGTGACGCTTAACATTAAATTTGACAGGAGATGCTTTAGTTTTTAGTTGTCTAAGATAACTATGTTTTTCAGTAAAATGTCCAAAAAAAATTAATTTTGTGTTTTGTGACCAAATTTTTGAATTCTTTCCTGATGATCGCCTAAAAAACGTTGTGTACACCTCGGCCAAAAGTGCTTTTTTGGTCTCATCTGAATTGCAGCCTCGGCTAACCCCTCGGACGCAAACAACAGTTTCGACCAAAAAAGATCATCTTTGCGGCCTTGATACACAAATAACTATTAGGCGATCATCACGAAAGAATTCAAAAATTTGGTGACAAAACACAAAATTAATTTTTTTTTGACATTTTGCTGAAAAACATAGTTACCTTAGACAACTAAAAACCAAAGCATCTCCTGTCAAATTTAATATTAAGCGTCACTTTTTAGTTCAGTTTCTGACAGGTCTGTCCCAAAAAAGTAACATCTGATAATGTGTACAAAAAAGTAAAACTTTATGGCGACAAAAGGCGTCATAAAATTAACGTTTTTGTAATGATCGCCTAAAAAATATATATTGATATTTGTCAAGCTTACTGTCATTGTGACATTTGAAGCCGCAGATAAATCCAAACTACTTGATTCCAGGGTTGTTGCGCGCCTGGAAAACCGGGAATTGTCAGGGAATTTTGTTGCGTATTCGGAAAAATGATCAAAGTCTCTCTCCAACGCATACATTAATTAAGATGTTAAAAGTTTTCTTTTACATTTCTGTAATGCATTTATGAAAAAAAAAATTTTTTTACTGCATATTTGAAAGTTCTTCCCTTCTCACGTAACTGAATTTTAGAAAGAGATGGCAAAACAAACGTTTGATATTGCACTGGAAAATTGAATTAAGTACCTAGAAAACCTAAAAAATGTCAGCGAATTTCAAAATCTGAACATGCAACAACTCTGTGATTGTTTCCATAGCTCACTTTTGATGACTGAAATGAACAAAAAAAATTACTTAATTACATACAATTTCAAACTAGTTTTAATACACATTTTTATTTTCGTAATTTCACTTCCAAGATATGTTTCTCTTAAAGAGGGAAATTCATTAGGAAAGCAGCTTCTTTTTGTATTTCACTCGTATAACTAGCATAGTTTAGTTTGCGCAAAGTTAAACCGCATCAAAAGTACGTTGCATATGATCGTAAAACTAAACTCAACAACATCAAAACGGTTTTTAATTAATAACCCAGCGTAATTTTTCAATATCATCACTACCATCATCATCTTTGTTTATGTACACCACGCCGCAACTTTATTTACAAAGTTTCCCTAATTAATTTTACATCATCCCAGTATAGCAAGTAATTAAGAAAATATTTCAACATCTTCAACAAGACATTATTTCAACCACCTAATCGGGCACACGCGTGCTAGACACATTCCCATTATCCAATTAACTTACACACATATTGGATAAACAACCACAACAACCGATTAGTTTGGTTTAGCTAACAGTAAATCTATATCTGGATCAAAGCTACATCTGGAAATTGTGCAGGTATGTTGTAGGGGTGGTAGTTGTTGCCCCCCCTCTCTCCTCCAACGCACAATTATAAACCCATCTCTGTCTTTGTCGCGTGTACATGGCGGCGCGCAAACTGTCTCTTGGGCACTATCCATCAATTAGGGGGGGCGGCCCAATATACGACAGACCTGGCGATCTGTCACCGGCAAAACACATGCCCAACCGCACATCAGACAAACGACCCTCACCCCCCCTCGCACCTGTAATTATCTATGCAAGAGGTATAAGAAAACGAATTATTGGTACTTTGGAGCGGTAGAATCAGAAATTTATTTGGAGAAATAAACATTAAGTTGGCTCCTTTTTTTCAAGAAATAGAGGCACGCCACTGTGTTTTAAGCACGTGACATTACCACCAGGGCGAGCAGAAAATTTTGAAAGTTTCTCCGAGAAATTTACTGAGTGTTCCAATTTTTGTAGCAGGACTTTAAAACATATGATAAATGATCTTTTTTTTTAAGGTAAACTTGGGTCGTAAAACGTAAAGTTTTCAACACCCTGTATCTCGCAAACAAAACATTCTTCGACCTATAATTATAAAAACTTTTCCTGTTCCTGCTACAAGAAAGTGGAACACCCTGATACAAATTTGTCGACTCCATTACGAAATTGTGATGTATAATTAGTTGGACGTTTTGGGGGTGGCGAGAGCAAACTAAAATGCCTTTTACACCCTTAATTTAATGCTATACTAACTGCTTGCATTTTAATATATAAAATACATTTATTGCCGCGACTGTGTTATTTCAAATAAATTGAATTGAATTTTGAGGACAGAAGCACAGAGGCCAAATCAATAACTTGTGTTGTTTTTGACATTCTTGTTATCCAACGAAAAATACTCTTGAAAAGAAAAAACACACACACGCTCCAAAGCAACAACGCTTTAAGGCACTTGCCCAAACAATTTCACTTATTTTTTCCCATTTATAACGAAAACTTATCCACTTTTCGTTTTTTTTTCTTCGTCAAGAAGAAGCGGGCGCGCGTGCAAGATGATGGCGTGTGTCCTTTTAATAATCATTATTCATTCCCCCTGTTGTTGTTTACAAAGCCAAATCTTAAATCATCCCACATAATTCGTACATCACAAGTGTGCGTTCGCCTTATGTTGCTGCCTGGAGGCTGATGCAGGAAATCGGTGGGGATTTAGATTGTAAAGGAGCTTGGTGTATCTAAAAATATCCGTAAACACTTTAAAGAAAGAAACAGAATGTTTTGTTTGTTTGACTGATAAATACAAATATTTGACCTAGTTTTTATTATATTATAATGATTACTACATCATCTGTAGTAAACATTCTCCACTACACCAAGCCTGCAATTTATTCCCTTATCCCAAGCAATATTAATTCTCGAAGTTATGATGAAGAACAATTTCAGCAGGCTGGCGAATATAACAAAACCCAAAAACGATCTTCCTCTTGAATAGACTGAGAACGACGGTCAGTGGCGACGGGAAATGAGCTTTGCGAACGCGACCCCCGTAGCGAATAAAGTACATTTCATCCTGTGCTGATGCTGGAGAAAAAGGACAAGTACACCTTCTTTCTCAGATCAATAACGCATTGGATCATTAGAGATACAGACAAAAAATTAATATTCAACCATTCGTGAAATTCACACCTTGTCATCTTATACCTGTTTATTTATTCTGTTTTTGAATATTTAAACATCTCGCCGCCACCGCCCCCAGCATATTTTTTACTTTAGACACGAAGCGAATCGTAAAATATGTTACTGAAATAAATATAACCCTTGAGTGCAGTAGCGCACAATAACAAAGCAAAAAAAATCACACAGAGAGACAAAGAAAAGGACATTTGCCTTATTCCAGAGAAAATGCGAATTTATCTCAATAAGAGCTATAAATCTAAACAAAAGCAAAATCAATTTAGCTGTGTGTGTGTGTGTGTGTGTGTGTGTGTGTGGTCGATGGACATTCATTTGGGTTGTGTCGTAGATCAGGCTAAATCCACCCACTAACCAGATCTTTAGCCCTTGAGACCATAAAATATCAATTTATATATAAAAAAAACCCGCCCCATTTCAAATTTATTACCCGAAAACATTCCAACTGTAATAGCTTCCAGCGGGAAAACAATCTGGACGTCAACACGTTGTTGATTCACCTCCAGCATACGGTAAATTATCTCATATACTCATACCTTGTAGGGACACAAAAATTAATTAGCCCAGCACCGAGGAATTTTATTATATGCAAAACAAATTAATTAGAGATATTTCGGTTAAGTTTGTAAACAAAATTATTCAAATATTTACTGGACATAACATGTGTCCGTGGTTTGATAAGAAAAATTCATTTAGTGAAAATACTGAATGAAGATATTTTGCTATTATTCCTAAAGCCCTTTTATTTGTTAAAAATTGTTTAAAATTAGTCAATTTTCCTTGTTGCAGTTTTCAGAAAATCATTTTCCCGTGACCTTCCGAACCTTTTTAAGAAAGAGGTAAGACTTTACATGCCGAGTGCTTTCGGCCCCTAAATTTTCATAAAATTAATCGAAATCGTAAAAAATATATTTTGACGGGTTTTGAAAATTTGATTAATTGTGACTCTTCAGATCTTGTTGAATATTCTTAGAAACTTTTTATTAAGTGAAAAGAAGGGCCGGGGCCCCTTAAGAGCTTTTGCTGACCAGACCCTTTTCCTTAAAACCGCCACTGGTAAGGATCTTATTTTGTAAGAAAAAGTCACTAACGGTGCGGAAATTTAAAATTTAAATATTTCTGACGGTTTCGTAAAAAAAAACAATATTATTAACATAACGGGTGTCCAATAAGTCTTTCAGTCAGGGCGGCTATGGAGTGTTTTGCTTTTCATTAATAAACACAAAACTTAAACCGTTACAACCTCACCTCAAACAAATCGTCATTTAAGACGACACAATTAATGTTTTATGATGGTTACATGAAAATTATATTTTAAGTTTTATGTTTATTATACTGAAAAGAAAATTCTCCATAGCCGTCCTGACTGAAAGACTTATTGGATCCCGTTACTTTAAAAGTTCATAACATTTCACTTTAATTCCGAATTTGCTATTTACCATCGCATACAATATGCGAAAAATTTTATTGGATATTTCAGTCGAATTTACTCGTCGTAAAATATTTTTGCATGCAGTTTTTGATGGACTGTTTTTTAACAAGAAATTTGAAAAAAATATTGTCAATGGTTCAAAAACTATCACATTTATAAAAGTATAAAAATTTACGTAAGAATTCCATTAATTATTTTGATAAATGTAGTGTACCTACCACCATTGTTAGAAAATTTATTATCGACGCCTTCGACCGAGAAACAAAGCCGTTTTTCCAACTAATTGATAATCAAGTGAACTCGAAAACGCAAAAGAACTGGAGCAACAAGCATCGGGTGCATGTGTAATAATTAAATCTGGATGGTACATTGTAGAGAATGTAGCAGCATCAGCCGCGTAATGTTCACTCAACTCGCAGGATGGTTTTCGTATTGTGGACACGCAATGGTACTTATCAGTTGTAATTGCACGGGAAATGCACTATATGCAACAATTAATTTCGCATTACAATTGCTTGTGTGTATAGAAGAGGTTACGAAATTAATATGCTGATGCACATAATTTGTGTATTGTTTTGTTGGCAATATTTTGTTAGTGGCTGGAAAGTAATTTAATTTGAATTTTTTACAAATATCCAACCCCATACATTTCCTATCAAACCTCATTGCATCCCCAAATAAGACAAACAACATATGTAGGTATAGTTAATTTAATGACCATATAATTGCAAATTCCAAATGCGGCATTAATTAACCCAGAAATTCCTTGATTAAAACCTGTAATGACCAGATGGACCTCTCAACTGTACTGAAACTATTTCGGTTTTGTTTACGATGGTAAAATATGAATCGTTGTGGAATAGATGTGTTTGGAAGGAGGCAGAGGAGACGGAGGGTGTTTGGTAAGCAAAGGGAGACACATCACATTTACATGGCGTTTATGCCGCCTAATACATCTCTAATGGTTTCCCGATAGACAGGTGTGGTCTCGCCGGGGGTGGTTTGGGGTGATGTGGGTTTAAACTTGCGCATTCAAACGGAATGAATATTGTGTGTGTAGGTACAAATGTTGGACTAGTAAAGATCACATCGATGGTACATTTTGAATTGTTGTTGCAACAGTTTGACGGGTTTCATTTCAATATTTAATGCAACGTCTGCTACAGCTCAACTTTTCTGGTTGTAATGCCATAAGTTGAAATTTCCTACAAAAGTTACTTTCAGATATGAGCAGGAGGACGAGTATTAGTTTTTGTACAAAATTTATCAATTACTTACAAAATTCTTGCAAGCTAAGGACTTGCTATATAATTATGTAGTATTTGGTTATCTATAACTAACATAGTAAAAGTCCCCAAAAAATAAAGTTGTGCTGCGGCTGCCATCTTTGAAAACTGAATACTATTGTAAACATAACAAAATTGGATGAAATCAAGTCAGGAGTTCCAAAACTGATTATTTTTTAAATTATTCACTTGACCCAGTAATATATGTGAAGTGCTGCAATTTGAAGAAGTTTGTAGGCATGAAAATAGACTGATACAATTTCAACAAACCACTAAACTTTTTCAGTATGTAATTGTTTGTTAGATATAGGTACCTTGCGAAATTTCAGTTATTTTCATCCATCCTAGGGACGAAGGTGGATAAGTACAGAGTATTTCTCTGGTGGACGACGACGATGTCGATGAAACACACAACCTCATCCCGGCCCCGTCTCTCGTCCTCCACCCCAGTAACAAACCAAACAACGGTAAATCTTCTATAAGCCCAAAATCGAATACAACCTCTATCCCATCTTAACCCCTTTCTCTCGTCTCCCATCCACCACACTACACGACAAAACCCCAAACAGTTTGTGCCTGGCAAAACTGATCTAATCTAGCAAGGAAATAGCCAAATATGAAATACAACACTTGGGGTGCTGCCGTCGCGTCCCCTTGCCCCTCTGGCTAGGTATTACACCTATATCCTAAACAAATTTCAATTTTCTGGATAATCGACGAGACGAGAGGGGTTTTGAGCAATTTAAATACAGTTTTAGGAGCACTGAACGCAGATATGTATACAGGGCTTCAAGAAGTACAATTGCTCTTACTTTAACGTGTGTTTATTTTCTTATACAACAATATTTTTTTAATCTATCAATTTTGTATAATGGTTGTTTATCCTTCGAAAGTCCTAGTTTCTAACATTTTTTTCTTCTTTTTGTTTCAGGTATGTACCAGTTGTTTTTTCGCACCTCTAAACGGCCTAAACAAATCTAAAGGTAAATTGATTTTTTCTACGAAAATGCGGAATGACGTTTTTTCTGGCAAGATAATCGAACTTGAAAGTAGGCTTTTGAAAAACTAGTACGAAAAATTAGTGTGGAAATTTTTTTCCGTACATCACATTTTTTAAACTTTCCGCACGCAAACAAAAACATAAAGAAGTACTTACATTTAGTTATAATTGTAACATTTATTTAATATCTAACAACCGGAGGAGTGCACATTAGTTCATCGCTTTCGCTTTAGTTTTGAAACTCCATGTTTATTTTCACGTAATTTGATCTCAAAATCAAAATTATTTCGATGACAGGACACAATTTATAAACTGTCAACAGCTATGAGCTTTCAGTTCTATGACAACAAACTCACTTGATGTTTTTTTTAATTAGAAAAAGATTTACAAATAATTTTATTTTTTACGAATTCCACGTTTTCGTAGAAAAAATCGTATGTAACACGCTTGCGGAAATGGCCCATGTGAAATTTGCAGCACTCGCTATCGCTCGCGTTGCAAATTTCACACTCGTATTGTCATGATGCGTTTTCCGCACTTGTATTACAATATACTATTTTTACTACAATTTCTTAATTTCAAGCATCCCTAGAAGTTTTTTGCGCACTATAAACTAGACTATAAAACATAAACTAAAGAATCCCTACTGTAATTTACTAAAGGTAGTACAATGTCTCGGCGCACGTGCACCTAATGTTGTTGTGGCCCCATACTCACTTTGATCGCTCTTTTATACAAATTTGATCATTTTTAACGTGACACAAAACCCCTGCTGCCCCATTATAAACTCTTCAAAATAGATATATGTCTCCACTACATAAAAAGCTCAAACTGTGTTTTTACGACATTCACCTGAATTGTGTACGAGGTCATCAAATACCCAGCACAGATTTTTGTCTGAATTTTCTCTTACATAAACTGACACTTGAAGGAAAATTTTGTCGTAGCGTGAGGAAAGAAAACTATTTCCTTGTGAATCGTGTGTGCAACTGAAAACTTGGCAGTTGTTATTTGAGCCTAATGGGCTTTCGCTGCTGCATCTTTAGATGTTGAATTTCAAGGAAGTTTTAATTAGGTTTTGAATGATTGGCTCAAAGTAAATCAGCCAGTTCTTCGGAAAAAGTTAACGAATATTTATGTAAAACTGTTCCTACCCCAAAAAATCGTGATGATCTAAAATTGATGTCGTTTTTTCTCTCTGTCACTCGTAAAAACTCTATGTTTGATGTTCCGCCACTATTTCATGATTAAGTGTAATAAAACTAAAATACATGATAGCATCTTGTAGAAGCCCCCCGTTTATATATTATATGGGACGTGCCTAAATAAATGAGCACAAAAACTACGTGCGCAACACGTATCAGAGGTCCATAAACGAAACATGTCACTACCCGCAAGGAAAGGAAGTTTTTTTGAGGGTCGAGGGCGCCGCCGCTCAAAGCTACGTGAATTAAATATGGCCTGGTGGTGGTAAAGTTAATCCGGAATTAGCAGGTATTTATAGTTGGAAGTTTGGATTGAGGCTTATTGATGATCAGCTTAAAAATTTACTGTAGTAGCGTGGTGATGGTTGGAATAATTGTTCGTTTATAAATAATACACTTTGTTTGTTTTTGTTGTGCATCAGCAAGTAATTCAGGATTAAGATTTTATTTTGTGGAAATCCATTTTTAGATAATAAAACTAAATAATTGATATTCCCAAAAAAACTCCCAATTGACTTCCGGTTATTTTTGTTGCAAGCTCCAATTATAAGAGGCTCATTTTTCAAAGAACAAAAGTGGCTGTTCGTATATTCGTCTACATGCGACTTGTTGCCCATTGTTTCCCAGTGAGGTGTTTTCATATTTAACAAGCTTTGAAGGCAGCAGAGTCCTGGAGCAGCATTTGGCTTGACCACTTTTCCCCGGTACGTTAAGCTCACTTAGGTCTTGTAGGGACTCACCCCCGTACGCCGCGCGCGCGGGGATCAGCTTCAAGAAGGAAAACGTCGAACGTCTCTTAATGCTTGTTTTCTTTCCTTTTCCGATCGAAATCCCCAGATCTACGAGCCCCCGCCAACATTTACTCTTCTTACCTTTAGAGCTCTGTGAATTTAAAGCCCGCTCCGTGTGCGCCTGTTTTATTTAACTTACGCACGGAATAGTTCTTCTTGTGTGATGGTGAATAAACGCGAGGGGCAGCACGGGGGGTGGTTGTTGTTGTATAGCCCACGGTTGAAATTATTCGCGCTACAGCGATTTTAATATTTAAATATATCCCGAGTGTATTATGGGAGGTTCAAGTGGGGGACGCAAAAAACAATTAACTTTTGACAATGTTGGAACCAGATTTCAAGTTGCCATTGTGAATTATTAAAAAAGTGTATGCTAATAATTATTTTCCAGGTTTTATAACTGAAATTCCTCGGAAATTTTCTTAGAAAACATAAAATTGCAAATTAGTCTTCTAAAAACGTTTCATTTACAATTTTTTACAATAAAAAAAAATGTCGTTTTTTGTGATGATACCACAAAAGAAAATAATTATAATCAGATTTAGTTATTGGAAGTTCCCATAACCTTGACATTTTTTATAGATACTTCATGGCTTATTAAAGAAATTATACAACAAGTGAAGCGTTGTATCATTGTACAATCCACAATAAAAATTTGTTTTACTTTCTATATTAGCACTACGCAGAAAAAAGATTTCTCAAATCGGGAAAAAATAATTTCTTGAATAATATGTGTTACTTGAATTTTATTTTAATTTAATTAATTTTAATAGAATGTTAACCAAGAAAGATAATATTTTGAGAATCAAATAGAAAATATAAACATTTAATGACTCTCGTTTATTATTTTTGCATTTTCTAAGGAAGATATTGTATTTTAAAGGTAAAATATCTCATTTCATTAAAACTATTTAATGTAATAATAAGTAATGTTGCTTCAAGCAAATCATAATCTTAAATTTTTTTTTAAGTTAGAGATTATAATTAGTATATTATACAATGAGCATTTAATGATAGCTATTAAGACACGAGTATCAGAAATGTCACTCGTTTCGTAATTAATACGAATGTTTTAATAGCCATTAAATGTGAGTTGCGTACACTATTTTTCACTAGTCAAAATAATGAAAAATAAGAATGAAGAATATTATGGCAACTTTATCATAAACTATGTAGAAAATGTCAGAAAATCAAAATGAACTGTTTTTTAAATTTGAGATCTGTCAAATGTTCATTGCAATATTTGATATTGACGGGATATTGCTGTAATGTTGTATTTCTATTCGTTATTAAACTTATAAACTTGTATCATAGTGAAAAATCTGTATCGTAATGAATCTCATTACAGTACAGGTAAAAAGTGTCTAATAAATCAATTAAAGTATGGGAGTAGAAAAATATTTATTTAGCAATTACAATATTTTAAATTTAGATGAGAATAGTGCACTTGCGTTAATACAGGGTGGTTAAGAAGAATTCAGTAAAACTTTAAGATATGTACAACATACCTGTATAAATACATAAAGGTAAAATTTAAAAAATTAAGAAATGAAGCTGTGTGAGTAGTACTATCCACTTGGCTTACTTTTGTTTAATTTTTATTTTTTGTGTTATTGTATTTGTAAATATCCGTCGTACATCCCTCTAAAGTTTTACTGAATTGTTCAAAATCACCTATTAATACATAATCTCATTGAAGAACAATTTATTATCATATTTTCAATTAAGAATATCTTATTTTCATCCTGTGATTCAAGTAAGAAACAATAGGAGTATTATTTAGTAGAGCAAATAGAATATTACAAATAAGAATAAAATTTCTTTTTAGTAACAGTTTGAGTTCTTGATGTTAAACAATTGTGACTTTAATGTAACTAAATATGATTAAATCTAATCATACATTGTTTTCTGTCTTAAAAAATAATTTTCTTTTTTTAAAAATATATTTTTCTTTCATACCCGCGCGGAAAAAGCGATTTTGAGTGGCTGGTGACAAACATCAAAAATGATCGATTCCGCGATAGATGATGTGTGGGAAAATGTACTTTCCCACACTAGTTACGGAAAAGTTTGGTAAAATGTGACGGAACATGGTTTCCCGTGCTCTGCGTTAGACAAAAGCGCCACAATTGTGATTAATTTCGTGTTTGTCAAGTTGGTATTATTGTATCGAACTTCTGCAGCTGCATTCACATTAATCTACAATTCCACATACATAACCTAAAAACACCTGAAAATCAAAAAGCTATTTTTTCTGTTTGCAGCACTATAAATCAACAGGGGTGATAATTGTCACTGTATTTATAGAAATAAAGTGACAAATAACCAAAAATATTTTCGTGGTTGCATCAATCGATCGTGAAACCGATCATTTTCGGTTGTTTGTCCCCAAGTCCTCAAAATTGCGGGTATGAACGAAAATAGTATGTTAATCTCGTGACGGACTAGTCGATTCCTAACTCGCATGGCTACTGCGCTACTTCATGCTCGTTGGGAATCTCCTACGTCCCCCACTCGGTTAACAATGTACTATTTCCAACGTCGCTTATGAAAATGACATTTATGTCACTCAATTTAGAAAAGAAAGTTGGCATTTGCATCACAAGTGATGCACTCGTGATGAAAATAAAAATACTATTGTCAACAACGTCAGATTATTGTCAGTTGATCCATATATTGAATACTAACTATATTGCTAGCGTTAAGATAAAAGTGGTGCAAAAATTACGGTGCAGACGATGGGAACCTCTCGCTCGCACAATTAAGTGAGTGTTCGTTGTGCTCATGCGCGGTATGTGACACTTTTTAAAATTTTGATATATTGGAAATTTGTCACTGGTTTGTCAATTTTAAAAATTTGCTTATATAAAATGATGTACAAATGTTATTTATGTGGAAATGTGCCCGACAGAATGAAGAAAATTTCATTGCATAAGTAAGTATTGGTTGTTTATTACCTATATTGCTTATATTTTTAAAAATGTCTATTTTCTTCAAATTTTTATTAAACTTAAAAAAATTTTTCTAAATAGTTTTTCTTACAGTTTTGTACATTATTATTCATGCACGTGTAAATAAGCTTTTTTGCTTACTACAATAAGATTATTATTTCTAGATTTCCGAGTAATTCTGAAAAAACAGCACATACTCTAAAGCAATGGTTAGATGTATGTAATCTAAATGAGAAAGATGACATATCTGGCCAGCGAATTTGTTCATGTCATTTCAAAGACGAAGACTTGAAAACGGAATTTACAAAAAAAAAGTGGAACGTTGGGCGATTCCCTCAATAAATGTTCCAAATCCTAATGCTCCGTGTTATTTATTAAATGTATATTATGAAATATTTTTATAGTTAAGAATTATGTATGAACAAATTTGATAAAAATAAATCGAGATATTCGTGATATAACCTAACCTAATTTATGTAAAACACCGGAACCTAACCTAACATAGGTATGTCAATAAACGGAACCTAACCTAATATCGGTATGTCAATCAATGGTAAAAGTCGCGACAATGACACGCATGCGCATTAGTGCCCATTACTCTTGCTCTATCTCTCTCTCATTACACGCGTCCCACTTATAGGGAAAGATACGTTGTTAGCAATATATTATTTATTAAATATATGAGTTGATCGATGTTTGTTGATTCATTTTCATAGCAACATTTCAACTTTTATTTAAGAGATATTTGAATTACTGAGTTTTGGTAATAATAACAATTTTAATTAGACGGAAATGAGACGTTGGAAAAAATAGTATACACAACTTGTTATGAAAGTGCCATTCTTCAACTCGAAGACATTTTCAACACCCGTTGTTGCTCGTGTTTAAAATGTCTATCTCATTGAACAATGCAGTACTTTCATAACATGTAGTGTAATGTACTATATTTGCATATAAACATGCATTAAAGAGTAGACTTTTCTGTATGTTCTTTGTTTGTATAGTTGATAATCTACAACAAAAAGCAATTTTCTATTATGTTCGCTTAGTGATAAAGTCAAACCGAAGCTAATAATCCCGAATGCATTAAATCAACATGTGTTAATACGCTGCGTAATTATCGGAGATATTTCTGTGATGATTACATAAAAAATTTTGTTGCATCCATCAAACAAAAACCCCTTATAATTGAACACCATAATAAATAATGATTACAAACCAATCAGCACAAATTTAAATCACTGCACACTGGCATTGTTATGGTAATTAATTGTTTAGAAACATTTATGGCCCTATCAACAGCATATTATTTAACTTGTAATTAGTTGGCAACACTAAACATTTGCGAAATGCGAGCGACTCTTTAATTATCAACATTTTGTTCACCGCATATTCGCATTAACACCCCCTGTAGGTTTCTCTAGACTCTGCAACTCTCCTGTTGGACATCAACGAAATAATTCAGTGTGCTGTGTGTGGTGTCAATTTTGCTGGCAGTGGGACAAGAACCATCCCGTCTAATTTACGCCGCTAATAACATAGATGAAATACGCACACACCTTGGCTAAAATGACAATTTTATTATCCAATAAATTCATGTTCTCGAACGGATAAGGTTTTTTTATTCATTACTGTTGGTAATTAAGAGAGGGGAAAAAGGTCGGAGGTGGTTGGATTACGCATCCATTATGCGAGTTTTCGTCTCTAATTGACGATAATATGCACTGACTGGCTGGCTGCATGTTGTAGGGCTAAATACTTTGTTAACTCTAATGATGTAGCACATGTAATACGACGCATTTACAAATGGACGAATAAAAAGTGCATACAAAACTGAGTATCTACTATCTACTTGCTATACTGTCTACATTTATACACACAGGGCCGAATTTACGGCATATACTTTTGACTTTAATTGCACTTTAAAAGTTGGGATGATTTTTGTATGTATAAAATTGTTTGCATGCAATTGCTTTCAATTTTTGCAAAGTAAAAAGTTGAGTAATTTTCGTATTTTTTTACTCAATTCTCGACAATTTTAACTAATCAGTTGATGTAACATGTGTACAATTCTAAATGTTAAAGTTTTTTAAATTCGCGTTTTTATTACAAAATATCTGATGTGTCCAACACATGACTTTCTTATACGTACGGATAGTACCACAATTACTTTTCCTAAAGAAATTAACTTAAATTGCTTGTAAAAATTGTGTTTCAATTTTGAACGTTTCCAGCAATTTTCAAATAATTTTCGGAAGTCTCTCTCGCACTTATTGCAATAGGCATAAATCTGTCCTTGTCCCACTCATTATAACCGAATTTTACGACAAAAATATGTTTTATCTACGACTAATATATAATATACGTATTATATTTGTGTTTCTTGCAATATAATGAATCTCATTATTCCATATAAATTCCAGTATTCCATACTTGTAAACCAATGAAAAAATAGTATAACAATCACAATTTCTGTGAAATTGAAAATAGCCATGGAAATCATGACGAACAAAATGTCAGTGTAAATAAATAATTGTCTAAATACTGATAGTGTTGTACGTGTTGTGTCATTTTATAATCGAAAATGTGGAAAGTGATATTGAAAATGGATTTTCGTCGTAGATAAACTATAGTATACAACTCGCTATAATGGCTATTATTCCCTCGGATGTCACAACACTCGCTCGCTTCGCTCGCTCGAGTTGTAATTTTCATCTTCAGGAATAATAGCTTTCATTATAGCGTCCTAGTATAATATATGTACTATTATTTTTTGACGGAATTTCAAAAAAAAGTTCAAACAAAATTTGTTCAAAATTCAATTCTAAATCAATGTTAAAGAATAAAAAAATCTCATAAATTGTTTATTTTTCAAGATATTCATAAAAAACCTAAAAATGTCTTCACTTGTGTTGGTGCTAGATGAAAAATATTTAATGTGGCCCCCGCAAATTTGTTCAAACTATTAAATATGAAATTTGAATCAAATCCGATAACTCATTTTTGAGTGATGGTGGGATACAGGCAGACACAGACAGACATCATGCCGAAAATGGTCAAAATGGATTCAGGGGCCCTCAAAACGTGTAAATCCATCAAAATCTCGAAGTCGAAAAAAATCACGATTACTATATACTACTACTACTATATACTTTCTTATTACTTCGTATAAGAAAGTAAAAATTTGCATCAGATTGAAATTTTCTAATGGCTATAAGAACTAAAATTGTCCATTTTTGATTTTTCACCTGTAACTTATCGCTCCCTGGAACCATTGTGCCTCCTCGTCCATTTTCTTTTCATTTCCCACATCCACCTCCAATTTACTTTAATATATGGTCCTACAACTCCCTACTGGATTGTCGGAGATACGGAAGCAGCGCAAAATCCAGATTGTGTATGCACATTCTATATGCAAATTAAATGCCCTAAGTAAAGCTTTTTCTGTTTGGAATTAGCGGAAAGTATATTTAAAGAAATTATGCTGCGTTATAAATAATCTTGCAAAGTTTTGTGTGTATCTAGTATGTGGTACTTATAAGGGCACCCATCACGAAGAGGACTTTTGGTTTAGTTGTTATTACGTATTATATTTCCTCTTATAAAGTTAGTAAATTATATAAAGTAATGAGCTTCGTCTATAACTAAGTTTTGGGCAAGTTTTAGGGGGTGAAACTTATTAATTTATTTCTTTAACTACTGATGTTCTAAGATACGTGTGTAAATATTAATTAAATTTTAAAGGTATTATACGCCACTAAAAGCACTATTCGGTTATAATATAATAGTTTTCGACAGGGTTGGCCTGATTTTGATCAAATATTAAATGGTAAATTTGATCATGTTATACCAAAGAAACGAGATATTTTTAGCTTCGTTGTTTCTAAATGGTGTTTGTGACTTTGATATGAAAAAAACTTTTAACAGGTTTACGTTTTAAAATAAAATGAAAACACTGTGCACAATTTGAGATTACAGCCAAAAAATACGATGATATTATAAACTTTGTTGTTTTTCTTTATGACTTGTTTTTTATATCACTTATCATACTTAAATGGGTTTTTTCGGTAACTTTTATGAAATACTAAATAGAACAATCATTGCTTTTGCCTTGGCACCGGTGCACAAATTTTTTTCTTTGTTGCCTATATAATTTTAACAACAGATAAGAACATGCGAGTTAATAGCTGGGGCGCAGTAAAAAAATAAAGAAAAAAACGAGATGACATAATGGGTTGTGAATAGACAGACACAGAGGCACTTATAAAGTAATTTTCTAAGTGCCTGAGCATCGTGTATTTATGCTCCAGATGTTTTCCTTGGTCTCATTATTAATATGCCGCATGGTAATTATGTATCTCTACCTGCACCTACAATTAATCATTTGTTATACCATATTTTTCACCTGTACCTCTCAAAACTGTAGGTATAATTCCAAACAATCAATTCCCTTTTTACTGTACTCCAAATTGTTATTAGACTACTACATTTGGACCAAGATAAGAGATCCCGGCGTAGTCGGAACTCTCGAGGGTTAATAGCATATTTGCTGCAAACACGAATAAATTATACCGGATTAACTAAAACTACCTTGGTGGGTGATTTTCCACACGCGCCGCGCCAAACGAATCGAAATATATATTATTCAAAATAACTGATGAATAATTTGCCGCAGCTTTGAACTTCTTCTTAGGGAAGAACTTTCTGGAAAAGTCGAAAAAGTATTTCGCGGTGGGGCGAGTTTGATTGAATGCCTGCAGTGGGTTTTTTTAAGAATTTGTTAATTTGTTATTATGAAATAAAAGGGAGGTTTGTCCTATTAATTTTGCAAGGTTCATAAATATCAAGTTTGATTTTGGGTTGTAGAAGCCGAAAAGCAGTGTTAACTTTGAATAGTGGAAAAAGAACATTCTAGTTTGGGTAAATTGGGTAAAAAATGAAGCCAATACTATAATCGACATGATTTTAGTTTAAGAGGGCATTTGTCTAACGATTTTAAAGTCGTTTTAGTATTTTGTCGAAACCATCAAAATTAAAGACTTCAAATAAACTCGATATTGAAAGATAATTAAAAATGAAATATTATAGTTTTTTTTGTATTTTGTAATTTTCTGATTAGGCTGTAAGTTATACGAGCCCGGGAAAAGGGTTAAAATAAGTACTTTCGCGCTGTAGTGTATACCAATAAAAATAATTATATTAAAATGTCAACATAAAGGTTCAAGAATTGAAAACGATTTAAAATTAAGTAAAAATATACTAATAATATGCAGATATCTTGTCTCGTTGTAATGTTGCAGCACAAATAAGTTAATTTGTAACACTGGCGCATCCGCCAAAATTTAAATTTGTGTGAAATGTTTCTATTTCAATTAGATTTTACGAAAATATCGATGTAAAGAACGATTCTACTCGATAATTGAATACTTTAAGGTTAAGGAATCCTATCAAGCGTTTTTTGTGTTCATAATTTGTTTTAAAGTTACTCTATTTTTATTTTCTTTTCTTAATCCTGTGACATACTTTCAGCATTTTGTCCCTATACCCCTGACTGACTTTTAGCTTAAGATTGCAACAAATTAAAAATGGGCAAGTGTCCCATCAACTACTAGGGGGCGGTGCAAACATCCCCCCTCCCCTCTCTTCCGAAGCGAGATTACGGGAAATAGGTGTAGCGGCGGTGGTGGCGGTGGCGGCGATGTTCAGGTAGCCTGATGCATCAGGTTGTATCGATGGAAGGTGTTGGGGAATTAAGGGGCATAGGGGGGATATGGATAGAGCGCAGGCGTGCGCAAGGTGCTCCACGGAACAAGCTTGCTGTGACGCCAGTCCGGGCGAGAAAGCCAGCGAGTGCGGCGGTCCACACACCTCTACACTTCCTACGAACTACTCACTCCTTCACTTAGATTATCCTTAAAACACACACGTCCTTCCGGGGGAATTTATTGCCAAGTCCCCCCCTTGAATTCAAAACGCGCGCCCCCATCGAGTGTCGCTCTCGTGAGATAAATTTGAGAGAAAAACAACGCGTGATAACTCTTCGTCTTTTGCCTTCGCCAAAAAATTCTACTAAAGAACAAATTTTTCCAAAAAATTTCTCTTCGTCGACGGAACCTCTTGAACTTGTATAAGGTAAATTATAGTTTTTGACCGCCAAGGAAATTAACTTAGTGTATTATAGTGTAATTTTTTTGGGTAGGCACTCAAAAAACTGGTGTTCCTTTTAGTACAAAAAATTAAAATATATTTTTGGAAAAATTCATCAGAATACCAAACTGTAAAATATCGTGTAGAATAATTATTTGTTAAGTATCAAAAGTTTCGGTTTATTTTGGAATTTTTTGAAGGCAAAGACGACTAGAGTCTTGTCCAAGAATTAATGACAATCAATCAAGTAATTTTAAGAGTTTAATAAACAGAAGGAAACTTATAGGAAATTTTACTTGTGATAGATTAGATAAATTTATCTAATTGTGTGTAATATTTATTGTATCATAAACCGCTGTCTTGTCTTTGATATAGAGTTTCTTGACCTCCTCAAGTTTACACACCGTCCTCGCAGCCAATCACCGAGCTTTATCCTTTGAAAAATTGGAGGGGGGAAAAGAGGCGCCCAGTGCAATATTTAATTTTGTGCCCAAAACACTCGCAATCCAAAGTCAATATAAACGTAAAAAATTAGGTAATTTATTATAAAATTATTATATTATAGGTGTGTGTATTATAAAAATTTATTGACAGTTTCTTCTGGTGGTTTAGAGGTTAGAATTCCATCGCGCACATGATTTTCTTCCTACACGTATCAATTAAACTGGAACAAATCTGTTATTTCAGACAATCATTGTTTCATTGAATGAAAATAAGAAAAAATTAAGGGTTGTGCAACAGTATTATTCTTTTTAAACTATATATTATACACACACACAAAATATATTTACAATATACTATTATAATATATTCGAATAAATATTAACTGTTTTTTGTGTAAAAAATACATATCTTATAGGGTAATTTTTAAGAAATATAGTATATTTTATCTAAGAGGAGTTTCCAGAGGGTTTATTGTTGAATCCCACCCCCTGTGAAAGTTGTTTAATAGTTGAATTTAATTATAACTTATATCACTTAAGACAATCGTGCAATATCGCAAAGGATACCAAAAAAAATCAATTACTTAACGACAATCTCGCCAAGACAATCTTTAAACAAAAACAAACAAAAATTTTTGCGACAGTTTGTTGGCTTATCCCCAGCAATCACGACGTACTTTCTGAACGCCCCCGGCCAAATCCCTTACGTAGTGCCCCTGTGTCCTGTCGTGCCCTGTCCTGAAATTGCACCGCCTGCATACGCTACAACTACCGCCGCCGCCCCCACACCAGTCCCCTGTCCATGTGGCCAATGTGCCCCGCATATGTATGGTAACCATCATTTGGGCACCCCCAGTACGTTGATTGTTAATCGCTTCACTGAAATCAACTATTTCGACAATCCTGCTATTGCCGCCAACGCTGACAAGTACGCCGCCTACGATATGGTAAGAAAAGAAAATTTGTTGTTGTTGTGTTTTGTGTATAGTTACAGAGAGTTGGAGTAAATTGTCCTATTAGTTCAATGTGTTTTTTTTTTATAAATATTCTGGGTGTCCAGGAGAAAAACAATATTTCTTGTAGGAGGTGATTATTTTGTCTCGCCAAAAATTACTCAACATTTTGGTGCTCTAAACTCAAGATAAGGAAATGTAGATGCTCACAATTTAGTTTTTCTTAAGTATATAAATTTGTTAGGTATCACGGATTTTCAATTTGTAGTTTATTGTGAAATTTCTCATTTAAATGTAACTTTTCTGTATTTTGTTAAAAAAAACTTTTATGAAATTCGTCTATTTGCCTGTTTCAATTGAAAAATACCTACTGAAAATTGGTCTAAATTATTTAAAGTTTGAAAGTTGTATTTTTTCTTAAAATTTCATGTACATATTTGTAAATATCTAATGTGTCCAGCACATGACTTTCTTATACATTTCCATGATACAGTTTTAATCTTTGGAGAATACTGACGGGGTGGCCAATAATCACATGCAGTCGACATTCAATACGTTATTAATATAAAATCACATTTATTTATTCATTATTATTGTTATCGGTACCATAGAAACCAGTAAAATAATTTTAAAAAATGGTCCTTCTGAGATTCGAACCCGCGACCTTCCATTTGGTAGCCAAGTCTCTATCTCTCTAGTCTATCTAGTGTGTCGGATTCAACACGCACTATGAGTAATATATAAGTGTTTTAAGAATATCCCGAAGTCGAAAAAAATCACGATTACTATACTTTCTTATTACTTCGTATAAGAAAGTAAAAATTACTGAAAATATTGTACACCACAACGGATAAACATGACGCATGATGATGAGTGCGCACTGGTCCAAACCACACCTCCCACATTATGTAGAACACGCGTGATTCGCCTAAAAACATTGGTACATTCTGGTGAAAAATGCGTTGTAACTTAATACTTCGCAGTTAATGCATACAAGTTATAGGTACGTTTTTAAATAATATTGTTGTATATTCTTTCTTCGATTGTACTAGAGTAGTAAAGCAGTTTCACGTCTCTGTCTCTCGTGCACCTCACATAACGCATGTTTATCCTGTGGGACTGTACATTTGCTAACCATTTTTACTTTCTTATACGAAGTAATAAGAAAGTATAGTAATCGTGATTTTTTTCGACTTCGAGATTTTGATGTATTTACACGTTTTGAGGTCCCCTGAATCCATTTTGACCATTTTCGCCATGATGGTGTCTGTCTGTATCCACCATAACTCAAAAACGGCTTATCGGATTTGATTCAAATTTCATATTTAAGAGTTTGAACAAATTTGTGGGTGCCACATTAAATCTTTTTCATCTAGCACCATCTACCTGAAGACATTTTAGGTTTTTTGGCAATATCTTGAAAAATAAACAATTTATGAGAATTTTTTATTCTTTAGCATTGATTTAGAATTGAATTTAGAACAAATTTTGTTTGAACTTTTTCTTGAAATTCTGTCAAAAAAAATTCAAAAAATAAAACACTTATTTTTGTCGTAAAATTCAGTTATTGGGTTAGTGGGACACAGACAGATTTATGCGTATTACAATAAGTGCGAGAGATACTTCCGAAAATTATTTGAAAATTGCTGGAAACGCTCAAAATTGAAACACGATTTTTATAAGCAATTTAACTTAATTTCTTTAGGAAAAGTAATTGTAGTACTATCCGTATAAGAAAGTCATGTGTTGGACACATCAGATATTTTAAAATAAATGAAATGGGATACACACATGTATAGAATTGAATAGAAATTAAGAAATTAAGAAATTATACCTATAGGTATATCTACAGATACAATATTATGTGCAAATAAGTAATAAAATAAAAATATTGGAATAAAGCATATTAATAATTTTTTGAAATCGCCATAAATTCAAACTCTAGTCAATTTCATTTGATACTCGAATTAGCAAAAATGGAACCGAATTTTTTGAAAGTTGATGACTTACTATAAACAACGATATAATCCACAACAATTATACAAATAATGTATAGTTATAGTTGATACCAACATAACATAAGGCTGAAACGAGTCATCCAAGGCGGAAATTTTGACTTGAGTAAAGTTTTGATAATGTACTCGAAAAATTATGGAAAATTTGCAAAACAAATAAATTCGCATAGGTATGTAATATTACGACCCTTATGCCCGGTTGCACCAAGCTCTGCTTAACTAACAGCGTAGTAAATATTTAGCAGCGGCATGTTATTGGCTAAATGATTGTTATTTTCTGCGTTGCTTAGCAACAAATTTAAAAGGTCCAATAAGCTGCCGCTGCTAAATTTTAAACGCGCAATTAGTTAATTAAGCATTTAGCAGAGCTTGGTGCAACCGGGCATTAATCTGTTAATATCATTTTTTAAAATCCTGTTATAAATTAAATCTACTGCCTATTCCAAAATATTTGTCTAAAATCATGCAGCATTGCAGCTTTATTTTGTTCTAAAGAAATAATAGTATGTAGGTATATACATTGTAAGGAGCAAAAATTAACTTGAAATTGTGTGGATTTACATATTCATTTTATAAAATTTTGCAACCACTGAATATTTCTACTTTTTGATATTCTTGATAATTCGACAATATTACAATTTAGAATAATCAATTTCAGTACAAACTACATTTCACAATTAAACCGACGATTTTGCTGGTAATTACCGAGCAAAATTAAACGCCATTTAGAAAAACTTTCCTTTATTCCCGTACTAAAATTAATAACGAGATACATCACCCCTTGATGCCTAATATTGTATAGGCTATTAATTCCATGTGTAACAGTAATAATAATTATTATTACTGGTGGATATACAACACCCAACCTCAAAAGGGTTGGCCGTCCTCTGGTAATTAATTCATTAATAACTAACATCCCATATATTGTGGATAATTTAGCAAACATTGTGTTACTGCTGCATCATGTATGCTGGTTTTTATTTACACAAGTATAGGCATGCCATATAATATAAATGAATATTTTATTATGATGAGAATTTGGAGCATATTTTATACTAATTATTGCTATAGGTACCTAATAGTAAAATATCTACGCCTTCCAATAATTCAGTCTAACCTTATAATACAGTATCATTCTTAATCCGATTTGGTTGTTGTTGGTAAATTAAGAACAGAGCCTGGTTGTTTTGGTTATTATAATGTAAGCGAACCTCGGCAGTCTCTCGCAGCTTATCTAATAACTGCCTAATTGATCGTTTTATTGAAGGTATAGCTTTATTAGACGTCTCGACAGATTTATTAAATTTCACCGAAACTGACACCTTGAATAATTGTTGTTTGAGGTACTGGGACTTGGAATAGTTTTGTGATTTTTTCCTTGTGTATAAAACACATGCAAAACAGAAAACCAGGCGAGTAATGAAATTATTTATTTTGTCTGGCCCAAGTCCAGAACAAAGTTGTGGCTAATTATTTAAAACTACGCCTAGTTGCTTTCAATTACATTTGGATTTATTACCTACTGTTTTATTGGAGTGATTTTTTGTGTGAGAAAAACCAACGCAACGATGCAAATTAAATGATGTTTTAATAAAACTGGCATACATGGAATATTTCTCCTGTTCGACGGGCGGGATATAATATAATTAAATACACACCGACAAAGGCAAATAAACCAAACCCGGGAAAGTTTCCCTCGAAAATGAAAAGTTTTGAAACGCGCGTCGTGCGGCAAGTTTCTTTACACAAGAATATTAAGTGGAAGCCGGCAGAGTTTTAAGAGAAATTATATCGATATTAAAAATATATTTAACGTAACCTGTAGAGAGGACATTTTACAAGATATAATACCCAAGAGAAAAGTCCCGGGATGATTTATATCGGAATAATGTTTACAAAAGTTGTTATGAAATTATGATTATATCTACAGCACATGGTGGGAAATTTTTTCAGGGGGTGAGACAACGGGCTTTTATCGTTTGACACATTAAATAAAACGGCCGAAATAATCACAGGATTTTTGTTAGTCCTTTGATAATAACATACATTTATATGGGGGCCGTGGCGTCATTTTTAATTTTCATTTACTGTGCTCGAAAATTTAAAATTAATCATCATTTATAGATTGAAAAAGACAAAGGTCGATTAAACTTTCATTGGAAATTAATGCTGAAAAAAGTATGTGCAAACTGTGGAGTAAATTGTAACCTTAACAGCGTCCTTTTAAAAGGACATCAATATTTAAGATTATCATATCAGTTGTAAACCAACTTCAGCTGTCCCTTAAAAATGATTAGAAATACGTAATGCAAAAATGTCGTTTGAGGCTGTTTTTACTGGAAACTTTTTGTCAAAATTTCCTACAGAGAATTTTAAAGAAACTTAACACTTTTGAATTTAAAATTAGCCCTAAAAAATTCCATTACTCTCAATCAATCTCAACAATCAACAAGTTAAATTTCCCCATTCCGTCTCTGCTTCACTGTTTATTCTTCATTTAATTTCATCTCGTACACATGAAAAGTAATAACTTCCTGAATCCTGCAGGAATGAACACACACATGCAATCGTTTTATTGATGTGGTACACTCAGTTGTTTATAAGATAAAAACCACTAAAGCTGAAAATAGTCGTCTGTTTCAAAACTCAAACGCTGTAAAATTTATCAGAGAAACACACACGCCAGTTTAAAACAGACATCATGTTATTGTTTTCAATGAGAGATAAAAATAAAAGAAACTTTTTGACTTGTTGAGGAATTTCTCCAGGTTTTCAGACATAATAAAATAATAAATCAATCAATTTAGTTTTGAAACACCCATATATTGTATATAAAACTGAGTGATATTCCACGTCTTCGGCAGCCTGGATGTGTGTATACAGATATAGATATAGAAAAGGAGCAATATGGGAGCCGAGCGAATTCTCCACTAGATTCCATCATCGGGCCCGTCAGAGGTATCACCGGAAAGTCAATACCAATCATGAGTTAGACGTTCAATCAAACGCAGCCTATAATCTAACGCGCGCCCAAATATTGCCCCAGTCATCACCAAACTCAAACAAAATACTACCATACACCATTCACCCCTTCACAGCTAGAGATTTGCCTTCAGTTTTGGTGGTGATGCAACCAAAATAAACACTGTCTTTAGATACTGGATGGAAATTAAATTTTAATAACGTCAAGGCTTTAGGGATATTATTGATTAGCTGTGGAAAATTGGGGCTTATTATAAATTTGCATAGTGTGTGCATGTGCTATATAGCTTTAATCGTTCAGCTAAATTTGCGATAAGTTCCATTCGTGTGTGGTTGAGGCTTTATAATTAGAATTAATTTAGAGAAATTCATTGCTTATTTGGAGTAGGTAGATTATTCGTTACATCTGGAATGATTTTTTTGTAAAATCATTTTTTCAATTCCAGTCCATCGAAAACGCATTTCTCGTTTCATCCATGCACATTTACCTACGCTAAAACAATAGGATTTGTCGGAAGCGGCGATGGAGGCGTCGGCGACGGTGTATTTGCTTATGATTGTGTTACAAAAAACAAATAGTTTTTCCCCTTTCCCTGAAAAACACACAAAGTGTGCGAAAGCTGAAAAGGCGATTTGAGAATGTGTCGTATCTCTGGCAACGAAACAATAAATTGAATTTTTCCCAACAACAACAAGAGAAAACCACCAACTACACCAAACAAACATCCCACCTATTTTTCCCTAGCGTCTCGGAAAATCCACCCTTCCGCATGATTTTAGTATAAAACACTAAAAAACCGAAACAAGCAAACAAACAGAGGAAAAAATCCAAACTGGGAAGCGAAATCTAACTGCATAAACCAAAGGTCACGATTTGAACAAACCAAAGGGAAAAAAGCTGTTGCTTTGGCATTCCATTCCGCATGTTCTTATCGCGAATCGTTTCCATTCGATTTTAAAGAGCGCAAAGGCTAAACAATTGTCTTATCGCACTTTGCAAGTTATTCTTGTTTGCTAATTCGTATTCTGGCATAAGTTCGAAATGGCCCCAAGGAAATTATTGATATTAATTTAAGATTTGGGATTCTTATTTGAAGTATGTATTTACTCTTGTATGTTACCATGAAAAAGGCGCAATTTTGGAACTCCCGGTTATTAGCGAACTAATAAGGCCCCCAAAAAGTAACAGTATAACTTTCGATGTTGATTCTTTTCAATTATCACAGTTTTGGACACTGTTTTATTTCGTACTTAGCTCAATTAACTTTTTCCGACCAAAATAACATTATTGGAAAAATGTTTGTTGTTAAAAAAACATCCAATCCAATCGAAATTCCCTCCGATTCCAACTAAAACCATTACATTATATTTTTATTTCTACCTATCAATATTATTATTATAATAAACTCCGCGTTATCATCAAACAAAACATATTTTTAGCTATCAAATATATTATTCACAAACAGCAATGAGTGTGTTTAAAAGTAGAATAAAACCTACAATCGATTTTATGGGCTATTGTTATATTTAAAAAGAATGCACTCGGCACGTTATGATGATTATTAAACGTCCGTCGTTTCAAGATTTTGCAGATTTACAACATTAAAGTCCGGTGTGTTGTTATAATCTTGATTCTCATGCATATAAATTCCTCATATTAGTATTCAACTAAACTCACATATAAATTCATATCCGGTGCCGAATTCGGAACTATTGCTTCTGCTATACCATCTCCAGGCAAAAGTGACAGGAAAAGTATATTTTAGAACCTGATGTTGGATATGTGTGAGTGTTGTAACCTGGGTCGGTCACTAAACTCCTCATACACAGTGGCAACAGTGTTATGAATTATTTATTAATTTTACTTCAGTAATTATTGTGTCGTTGTGTGTGTTGTGGTTTCTATTGTGTGAAGAATTGGGTTTTGTTTGTTGAGAGGTAATTGGTTTTTTCTTTGTTTTTCGATGTGTGAGTGGTTTGAGGAAGTGTTTGGATAAGATTTTGAAGGGTTTGTGTGACTATTATTTAAAGTTTGACTAGGAATGGGAGTTGATTTTTAGATAATTTGACGAATGTTAAAAAAATTTTCACTTACATGAAACGTTTAGAAAAATGATGATTTTTACTTTCAATAATTTCAGAAATTTTCAGCAATTTGCGTTATAAGCTAAACCTTTTTCTGTTAAATTAGAATAGTTTAAATAAAAAATCGAGAGATTTTCTACCTGAGGAATTTGTTGGCCCCTTGCAAGAAATTGGGGTTGTTTCTGGGGAATTTTCCAGAAATTGTAGGGCAATTCCAGGAATTTATGGCGAATTTAATTTTTTGAGAAATTTAAAGGAGAATTTCTTTTTGTCGTACAAGTTCGTTGTATTAAAATTGGGGCATTTATGCTAAAATTAAAGAAATTTATAGGCATAATTAAGATATTTTTAGGCTTTTTGAGGAATTTTGTGAACTTTCTTTCACTTCAGGAACTGTGATTTCATTCTTTTGAAACTGTTGTATTTGTTGTCCAGTGTTAGTTTGTTGTTCAATTTTGCGGCATCTCTGTGTACATTTTTGACATAAGTATTGTACTTTCGTGTATTTAGAATATATTATTTGTTTGGGGGCACGTGAACCTGTACATCGGCGTTTTGTGTTTTTTTTTTCATAGTTGTAGTTTTTACAAACTGGTTGAGTTGAAAATCTATTTTATATAGACACTCAACCATTTGGAACAAAATTATTTGAGTCTCTTTTCTTTTCTTTTATACTATAATTTTGTAAACATTTTTTTTTTGTTTTTTGTTCCAATAAAGAAGTTAAATAAATAAAATAAATAAATTAAAGATATTTTTGGAAATGTGGCACTTATATGAAAATTGGAATTTTTGCCCCTTAACTGTGGGTTAGCTACCTCAGACATTTGGAATTTTCCAGAAATTGTAGAGGAATTTATGGGGAATTTAATTGCTATTTTCGAGGTGTTTAATAGGAAATTCGTTTGTATCTTGTAAGTTCGTTGCATTAAAATAATTGGGGCATTTACGCGAAAATTCAAGGAATTTATAGGCATTTTTGGAAAGGTGAGGTATTTATGTAGCAGTTTTATGAGAAAGGAATTTTTTTTCCTTAAATTTGGCCGTGGTTAACCAGGGGGTTGCTACCTGAAAAATTTGTCCCTCTCCAAGAAAATTTTAAGAATTGTTTGAAATTGAGGAGAAAGGTATTTTCGAGAAATTATGAGGAATTTAGGGTAAATTTACTTAATTGGTATTTTCAAGGAATTTCATGGGGAATTAGTTTGCGTCGTGCAAGTTTCTTACACTAAAATTGAACAGTACAGTGAAATTAAAGGAATTTAGTGCCATTTTTGAAATATTTTTAGGTATGTTGAAGGGGTTTTATGGATTTTTTTTAATTTGAAGAATTTATAGGAATTTTGGAAATGTGAGGTATTTATGTGGCATTTTTATGAAAAAAGAAATTTTTTTGTTTTCCAAGTTTAGCTTTAGCTCTCTCTAAGAATTAATAAAAATAAAAATATTTATTTTCAAACGGCGTATAACATGGTGTTATAAGACTGAGTAGGCAAGGTATAAGTTTCATTTCTATGACACCACTCCTGAGCGGCGTATAAGTAGGACTTATACTCCGGCGGAGTATAAGTTATATCATTATATGCAAAAATGTATGACAGTTGCATGACAGTTGCAAAATTACTTATTAAATTGATTGTCATATTACGATTAGAATGATTCCATTTGAAAATAAAATATTGTATTTTATTCGGAGTATAAGCACTTTCATGTGACTCCGTATGGAGTTAATTCTCCTCGCTCCGCTCGGCGCTTACACCTCCATACTTCGTCACATAAAAGTTTCGCTTATACTCCTAATAAAATAAATATCTATTTTCTGCAAACGTCATTTAAATGTGACATTATCCTGCTGTACTGATTATGTTTAAGTGTCACTTTATTGCCGGCGACAGGTAAAGTTCTACTTTATCTGTCGCCGGCGCTTAAGTATTACTTAAGCGCCGCTGGTCATAAGTCAAATTAATTGTCAAAATTTATTTAACAAAATTTCAATTAATAATTTTACAATTTAATGAATTGTTTGCGTTTGAAGAAAAAATAGCATATTTTATTCGGAGCTTAAGTCGCTTTATGTGCTTCGGCTGCTATTGTCTGACTCACTTCGTTCGTCAGTCAAAAACCAGCCTCTGCACATAAAGCATCACTTAAGCTCCTCATAAAATAATATACTATTTTATGTTTTCAATAACTTTACTAAAAACGAAAATTTGAGAGAAACGAGGATTTATACAAAATTTTCGATGATTTCTATCAATTTTCTAAAACCGAAACTTTCGGACCATTAAAAAGACTTTATAATTCATTGGTTTGAAAAGTGTCATCTTGTCAATAGAATCCATATTTTTCACACAAGGATAGGCTTTTGTAACCTAAAACGCATGTTTATTTAGTTTCACAATTTTTAATTTTCTATGAATCCAATAGGTCATATAGTGTGCTATATCTCGTCCTACACGGCACACCCATGTACCATATAAAAAGTATTACTTCTAGTAAAGACTCCGTGAATTCGCTTTTAAAGCTGATTTTTTTCTTTTGGCTCGTTCTAACAAAAAGACCGAGACAAAACTTCCCAACTACTTAAAACGTGCACTCAAGCACATCCAAAGCAAAATCCCCCATCAGATTCAGATTAAACGTTAGATAGCTAACAATAACAACAATCAAAGTTCCTTCCTCATGTTGTTGTTGTTAGATTTATTTTACATATAGCAGATATATAACATCTTTACCTCTCGGATACATAACTATAGACTTGCATGCATGAATGTTGTCGGTCTATTATGCTCACTTGACAAGCATTCTGAACCAGAGGGCGTCCACACTATATCGAACAATTCAATTCCAAGCAGCACAATACTCTTGAGCTATAGCGAGTGGAGTGATGCGATGCGATGAGAGAGATCAACGAAACCAAAACGATTTTGATGACTGCGGTGGTAAATTATGAGTTGCAAAGATACCGAAACGAACGCAATATTGTATTTCCTGAAACATATTTATATGCCCTCGAGGTTTAATTTGGATGTTAAGCGCGTTATTATCAAGTTTTGCCAAAGCTGCTCCCGGTGTGTAGCTACAACTGATAATAATTTTGCTATTTAGTGTACTTACTCCAACTCTCGTAGCTGCTTTTCCTAAGAGCGGATGCCTTCAAGGCGTTGCTGTTTTAAAATAAGAAAACGCTTAAAGTGAATTTAATAGCATTAAGAGAGGGGGAATTTGGGAGTTGGAAAATATTCTGATACGAGCGACGGGTTGTTTATAAAGAGCTACATGTATCTGTCTGAAGAGGGGGTTAATATTTACTTTAAACGCTTTGAAGGGATGAACAGGTGCGTTTGAGTCAAACCTCGAGGTTTATCAGGTATTTTTCGAATGATTTCAAAGGGTTAAGCTGGTTTTAGATGGATAATTCTTAGATACTTTAGTTATCAGAATGTACTCGTAATTTCTGCTAAATAAGTTAAAATTGTGAAAATGTTGGTTTACGTTAGATTATATTTGCTATTAAAAAGACTACTTATAGAAATTATCACTTTTATAATTTTATATGCGATTTGTTTGCTTTTTACTGTTCGATTTAATTTAATTTTTGATTACGAATATAATACTTAACTTCAACAACGTAATTGGCAAAATTGTGTTATTTAAGTTATAGATTAAAAAGCGCAACTATAACTGTTTTAATTATTTTACAATTTTTTAATACTGAAATTCATTAAATTTTAACATGATGCTTTTTGAGTGACTATTATGAATCCAATTGTTTTTGTTTTTATCAAATAAAAACTACAACACCCACTACCTTACCATTATTATAACCGGCAATCAATTTTTCCATGTTGAAACAATATAACTATGATTATCGATAACAGATATTTTAATTATGAATTATGAATTAAAAAAATGTTTCTGTTATACCTATACTATAACATATTATGGTCCAAGTTTTAATGCTTTATTTTTGTTACAGGTATGTACCAGAGTATTTCGAGCCCCAAACCAAATGTGAGGTAACCAGATTATTATAGTCCACTAAAGGAAATTTTATTCAATAATTATTCATGACTACGTTTATCTCGGGGGATTAAAAGTGATTTAGCTTAAAACAGGATCAGATGATTTTTGAGTCACTTTTAAAATCCCCTGAGGTAAAAAACATGGTCCATGTCTCTTATGAGGTTAATAAATTGTCATAGGTCAAAAAACATTTTTTAGCCCATTTTTTCAAGATGGTGGCTTTATCGTATTGTTGGAATAACTGAGGTTTTACATTAGAGGTCTTTTGACCCTCGACTGTTTGTTTGTTCTATTTTTTGGATGGAAACGACAATCGTGACTATTTGTAAAATCGTGAAAATTATCTTAATAAGTCTAAAAATCTGTCGACTGCGTGCATTCAATATAAAAATAATGTCTGAAAGAAGTTTATAACCTAACACTCCGAAGAAATTCACCAATTCTTATCTTGATGCCTTATTCTTTCCAATCCTATTCACTTCCTTTAGTCCACCTGAGAAAATTCTTTAGAACCTCCTGATGGTGTTTCCATCATCAATTCCTTGTGATAATGAACCGAAGCAACAATACTGGCGAGTGCCATATGTCGCAACCACGATGAAGATCATTAAACAAATTCCAAAGAGTGTTTATTTGAATTTTTGCGCTAGCTCGGATGCTAGTCCAAGACGATGACGATGATGACGACTAGCCAAGCGGTAGCGTTGGGGGTCTTTGTACTTATTGTACACACTCAAGGCTAACCAAGCTAAGTTCAATGATAGGAGAGAGAGGCATAGTGTGTATTCTGTTGATAGAGCGTGTTTTTTAACAAAGTACTTGGGGGCTATAAATAGACTTAAGTATAGAAAGATTCATAACTTGTATGATGGATAAGAAAAGGAGGTTTTGGAATCGGAGGGCAGGCGCTTTGTTTTTTCGTCTAAGTATATCTAAAGTCTAAAGGGATTTATTACAATGTGATGTTTACCAACAGAGACATTAAAACTAGCAACCAGGCGCGTAAATTCAGTTTGTTTGTCAAGCTATAAAACTTCCACCCGCGTGTTCGATTTTCGTTCTCCTGTACGACAGTAAAGAGTAATATTGTGGGGTTTTTATGTTTGGTTCACCGAGGAGATGCAATGTTGTCATGCTATTTCATTTATTTATTTATTTATTGCTCAAGTCAACTTTGTGATAGAAACGGGTCAAAAGTGGTACTTTTTAACTTTGTCGCAGAGTTTTGAAGGTAAAATAGTTGGGCCGAATCCCATAAAAAAACTGCACTTTTCAAATGTTACAAAGCAGAATATTGAACCAAAGATTTTCGCACTAATATTTTTATAACAATAACTAAGAAAATTAAAACTTGAATTCTTATAAGAAACATATTACTCTTATTAGCCCTTTTTTGCAAAATTTCGTTGTATCTACGCCACTGTAAAGGGCAATCTCTTACCATTTGCATTGAATTCCTATATTTGAAGCACAAAGAGCCCATCTACATACAGAACTGAGCCCCGGCGCAGAGTCTATAGGAACAACTCCTGATGATGATGTCTTTTAATCTTTCAGATTATATCAAATCAAGGTCACTGATGTGATTCCTATTTAATTCGTTTCTTGGGAGCCGGAGCAATAAATAGGAAGGCAATGTGTGCACTCTGTGTGCTCTTCTAGTCTTTGTCGTGCACGACGCGCTTTTTACAATAATTCTTCGTTCCGAAAGCCTTTGTGCTCTCTGGTAACCTTGACCGAACAATTGTCTTGAACAAGGTGGAACAACTCCTAGGCTCTTGTGATTACTGGTGCGTTTCCTTTTCATAAATTACAAGAATTTAAATTAAATCGTCTAACCATGTCCGAGTAATTATCAAATTTATTGTATAAGCAGTATTTTTCCATGAAAACTTTGGATAAGGGTTGGCTCAAACAAAGCATCTTTAAGAAATTTTCGCTTTGTTTTAATTACAGTTCGATGGGGGTTTGTGTGTTTTGATTTTTATCTGGAAATTGTACGGAGCCTCTGCGTTGATAATTAAGTTAATTGTTGTTTTCAGTTATTAAAATGTATGAATGCGAACTCACCATCCGTTAACAAAAAGGGGTAAATGACTCGAATATCCGTTGCAGTCATGCATCTATCATCTTCAATTATAACTTAATTTATTAATATTAAATGCAGCAGAGTTTGTGTTTTCACACACGATAACATTATTTAAGTAATATGGATGTGATGTTGATTGCCGGTTTTAGTTTTATAAACCTTCCGACTGGATTTCCAAGTTGTTAAATATGTGGAGGAGAAACACGAGTTTTTCGGTGTAAAGTCAAAAATTATTTGCTATTAAGGTTTTTGCTACGAGATTCAATTAATATTAGCAAAATTAAATTTAAAAAAGATTTCTTTTAAATTTAATAGTTTCTATATGTATAATTTTGTGTAGCTGGAATTTGTACGTTTTTTTAAAATACCTTCACCACATTATCTCGTAAATTCCGTCAACAGAAACCTGTTACACAACTTCCACATAAAATTTTTGTTATTATTTGTGCAAAAATACATCAAATTCAATCACGTTTTTCCGTCGATTTGAATGCTCTCGAATATGTGCTATAAAATATGTTAAGTGTACTTTTCAAAAACGCGCTCTCTCTTCAAATGATTCGATTCCAGCAGGAGGCAGCAGGATAATATTTATATATTGAATGCAAACGCTCACACATAAATTCCTATAAAATGTTAATAACTTGTATGAGTTGGGATGGAGGAAAAAAAAACGCAAATGTGTAGTATGTAGGTATATAAAACTAATAACATGGCGGCACGCGGTTGAGTCCCTAAATAACTCACGGGCATTCAATAAAAATGTGTACATATTCCGCGAGTAAAGCTTATTTTCCATCCAGGTGTACATAGTGCTGTGTATAAAACTGTTTTCAATGCTGCTTTCAGTTTGTTTTGTGCTGAAATTATTACAAATGAAAAATATTTTTCCATACTAGGGTTCGATTTTGTTAATTGGTGCAAAATGCAACAAAACAAACATTAAACATTGCTGTGTGTGGGAATATCGAACCAAGAAAATCTTCCCCGTGAAAACTGTTTAGAATCTAATTTGACAGCTTTTCCTCCCAGAAATAAATATACCTGACAGTTTTCCTTCATTATTTGTCGCGTGATGTTTTCGTTTGGGAAAATGTTTCGCTGTCTATCATCTCCAGCTTCCCAGTTTCCCTTTGTTTTGGTGAGACGAGCGCGTTTTGTCCCAACACTGAGTTATCTACCCCCACAGAATACTTGTTGTTTGTTACCGATTTTATGCTATAACCTACCCCCGCCGTCTACACACTTACTTTAGGTGCGAATGTGATTAGTGGATGATTTGTTGAAATAAACTTGAGGGGGTGTTTGTTTTGCTTCCGCTAGTTGAGATAGAACTGGGTTATTGGGGCAAAGGGAAGGAAATTGTTTTGTTTACTGGAATTGTGGAAAGGAAAAAATGTGCTGGAGTAGATGATGTACAGAGTGAGTTGTGTTGTGGCATGTGGATAATACAATACAACATTTTCCAGCGGTATTACCATAAGTTGGAATTACATTCGCACATAATTATTTGGTTAAAGGTAAAAGATTTTATCCAACATCGATTCATAATAAGCCTATTACTATGACGATTTGAAACATAGAATGTTCATCATTACTCATTAGTGAGAGAATAATTTGGAACATACTTTATTATTGTTACATTTATTATTGAACAACTTACTATAGCAACCACTAATTAATTACTAAAAACTGACAAATTTTGAAAACCTGACAGTTTTATTTGTCAAATAGTTTGTCAATTGAAATAACGATAAAATAGTCTTATAATTTCGAATTAACGGCGATGTTGGATAAAATATGATATTAAATTCGTGTGGAATGCTTATTAGTCACTCATGAAATTAGCCACTCGCTCTTCGGGCGTCGTGGCTAAAGTTTTTCTTTCGTGACTAATATATCACATTCCACACTTATATAATAAATATCTATTTAAAACGGATTTTAGTCAAATTTTTGAAAGAAATAATTTTTTCTGTGTAGTCCTATTTTTTGTTGTAAAATTTGCATCAGGAAAACGTTCTTCATTTTTTTAATGCTTTTTTAATAAAAATCTGCTTCATTTCCCCCTCCAACTCTCCAAAGAGCTCCTTTAGTCTCTATAATGGTAAATTAATTACCCTGTGTGCAGACTTAACGATTCAAATTTGCTGTTCGCGTGAAACAAAGCTATAATAATCATAACGAAGATGAATTTTATTACACAAAGTGTTTTTAATTGTTGTGCCGTGTTGTTTTTTAGCATCACCTCAAGACAATAACTTGTGTTTTCTTCCCATGATCTTAGAACACGTTTGTTGCACTATTTCCTGCGCGTCCAAAGCTCTAAACGTTTTTATTATACGCGCGGGCAAATAAACTTTTATATCACCCAAGTTAAGTTTTTATTTGAACGGGAAAAAGTTCAACGAATTTTTATGTGATAATGTGAATTATTTTGTTGCAAATTGTTTGGTTTTCCTGTTCTGTAAGTCGAGTGCAAGTTGTAATAATTATGATGAAGGCCAGCATGTCTGTATTCCATTTTGTTAATCACCAAGCATCAGTTGAGTTGTTGGATGGATGGAAATGACTTCAAGATGCAGAAAAATACAAAATGACAAAGCAAAATCGGCGGCTTTAAGATTTTTATTTAGCTCTTATTGTCGGTATAACGAAGTTCAGTTCCTTTTAACTTGTACTAACGTAAGAATGCTTAAATTTAATTGGATGCTTTTGAATATAAATATATTTCCAAACCGGCATGTTTCAGTTGTTCAAAACGATGGAAATTTATCTTGGTTTTAATGCAACAGTCAGTTGATGACATTTTTTTTCCTGTTGCTGGGGTTTAGTTTCGTGTGGTGGTGGTTTGTTTCCAACTAGCGAATTTGAATTACAATAGAAAACAACAAATGCAAATTGTGATTTATTCTTTTTTAAAACAGCGTCTGTGAGTGGGGAAAAAACAACTAATTTGGTATGTAAATATGTGTTTTATTTTGGGTGTTTTTTCGGTACAATTTGCACGCCAACTTTCGGTTATTTTGGACAAAAAAATTTCAACTGAACATATTTTAATTACGCCACATTTTTGTTCCTGAATAGCAGTGTAACTTCCTGGTTATTAGATATTTTAAGAATGAAAATCTTCCTTACAAAGTAAATTTGTATTATGTGCTTAAAACCGTTCGAAATGCTCCTGCGTTGCGGTTCGGTTTGTTATTTAAGTGCGTCCATTAAGGCGATCCTTCAAAACCAAAGCACAAAAACCCAAGAAGACGCCCCCGAAAAGAAAAAGCCGAAGGGGAAAAAATTCCCACAAACCACTAATTGGTGTGTTAATTTAATTAAAGGCGGAATAAAATCTCGGCGTGCTTCGCTCACGGGCACAATTAAATAAATTTTAAAAAATGTACATTTTATACGAACTAAATGTTGTTTCTAAAACTACCTAAGTACTCGCATAGTAAAAGTTCCCGTGTTAATTATGAGATGATACTACCTGGTAAAAGTTTCTCCCGTACAGCAAATAGTTTTTGACATTCAGTAGAAAATAAAACTGTTTTTCTTATGGAGCACAATTGCAACGAGTGCACTGTGCGGCGTTTAGTATCTAACACATGTTGCTTGTAGGAAACGGTTGTAAATAACTGTAATGTACACACAAAATATTGTTGTTGCACGAACAACAGTACGGAGAGCCATTTGTATTGACCAGGAGGTGCAACAATTGGAAAGTGCACAGGGGCGTATTAAGCAAGGTTTTCTTTAAAATTTAGATAACGGGTCTTTTAGTCCTAGCTGGCTGAGGACAAGAAAATCGTGTGTTTATGTGTCAGTAATGCCAATCACGTCAAATTTGAACACAATTATGTTCAGCAATTCACAGCCACCCATATTACATTCGAAATTAAAGTATTCTACACACATATTCACTTCAATCTAATCTTGATTTGCTTAGGGGCTACATTACAACAGTTTCCTCATTCCTTCAGGACAAAACAAAGATTGTATATTTATAATGCATCTGATGATGGATGGATGTTGTCTCTTTTCTCACTCCCTTCCCCTAAGAAAAAAGACTTTACTTCGACTTTGAGAGATATGCGTTTTACCTGTGAAAGGAAATGTAAGGATATGGGTAATCCACAAACTCCAAGAAACGGCCGCGCCACCAAAAGTGGAACAAATGTAAATGAAGGTAGTAGCAAAGCGAACAAGTCAAGTAGTGGAGCAGAAAGTCGCACGAGATTTATTCAGGAAGTTGGAGCTATGCGAGAGGAGCGAGGTGTGTGCTCCCGTAAAAATTTGAATATATTCGAAATGCTGCTGCGACAATTTCGTCGTATAGACACACAAAGAGTTGGTGTAAGTGGCTGAATGGCGAGCATTGAGCATGTGTTTGAAATGGATCGTCGCTCTCTCCCCCACACTTCACTGATTCCACGGCGAAATTCTCCACCAAGTGGAAACTATCCCAACTTGGAGCTGAGGGAGGGAGACTATATGTCTTTCTTCAAAATGACAATTATCCTTTTTAAATCTCCACACGCCTGGCCAAATAATTCTCATCCGATTTTGCTTAGCTGTTGTCGTTGTCGTTTCGTTTCACGTTTTTTTTTGCCGCTATGTGCTGCTACCTTAAATCGTTTACGCCACTTTAGTCCAATGTTGCCGTTTAGCAGCCTTTGCATCGCACCCTGTTAGGAAATGACAAAGAAAATCCTGCATATCAAAAATAGAAGTTCAGAGAGGTGTTGGGTATGTCTTCTATTAGAGGAAATTTTGTTAAGTGGCGGGTATAAAGAAGAACAGTAATTATATGAGAAAATTTGTACTGAAATAATTTTTCTACTGGAGATTTTATTTTTTATTTATCATCAAATATAATTTAAAATTGAAAATTTTAAGAACATAGTACCTTAGAAACATTATACCTAAACCAAAATCTAAAAATATAATAATATGCAGGGTGTTCCATATAAAATTTTAAAAAAGTGTCTACTTCCGGTATAATCGGAAGTACCTACTTGAAATCCGCAAATATTTTCATTACATTGTGTAATGGAAGTGGATCAGTTTTCAGATTTAAATTTGATTTATTAATAGAGTATTGCCTACTGTCAACTTGTGGTGACATACTCTGTAAGTTATGGAAACATCTTAAGTCTTGGATTGATATAATTTTTGATAAAAGTATCAAATATTAGAAGAATGCTTTCAAGACTTATCCTTTTTATTCTTATTCTTGTGTGATAGAAATTTGAACCCCTTTAAAAGGCAATTAACAAAATTAACCGGATTATTTCCAGCAAATTCCCTCCGATCACTGCACACTTCTACCCAATTAAATATACAAAACGATTACCGCCGCCCCCTGTCTTCCACTCGTCTAGTCAAACCACATCCACACAACAGTTTGGTTACTGTAATAGACACAAAAGCACCTCCATCTCCAAGTCAAACTAGTTTTGCCCTTGTGCGTTTTGTTCCCTCAAAGTAAAACACCTTGTGTGAATGAATATTGCAGCATGTTGGACATTTTGCGATCCATTTTCTCTATCTTTTTCGACTACATCTGCGCTTCCATCGGGTTAATTATTTATGGTGCACTTTCCCAGCCAGCACCAGCACCACCAATGCAAATTCCGATATATGAGAGGAGAGAAAGATAAAAGGGTAGGTGAGGAAGTATACAGGGGGCAGTGTTTTATTTATTTAAATCCACGCCGGATATTATTCGGATATTCTGCAAAATAAATCACCATATTGGGGTGTGTATATAAGTTAATCTAATAATTCAAATGGGACAAAAATTTGTAGCTCTTATAGCGTAAGTAATAAAAATGCTTGTTAGAAATTAAAATTAAATATTTTATTGGGAATATTTATAGATGTTATGACAATTATCCAAATTATGTGATGGTTTTTTTTTTCTTAATAAAAGCAATATAAGGCTTTGGAAAACTAATTTACTCGAAGTGAAACTCCAGAAAGCCGGTAAACAGTTTTGAATTTCGAAATCATATATCAAAAATAAGACATTTTGCAAAATAATGACTTAATAATTGTAATATTCCATACAAATTTTTCTAATATATTCTAGTGGCTTTCTAAATAACCCAGACACGCATTACGCAAATACATTACCAATAAAAATATATCAGTTTACAAACACAAAACGCTGTGCGGCGAACGCTTTTATTGTTTTGATGTTTGTATTTTACGACCCCGCGTCTCACCACCCCACCCCCTGCTGCCACCGCCCATCATTTTGTAATAACTTGTGTTAGTTGGGATTAGTGGGCTTGAACCAAAGCCAGATTTATTTCTATTGTAAATAGCTGGTGCGCCATGGAAATTATTCAAAATAGACGCCATCACGCCGACGAAAAGTTTTAAATCATTTTATTTAATAATAGCGCGCGTGTGTGTGTTGGAAAACTCAAGAGAGAGAAGGAGATAGATACCATTAAGATTCCGCTTTTCTACTGCATTAGCGTTTCAATATGCCCCATTTGCCTGTGTGTCTGTGTGTTTTGTGGAAACTTATTCAAAACTCTAAAAGGGTAACTTCTTCTTGTTGGGAAAAAATAGATCATTTCCATTGGAAACAAACACAAGTTTTGTCGAATAACTAGAATTTTTGTGGTTTGGACGAAAGTTCTATGAGAAACGACGACGACGACAGTGCGCTTAATAAATAAAGTGAGATTTAAAAATAAAATGAGATGAAAATGCTTTGGAGTTTGGCAAAGTAAAGGGGGAGAGTTTGTGTGGAGGACGACAAGGAGTTGAATATTTATTTATTTGAGGTGGAAATGCGAGGCAGGTGCCACACTGCGGGTTTTCAGGATTTTCAACTGAATGTGTGGATATTATATTTTTGATATTAGAACTCGTATACATGTCACATTTTTTCATAATGAAAATTGGTTTGAAAAGTCTCATATTTTGCAGATTAGATTCAATTTTGGCAATTTTCAAAGTAAAACTGTATGTTTGTCATAATCATGACCATATAGAGTCATAAATTTCTTTTTAATGCCAAAGAATCTTAACTTTAAATACCAAAAATGCAGTTTTGATGTAGTTTTGTAACCACTGATCCAGTTTTAGTTAAAACTACCGCAATACAAAGTCGAATGTTCTTTATTTACCAAACCTAATTATGTACTAGCAAATTACCTAATTTTCTGGGACTTGAGCACCGGAAACAATGTAGGCGGAAAACACAAACATAAAAAGCTTTTAACGCCAATCAATCTGTATTATTTATATGTCTTTGGGCACATGGCCACTACAGTTGTAAAATGCCTGTTTAGAAAATCAAAGCGTTAAAGTTATTTTTAACTCTTTACCAACACGGTAAGAGCGAGGGGGGTGCTTGCATTATCGTCACTATACCAAGATAAAAGTCCGTCAATCACCGTCGGAAAAACAATGTTTTGGTGTCTGGAAGTGTCATTTATAATGCACAGTGGAAATCAACTGGTTGTTTTCAGGATAAACACGATTAGGGCTCGAGGATTTTCAGACAAAGTACAACAGAAAAAATCGTGTGTTCCATATAAGAAGCAGCAGTTTTCCAATCCGGAAATTTATGTTTCATTAATCTCGATTATACCTATCGAGTATCAGTTTGGAGTTTATTTAAAATTACTTTTTTGTGTCGCTGTTGATGATGGTTCGCATTACGAAAGCAGCGCGCAATAATATTTTATTTTCTGTACCTGCTAGATGTATTTCGTGGTTTTGTTGTGTTCTTATCGATAGATTGCAGGCGCAGCCCCATCCAAGTTTACGTTATTTATGTGTGTCTACTGTAGTCGAAATGAATATTTGCGTTTGTCAGCTAGATTTAAGCAGATTACGAAATTAATAATATTGGAACACCACCCACTGGGACATTGGTTGAGGTTTGTGAGGTGAAAGAGATGTAAATTAAGAATCTGAAATTGAGAAAAGATATGCAGGGTAAATTCGAGTAAGTTAACAAAATATTAAATATTGTGTCATACGAATTTATGACAATAATGACTCAAGATAATAGATCCGAATATTTCGTAAAACTATTCTAGTTCTAGGAAACTACAATTAGGTCCTTATAAATTATTGATCCCGGCGCACCCGCCAAAAATTTAACTCTAAAATACTTCTGCTGGAAATTATTTTTATTTTAACAGAAAAGCATTTAATATTCTCAACAAACATTAACAGTGGTCAAAAAAAATCAAATTTAATGCTTTTATTTTAAAATAAATATGGATTTTCGAAATATTCAGTAAAAATAGATTTGATTTCTTATAAATTGAAACCTAATTTGTATGCAAATTTTTTTGCATATGCTATAAAGAAAACTTGAGTTGATATTTTGATATTTATAGCGAATTTTCGAGAATAGTTCAATTTTTAAAATTTTTCTAATTTCGACGCATCATACTCATACATCATAACCGGAACTTTTTAAAATTGGCTTTATCTTAAAATATCTATAAAAAATTTAATTGTTTTATCAATTTTCGTTTGACGATTTTACTATACAGGAAAAACTTGTATTCTCATAAGATTCATAAAAGTTGTTGTGGAATATCAACTTACTTTTTAAAATTTATTACTTGTTGCTACCACAGCGACGAAATAGGTATAACAATAAAGACAAAAAACTGTTTTGTCATCCAGTGGCAATAAAATGAACATTCGAATAAACCAACTAAAATTCATGAATAAAATTTTCCGCGCGCCCTCCTCTCTCTTTCGCACTCTGCTAAATTAAAATAGTTCGTTAACTTTGTAAGCTATGAAGTACGTTATAAAGTCTAGTTTTACACAATCCATTAATTTTGTGAAATATTTTAAAGACCTCATCATCATCATGATGTGTATTATTATAGATATACTCACATATAAGTCTTTCAAAGGTAAATGAACGCGTATATAAACAACGCTTTTAATATCCATTATTATGATTATTTCTTTGGGTTTATGTCTTTGAACGTAAAACTTGATAATAATTATAATAATTAAGTGTGATAATATGGTGATGGGGGCATTAAAATAAAATTGTGGTTTTTAGTTAAAATAAAAAACTGTCTTGTTTGTGCGATGTAAATAATTAGAGCCCCAAGAGATTTTGTCCCGGAACCCAGTTTGAATTTTATCTTTTCCCCTTTCGGTGAATTACCATTGTAATGTTCAGAGCAATTAACATGCAATCTGTTGGAGAAAAAAGGAGGTTAATTATTGCGCCTGTTGTTCTTTCAACTGACGCATAATCGCTTTTAATTGTATTTAACATTTGTGCACAACACACATACGGTTATTAAGTTATAAAATAGTTTTTGTGTACATACTTACTTATAATACAAAATATTTGAAAATTTTATGAGGTGCTACAAATTCCAGTGCAATAAACGTTGTATTCCTGTATGTGTATATTGTTGCTTTTAACCCATTATAAATGATGTAGCAGGTAAATTTATATGTGTATTTAATGTATGATGGGGCTGATGTATCGATAACGCGGTAAATATATCAAATTTGTGTTAAAGTAGCTACCCTACTTAGGAGCACTATACTGCACTATACGATTTCAATGAACAAAGGTTTTGTTTCGTTTTTTGTGTGAGACAAATTATCAAGTATCGAGGGAAAATTGTCGGGATCTATTGGAGGTAATTGGTGGCTTTTAGTTTAATCAATCTTGCGGAAAAATCAATGAGTAAGAGTGTCATTAGTATATAGAAAGATGAATTATACGTTAAATAAAGCAGATGTTCATGTTATTGGAAAAAAAATCGTGAAAATTAAGAAAAATTTTAGGGCCTTCAGAAAACCAAAAAGCGATATTCAACTTGATCTGTTTGAAAATTTGTATAATTTTTCAGTAGAAGTTAGGTAGTTTAGAGCCTTTTTGAGCAGGTTTATTAAACTTAAAAAGTTTGCAGGAAATTTTCAGTCTGACTTCTTTACATAGTTTATCAAGGGATTCCCAGGTTAAGAGAAATAATTTAAAATTGAGTAATTTTAATGCTCGGTTAAGAGATAAAATTGGATTAAGAAATGGAGAATTTGGTTATAATAACACATTTTAGTATAAAATAGTAAAAATAAAAAATTACTTAGATTTTTTTTCCTGAAAGTATTTTTCATAGAAATAAATGATTGTTTTTTATATTAGGGAGAATAATTATAATAGGCTTTTTTTTACTTAACTTTAAAACTGAGTTTTAGAATTTGTAGACGGGGCCGTTCCTTCACCAGCCCTTAATTAAGGGTTGAATTTTTTATTTATTGAATAACTTCATTCCTATTCGATACAAAGTTGTAGAGAGAAATATTTCCTACAACTTTTCTTTTAAAATTTGTTTGATATTGTCAATATTTAAGAAGTTATTCAACAAAAAAGTTGAAAATGATGGGAAAAACGTAGTAAGTAGTAGTTAGTAGTAGTACCTAAGTAGAGAAAAATTACCCTAAAGTTTTCAACTTATTTGTTGAATAACTTTTTAAATATAGACAATATCAAAAAAAAAATAAAAAGAAAAGTTGTAGAAAATATTTTTCTCTACCACTTGGTACTGACGCTTTTTATTCGAAAATCTAATAAGAAAGAAGTTATTCAATACATAAAAACTTCAACCTAAATTAAGGGCTGCTGAGAGAACGGCGTGGTCTACGAATACAAAAACTCAGTTTTAAACTTACAGGATGACCCTCTACAAGATTCTGTAAAAATTGGCTGTGGGGTAAAAAAAGTCTATTTTAACTCCCTGCTTATTGTACTATATGAAGCTTAGAGTACAGAAGCAAAATCTAAGTATATATATATTTTTTTATGTTTGTAACTTCGAAACAAAAACGAATCGAACCCATGTTCATTAAAAAAATGTTTAGAATTAACCAAGCTATCATCTGTCAAAGTTTGTTATAGAGGTTATAGAACACCCTGTATAGTGTCCTGTATGACTGATTCAGTTGCTATACAAAAGAAAAACTTATCTAAGTATTTTCCATTTTATTATACGTGATTTTTTCACCTATTTGACATTTTTTCTTATTTTTTACAGAGAGGAAGTGACGAACTCCTGTCACAATCCAACGTATCCGTCATGGCGCCTTCAGCACCCCACGCCGACAACAACAATCAGGAAAACGCCAAAAAGGTAATTAACATGATGTGATGGTGACCCTATAGTCATAATTATTAAAAGTCATCACATGAATCAAAACTTTTTTTCGCATTATACCTAAGTATATAACCAAAAAGCAAACTAGCAAGAAAAAAAAGACGATGAACAATGAGGAAAGTTTTGAATGGAAAACATTTAAGGGGGGGCCCATCCCATCATAATGCGTCTCTATTATGAAACGAGCGTTGCAATTACGTTTATATAGAAACAAACGGCGACTTGTCTCAACTGCTATAAATATAAAGACTCCAGATATTAATTATCGCGCACATAAAGAGGAATGTAATAATGTCTGCTATGTGGTGGATTTTTAGTCCATCTCGCCTCGCCGTGGTTGCTGGTTTCTTCTTCCAACAACCAACAAGAACTTTGGCTATTGTCTATTGTGTTTTATTATATTACGGATTTTATCTTTAAAAACTCCAGCTCGCATCCTGTGCACTTTATAATACAAAACACATCGAGATATAAAACTGCCTGATGCCAGTGGTTCGTTGGTGGTTTTATACAGTTTTGTTGTTATTGTTGTTTGTTGGAGGTGAACTTTGAAAAGTTTATTCAAGCCTCTTTTTTATCATACTCTCTGAACTTGATGTTCGTTGCATTATTGTTTTGTTTGGATAATAATGAAACATCGAGGTAATCGTACACAAAGCCATAAAAAGCCGGTTAAATCTCTACGGGGAAAAATTTGTTTTAATCGAACGAAAAAATATTTCTGATGTTTGATTTGGAATAAATATTCGTCGAGTGGACTTTTTTCCTATAATAAATCCATGAGTATTGTTGAATTTAAATATAGAACAGTCGAAGAGAATTATGATGCAATTAAGTAATTTTTGTTTATCCAATAAAAATTTTTGAGATTAAAATTAAGTACAAAAATTGCATTTTAAATATATCTAAAAGGTACAAATTCCTGTATTTTAGGACATTTTTGTAGTGATTATAAATTAAATTCATTTTGATCCTGGCGCCTCCGCCAAAATTTAAAATCATTTAAATTTGTGGTGCAGCAACAAAACTAATTCGTTTATCCCCGAAATGTTGTTTATAAGAAAAAACTTACTATTTCTGTTGTATATTTTACGAAATAAATATAAAATTAGATAAAACCAGATTATTGAATAGGCTTGATCAAAATCTACTTTCTACAGTCCTTCAAAATTTGCATACTGTATAAAATAACATTGACAAGAAAATGAAATCCAACTAGTCAACAGAAAAATATCCTGCGAAAGTATAATGTGCAGGTGTCACGTTGATTTTTCAGGACAATAAGCACAAAAGTGGGATTTTAGTTTTAATTGCTTTTTTATGTTGAAAGTCAAGTTGCTTTCTGTCATCATCAAATTTCCCAACGAGTAAATATATGATGATGTAGATGCGATGAATTTTCCTATAGAGAACAATCGAGGGGGAAAACAAATGATCTGTCTTAAAATTAATCGATTTGTAAATAAATTTCCTTTAGATCAAAAGTATTTTCGCCATCTATAACGGCGATTGTGCTTTAGAAATCACATTTTTTAATCTGTTTGATGCACACGGCTGAAACGTTAAATTTTTACTTCTGTGTTTCGATTCAATAAAAGTTACACACACATATGTGCACCGCGCGCGAATGAAAATCTCATTAGTGAAATTGAATTCGGCCTTTTCGGCCATTTGGTGGAAATCAGGTTATCTAATTCCATTGCCTATCTCGTCGGACGAGGCGACGCGTTTTGTGATCAGATCACAATTCAACAGAGTTTGGTTTGTTTGTTCCGCAGGTGAAATTAGAACAAAATGTAGGAAAACCATCGCGCGTCATCCACATCCGCAACATTCCAAGCGACGTGACCGAAGCAGAAATCATCCATCTGGGTCTGCCATTTGGCCGTGTGACGAATGTGCTGGTCCTGAAGGGGAAAAACCAGGCGTTCTTGGAGATGAGCGATGAGGCGGCGGCCACCTCCATGGTTAACTACTTCTCCAGTTGTATGGCGCAGCTTCGGGGACGGGCCGTTTATGTACAGTATTCTAATCATAAGGAACTTAAAACTGATCAAACACACTCAAATGCGGTAAGTTGAGCCGTTTTTTCCTATTTTCTTCTTCGATTATAATTTGATGATGATATTGGGTTAAAGTTGTTGAGGTTCGAGAGTGAAAAACGGGCTGCGCCTTTTATTTTCTGATTGAAAATGAATAATTAATGTTTAATAAAATCCCGGATTTATAAGGAGTTTGCTGGTGGAGTTGAAAAGAATTCTCAATAAACTTGCTGGATTTTATTTCAAATTATCTGTACATAGTTGATTTTCGTACAAAAAAGGTAATTGAATTGCTCTTGGTTCCTTATAAACATTTCATTTAGGATAAAAAATATTATAAAAACTAAAATATTCGACATTTCCTAAAAACCTACAGAAAAGGTTTTTGTCATTTTTTCTTAATAAAACACACATTTTGTCAAGGCAAATAATAAGTTTGAAAAAAATCCAACCAGTGGTTCTGCAAGTATTATTTTTAATGAGCTAACCTAACTTACACTTTTACACATGTTTATCCTGAAAAAAGCCTCTAAGATAGATGATGGATGTACATCCATGGTTGGCTACAACACGGAACAATAAAATTTCCGCACGCCCGAACGGATTTCTTTTGTTTTGGTAACAATGGTTACCCGAACACCGTACTGCCAATTATTTTAATGTGGCTCGGATCCTGATGATGATTCATTCGTGACCCATCATACTGCATGTATACTGAGATTCCTTTTGCGATGTTTAATTTCAGTTACTGTTCTGCTGGACCCAAAAAACAAATACATTTCAATGACGAATTATTATTTTTTAAGTTATTACAAGAATAACGTTGTTCTCATTTAAAACACACTCATTAATTTTTCGAATGTAGCTAACGAACTAAAAAATATGTTTTTGTTGTGATTAAGTATTATTTTTTAATGAGTTTTTCTCCCATCAAACCCCACCAATTACAAATCGTACTGCAACCTAAATCTGGACGGTTTAATCAAATCATATACAATGTGGCTCTTAATTAAAATTTCTAAATTAATCCGTTTAGCTAGAATTTTTTCATAGCAAGTCAATATACTAACCGGTATATTTACTTAATTACTTGGGTTTTGTTGGTTCTAATCGACTTTTCATTGTTAATGAATTAATGCTCCAAGAACGGTTATAATTTATTGCGTTAAAGTTACAAAGTTTAGGCAAAAAATCCAGATATAAAACAGAAACAATAAACTCTTTATTAGTTAGGTAGTTTTTATTATGGAAAAACTTCTTTAAAAGCCCATTAAAAAAAATAACATCCGCACAAACTGTTTCCAAACACCGTTACAATGTTGCCACGCATTCAGTTGGTTATTATTAATATTTTTTTCTCTCCATTGGTTAATTGGAAAGCATAAGGCAAAAGCAAATCACAACGGAATTAAATTTGCAACAATGAAAACGGCATAAAAGACACATAATCGTAAAAGCGCAAAAATCGACTACACCAGTCATTTTCTTTTACTAAAAGATATGACCATTTCACTGGCTCGGTTTTATTTCAGTTTGAATAGAATTGTATTTAATAAAAGCGGAAATCTTTTACTTTGTAAGATTAGCTTTGGGATTTTATAACGGGCGGCGGTGTGGCGGTGAGGACAGGGGAAATCACATTTTAATCCGTTAGGCTTTATAGAGTAACAATTTTCTAGATTCTAAAAGACTGAAAAAGTTTCCTAAAATAGATAAGTAAGGCACTTTTCAATCCCCAAACTATAAAACACAAAAACCATAAGTGGATAATCACAATTAACTATTTTACTGTCTATTTTATAACCGTACAATTGCCAGAAATCATTTCTCTTTTTAACTATTTATTTATAATTAAACAGTTTGAATTTTGCTCGTGTTATAACCATATTTGTATTTTATTGTATACATTTAGTGTCTTTTCTTTAAGAACATAGCTGAAAATGTTGAAATTAAAAGTCCATTTTTGGAAATATAGAAAACAGAAACTCTCTGGTTATTTTGGACAAAACTCGGAGCCTCAAGACAATTTTCCACTTTTACTAGTCTGTATTTGACTACTCGCTATTTTTATTCTTAATAAGAAAAAATCATCTACACTATTCCTTTTTTTTTAATCTTTTTAAGTGTACTGTGTTAAAAGTGCAGCAAATTTCGAAGGTAAAACTTTAAATAAATTTGAAACCGCTGGTTAAAATCAATGCTATTATTTGTATCTCTAGTATTTGTAAATATTCCTATTTAATTTGCTACATAACATAAAAGTAGATGTATCAAAATAATTATACAACTTGGGAAATGACAACTAGCCTTAAAGCTTACTGAAACAACTGGCACAATAATGTGTACGATGAAATGAGACAGTCTGCTGCAGAGCTACGTTTATCAAAAGCACTTGAGCGTTATTCTCGATCTTCTGTCTGTGTTTCGAGAGTTATCCAACTGAATATGAACGCAGCCCCACGCGATCTCTGACTAAAAAATAGCCTAGTTTTGCCATTTCTAAATCTGTACATTATTTATTAAAATCCCTACTTGGATTTTAACGAAACTAGTTTTGTTTAGTGAATAAGTTTCGGAAATATTCACCATAAGATCTCCCTTCCCTATAAATTAATTGCTGTAACTTCTCCATAGCATGAATAAAAACGGAACAAGACGATTTTTCCTGTCGAATAATTCTGCAATTAATTCCCAATTCTACCAAAGGACAAACTGACAACACAATAAGACTGAGCACTTTCTGATGATGGTTTTAATTCGAACTGGATTCAGCGTGGTGTCTTTTCTACATTGTTAGCGTATTAAATTACAAATTCTCATTTGTTAATTAGTGATAAACTCATCAAAAGCTTGAACTTAACGCTCTGTTAATCCGCCATAGCACTTGAACACAACGGCGCGGCGCTTGATGATGATGGTGTCCCGCTTCAAACGATCGCGTGTTCCAACAACCTGGAAATGCTTCGTTTAAATCTTAATTGGATAAGTGCATCAACCAGGCTTGTTTGCGGTTTTCTAATTTTAAAATCGCTCCAATTAGCGCGCGAACGATGGCCTACCGCAATATTAAATCGGACTTATCGAATGTGAGAGCATAGGCATCAGAAGATATCAGTCAATTTATAACAAAAGTTATTAAACCATAAACAGTACTTTTTCAGTCAAAATGTAAAATTTCAACTATTATTTTTTATTTTATATTAAACGGTTCTAGATTTAATTGTGTGTAATGTATATAGTAAGTTAAGTTAATTGTGAGGAATTTGTCATTGGGCAATGACCTTCCTCGGTCATTTTAGCCGCCAAAAAATTTACTTATTAATCCATATAGGGTTAGATTGTAAATAAATATTTCTGAGCAAAAAAGATTTTTTGTGCACAATGAGTACCTACCACGTTTTGAAAAAAACACATTTTAAATTGAAATATACATAGTTAAGCAACTTCCATTATATTTCTTTACAACATTTTTCAAACCACCACCTCCCCCACGAAATTCCATAAGCTAAAAAATCGTCTACTCTGCAAAATTGTTTGTTGTGCAAAGCAAAAGCATTTAAAATAATTGTCGCACCTTACTTTCTCCGCCCGCCCGGTTTTAAAACAAAGCTTTTATTTTCGGTTTCGACAGTTAAATTTCTATTATATTGTTTAAAAGCTTAAGAGAAAGATAATTTGAAAGGTGTGAGGTAAAAATGAATATAATGACCCGCTATATCAGATGCCTGACAGAAAATACTTAAGTTTAATTGGTGTCGTTGTCGTCGGCTTTTGGAATTGCCCCTCTTTAAGAAATTCATATTGCGCGCTCTAAGATAATGACAAAAAGACAAGTTTTTTTGTGTCGTTTAATCACACTGTTGAAAATTTTAGAAGGTTCAGAAAATTCGAATGTGAATGTCAATGTTTATGTTGTAATAGTGTTCTAGCTTAATTGCCAACTACATACTATTTTCAGTGAGTACAGGGAGTTAAGGTCAAGATTAAATACCGAGTTTTTGGCGCCTTTTTTAGGTGTTTTTTTTTTTGGTTTGTCATTGTTCATTCACATACAACACTTTGATGCGCTCCAGGACTAAATATACAAGTTTTTACATAAAAAGCCCGAAAATACAAAAGTTGTAGACTATTTGAAGTTCTACAAGATTCATAAAAGCCAATAAAATCAGAGAAGCAAGCGAAGACAATTTTCAACCCTTAGACTAATAGAGCTATACAGGGTGTCCCAAAATTAGCCTGCCAAAATGTACCAGCTGATTCTACGTTCAAAAATAATACAAAAAGTTCCAATAAACATAGGTTGAAAAATGCTTCCTAAGGAGGCTATAGCCCCCCGAAAGTGGGACCCCAAAGAGGAGTTTTCTGTAATATTTTTGCAACTGTTTGAGGTAGATTCATGAAATTTGGTGAATTTGAAGCTTGTATAATTTGCCACATATTTCTTTTTCCAACTTTCAGAAATTTGCCAGGGGCGTCACATACAGGGTGGGTGCTGGGTATATTATGCCCCATATTTTTTGTGTGGATAATTTTTAAATTTTTTATATCAAATTTTAAAACTTGGTTTATTTTTACACAAAAAAGATAGTCTCAGTCGATCTTTGTATCTTAAACCGTTTTCGAGTAAAATCGTTTTGAAAAAATCACGTCCATAAAAAATACACTAATAAAAATAATCACAAAAAATTTTTCTAAAGTAGACAATAGATTAAAATTTATAGGTATTTATTACTTCGTTTAGCATTTCTTCGTCAAATATTAATAATAAAAACAAAATATTAAAATCGAAATTTTTTTTTCAATTTTGTGATTATTTTTATTAGTGTAGTTTTTATGGACGTAACTTCTTCAAAACGATTTTACTCAAAAACGGTTAAAATTCAAAGGTCGACTGAGACGATCTTTTTTGTGTAAAAATAAACCAAGTTTCATAATTTGATATAAAAAATTTAAAAATTATCCACACAAAAAATATGGGGCATAATTTACCCAGCACCCACCCCACCCTGTATGTGACGCCCCTGGTAAAATTTCTGAAAATTGGAAAAAGAAATATGTGGCAAATTATACAAGCTTCAAACTCACCAAATTTCATGAATCTACTTCAAACAATTGCATAGATATTACAGAAAACTCCTCTTTGTAGCTCCCTTAGAAAGCATATTTAAACCTATATTTATTAAAACTTTTTGCAATATTTTTTAACGTAGAATCAGCTGGTTCATTTTGGCAGGCTAATTTTGGGACACCCTGTATAACTCGACAAATAATAAAAATATCGAAAAAGTCATTAGTACCTATAGTCCTTCAGCTAGGGGTAAAATCGGGATAAATTGTTAATAACATTTGTTCGAGCGACTTTATGACAAAATACCATATAACCTTTTCGTAGAGTCTTTTTATTTTGCACAACTTTTGTTTGAAACTTTTTTTGGTAAAATGCTCGGTAAAATCTATACTTTTCGAGTTATTGCGTTTTAAACAATAAATTGTTAATAACTTTTGTTTGCACCACTTTATTGAAAAACGACGCACGGATTCGGATTCAGCGACCAAAAAACCTTCAGAAAACACTGCGTCGTCTCATCACACTTTTACTTCCTACCTTTTGACCCCTAGCTGAAGGACTACTAAGTATTAATTTGTAGAGTATTTTATTCCTTACAAAGATTATACAGGCATATTTTTCGAAAACCTAAAAAAAAACGATGTTATTCACAAAAAACAGAATTCGCTCTTTTAATTCAATTTGTCCAATCCCCTCTATTGGACGCTATAAAATTGAGATTAAGCTCACGCTGGACCCCTCCAACTGTGTGCAAAAAGTTCTTAGAAGATATTTAATCTTGATCTTCCACCATTGTATCTCGCCTAGTAAGTAATGAATTTGGCCAAAATTTAAAATTGTTTGTTAATTCTTATTTTAATTATAAACTCGAAAGTGGTCAAATTTGTTGAAGGTAAAGTTGTAAAAGCTGCTGTTCGGTTAATAAGCTAGTTTACTTTAATAACTTTACCAAATTACAATTACCTGCATATGTTTCGATTGGGAAAGTTAGTTTAATAGTGGGGTTGTTGCAAGGTAATATGTTCGATTTCCGCATTGAATTAGAACAGTGAAAATGGGCAGAGTAATTGCCAAAACTCGAGAGATGTACGCGGGCTGCCAGTAATGGCCCCTAGCGGGCTAAAGATATTTTCCATGACAATGCAGGCCTGATGAACATCCCGCTATGTCACTCTGTTCACACCCCCCTCTCAACCCTTGCTACATAGTATATGTTGACATGTCGCAATTCGCTAATCACTGGAGACGAAACAAAACCACTGGAAAATGGGTTTTGTGGTGGAAATGAGCGTGCGCGTGACACATTTTTTACTTTCTTTGCACAATGTAAATGACTTCCGTTGTTTGGATTTTGGGTGGGTTTTCTTATTATTATTATTAGAGGATAATCATAATAAAAAAGTTTGTCGCCATGGTACACAATGCGAGTCCGGCTCTAGGGCTGTTTTAATAACGACGACTAGAGGGAAAATGATGAATGTAAGGATGTTGATTGTGTTTTTGTCAATTTTTAACTTTTGATTTTTTAATTACCAGAAAAGGCTAATTCTAATTCAATCAAACCGGTGGTTGCAAAACTGGTATACTTTACTACCTACCACTTTAAATAATTTGTTCATTTTTAAGTTAGAAGGAGATTTTTTAAAAAATAGTATCACTCTAAAATGTTGTGTTAGAATTCAAGGAGCAGACTTGAAGTTTCTTGACCGCTCTATACTAAAATACTGTTGCCCAACTCCAGCTCGTTTTATTCCAAATATCTAGCACTCGTCAACAAAACTAATTACCGAAATCGTAAATTAAAAACTTTTCAAATATCCCAAAAGTGTTTTAACTTAAACTACACCACGAGGCGAGAACTAATGTGGTTTTTTCTACTCGTTGTTGCAGAATGCGTCCGCACAAGCCGCTCTACAGGCAGCTCAGGCTCTATCAATTACGCAAAATTCTGTTACACCCGCCACCACGCCCACCACACCCGTCACAAATGGCCAGGATATCCAAGGGGGGCCCAACACTGTTCTACGAGTTATTATAGAACATATGATCTATCCAATTAGTTTAGATATTTTACATTTGGTGAGAATAATATGAGTATATTTTGTTATGGGAAAATAATTGTTTGTCTTGTTCTTGTAGATATTCCAAAGGTATGGCAAAGTTTTGAAAATTGTCACCTTTACAAAAAACAGTAAGTAATAGAAATACCTATATTAAAGTCATATTTACGAACTTTTTCATAATTTTTCAGACTCTTTCCAAGCTTTAATCCAGTATCCGGATACGCAATCGGCTCAATCAGCCAAACAAGCCCTAGATGGCCAAAACATTTACAACAGTTGTTGCACCCTTAGAATCGACTATTCGAAGATGTCCTCGCTCAACGTCAAATACAACAATGACAAATCCCGCGATTATACAAATCCGAATTTGCCAACGGGTGACACCAATGACCAACTGGCGCTGAGTGGTGGTCTTGCTGGTTTAGGTGCTGACATTGTCCTGTTGGCGACTCAGCCGCGACTTGCAAGAGAGCGATTAGCAGGTGGGGGCAAACAGAAAGTTTAAGAATATTACTAAATTTTGTCTTATATAAGTTTGTAAAACTACCTATTATATACTATTATCGTTTCAGATTCAATCTTGGCGGGTGCGCCAGGTGTCCTCAGCAGTCCCTTTATGCACGGTTTGGCCTCTCCGTTGGCGGCACCGTACGGCGGTGGCGTGGCCGGTGGCTTACCGGGACTGGGTGGTTTCGCCCTGGGGCAAACCGCTCCAGGTCTCAGAGGATTAGCGACTCCTGGTCTGGCCTTGGCCACCGTCTTGCTTGTTAGTAATCTCAATGAGGAGGTCAGTATCGAAACTGTTTTGATTTTTTTGTTGTTAGTTTTTCTCTTCTTTGCGTGAATTTTCATTACAGTTTTGTATTGAAACGACAACGGTTTTTTTTCTGTTGATTAAAGTGGACTAACTGATGTTTGAGAGAATTAATCATTAAATTGGACTAATGCTCTTGGAGTTTTCTTGTTATTTTATAACTGTATTAATAAATTAATCGTGTATATAGCATTAATTACCTGTAGTCATTATAATTTTTTTTCTTATGTACCTACCTATACAAAGTGGTTAAAACTCGTAGTCCCTCTTGGGTCTTTCTAGGAAACGACGTGGACTGCTTAGAATAGTTCTGAAGAAATGTTAAACTGCTACTGGTCCTGCGAAAAACCAAATTTAATTAAAAATTGAAGTTTTGAAATGGATACTTTGAAAACAGTTAATGTACAAATATTTATCCAGTATTTTTGATTGGCTAATAAATTATGCTGATAAAATTTTTTCTTATAATTGAAGCTGGTACAAAATTAACAATTTCAACAAACTCTACACCCAGTGCCTTCAAACTTGTACTTTAAAAAAATTATAATATATTAAGACAGATCATAAGGGGCCCTGAGTTTTAACCACCCTGTACAGTGTAGAGTATCGTTTTCGTCACCAAGTTGAATTAATACGAATTGATGCTATATGCTTTTTTGTGTATTCCACAACTTTAATACTGTGAGGCTTTGTTTTATTTGCTTTCTCCAACTAGATACATCAAAAGTAATATACCTAGAAAAAAATCATTTATTTCTCACTGTTAGAAATTCTTCTTGTTATTTTCCTCCAACCGACGACACAAAACAATAAAATCATATTACGTAGATATTTTTACTGAAGTATTTGTTATTTGTTTGTTTGTTGTTGTTATTGTGGACAAAACGAAAATATAACTAAAAAAAGTCTAATGCTGTTTTTCTTTTTTACATTTGCTGCCCCCTCCGGTGGCATATACGCTACCTCTTTGTGCCACGTTACATCCTACTGTCATCTTTCTCTATTGTAGATGGTCACGCCTGACGCTCTCTTTACACTATTTGGTATGTTTTTTCACACTTAATTATTATCAGTCCATTTGTTTGTAAACTCTGTTCTTTTAACCAAAATAATAATAATAATAATCTGCTTTCAACATAAAATCTTTCCAGGGTGTTAATTTTATTAATATAATAATTTTGTTAAAATAACAGAGTTTGGATTTTTTATTTGTTTTTTTTTGTGTAACTGTTTTGTAGTAGTTTTTTTATCAACAGTTTTTTTTATTGTAATAACCTCAGCGATTTATTGTTTTTTTCCTTTATAATTTATTATTTTATTTTATTTAGGCTTATGCTGCTTAGAATCATCTCGTTCGTCATTATTTTCCTTTACCAATTTTTTTTATTTTCCCCTGTATTTTAGTTATGTAATTATAAAAAAATGTTTTTATTTTTCTGTTTGTTGCTGCATGTATTTGTTTTTAATTTCATTGTAATTTATCCACTTTCCTTCCAATTTATACTTTATTTCTCTTCCAAAACCCACAGAGTATCCAAAACTGATTTCCTTTAAAATTGTTTTTCCTAGGAGTCTACGGTGATGTGCAACGGGTGAAAATCCTCTACAACAAAAAGGATTCAGCTCTAGTTCAACTGGCGGAACCCCACCAAGCTCACTTAGGTAAGATTTGAATAATCCATGGAAGAAGAGTGCGTAAACTCTGTTTTATTTCCAGCAATAACCCATATGGATAAATTAAAAGTGTTTGGTAAAAATATCCGTGTAATGCTCAGTAAACACCAAACGGTTCAAATGCCCAAAGAAGGGCAACCGGATGCTGGTTTAACCAAAGATTACAGCCAGAGTCCTTTACACAGGTTTAAAAAACCAGGCTCAAAGAACTACCAGAATATTTATCCACCATCGTCCACTTTACATCTGAGTAATATACCTGCCACTATTAACGAGGATGATATCAAAGAAGCATTCACCAAGAATGGGTTTACTGTTAAGGCCTTTAAGTTTTTCCCGTGAGTCTCAATATTTTTAAGTTTCCAAAAACATTATGTTTGTGACTTCAGTTTTAATGGCTAGTGTCTTGTAGTAAAGTTAGCTGATTATAAAAATATCAAAGAAAATTTGATTAGGCTTGAAGTTGCAGAAAAATGAAAATGTTATCTTAGAATATACACCAGCTCACCCGCCAAAATTTATACGATTGGTTGTTGTAGAATTTTTTTTTTATTTAAAAATAAAAGAAGTACGTTTCTTTCATGTAAAATTGTTAATATCTTTAGCTTATTACTTTACAAATATGATTGGACTAATAATATTTTAGTTCGAGAAAATCTTAGGTGCAAAACCGAATAAGATCCAAAACATTAAAATTGAAGTCATTGAAATTTGTTATTTTTTCCTGAGTATTTTGCTACAGATTGTAAACTGGTTTTAATTGTGGTTACAGAAAAGACAAAAAGATGGCACTAATTCAACTGCCTAGCATGGAAGAGGCGGTGGTAGCATTGATAAAAATGCATAATTATCAACTGTCCGAATCGAATCATTTGAGAGTGTCGTTCTCAAAGTCCAGTATATAATTTGTAAAAATCCAAGCACACAGTATTCATTCCAATTTGTGTCAAGGCTTGAAGAAGTTGAGCCGGATGACACCTTCACATGGTAGCTAATTGATAATGTATAATGTTGATAATGATAACACAGCGCTTATTTATTAAATAATAAAAATAAATATTATTATAGACTGTTTTCTGGCAGGTTAAGCTTTCGTTTTAGTTTTATATTAATTTCTCTTTTTTGTATTTTATAATTTTATTATTATTATTATGAATGTCATATCACTTTTTCGTCTATTAATTAGTTATATTACTGTTAAGTTAATTTTGTAAGTTTTGCGCCTAGTATTAAATAATGATCTGTAATTGTCTTGTATTTTTTTACTCAAAGAAACAAGTATTGTTTATTTTTTTATAAGTGTGTTGTCTTCAGTATTCTATGGCTTTAATTTTAGTCGTAAGTTATTGTTAGAATTATTGTTATTTTCCTTTTGTTCTTTGTTAAGTTGTCAAAATTACAATTTTAATAAAATTTACGGCGTTGAAAGAAAACAATGGAACACAGGGAGAAAACAAAAAAAATTGTTAGGTTTTTATTATTAACTACTAAAAAATGTAGTATATTATGCAATTTTTCTTTGTTGAATTTGTAAAAAAAAATTTATAGGAAACAAAATTGAAATTAAAACTGAAAAGCATGAAAACCTAAATAGTATTAAATGGCTAGTATTGTTAGAAAATATCGCGCGAGTTTTTAGCGTTATATATCGGTAGTTTATAGCCAAGTGATTAGTTCTTAGGATAACAACAGGGTGTAGCTGTACCCTTGAAATGTGAATGTGTCTCATTGCCTACGAAAACTCTGTGTATTCAACTGGGAAACATTCACATGGCTTGATGCAGGCAATCGTGTTTTTCCAACTCTCTCAGTTTATCATCTCTATAATTTGGATCTTTGTGTATGTAACATATCGCGAAAGGGAACATGTTTGCCTGAATCTCTTAATTATACATTTCTCTATATCTATATACTATACTATAACACTTTGACAATCATCATAACTTGAATAATGCAAAAAAGTTACGCGTGATCTGGATTAATCTCCATGTTTTATCTCTGTCTCTTTATAAATTATTATTATTGTAATAAAAAAAAATCAAAATTTGTCGATTGTTAAAAACGACGACATATCGCATGCATGTATTTTTGCCAAATTTGAAGTCAATATCTATACAATGTAATTGTGTGTGACTATAGAATATGTCTTGAAAGATATATTTTTTTAACTTCTTTGTCATTTTTAAGTACGCACAATGTGTCTTTCATAAATAAATGTGGATTTATTTTCTGTTTTATTTTATTTTTTATCTCGCGCTTCTCAGGATTATACTACTATTAATTTATAATCTGCATTTATTATTATTATTATTTTCCAACGATAAGGTTATAATTTATAATTTTGATGTTAATTTAATTAATTAAATCTCCATTTATTTTGAGTTTTAGTTGTTTTTTTTTATTTGTTTCTTCCAGATTGTATTTTTCAGGGCGGTTTACAGCCATACTTTTCAAATTCCAACGAACAATCAGAGTTTCATCTCGGAACAATTTTTGAAAAGTATCGTTTGTAAATTTGCATAGCTCTGTTTTGTGATTGATATATTTATTGAGCGTGAACTGGCACACGCGATAATAAGAAAAACAAACGCTATGGCCTTTGTGCCTAACCGTGGGATCAACTTATAAAACAAATCATGAAAAAACAAATCTATTTAACATTTTGCATTAAAAAGCATATAATAATATATCAACATAGACTACATATTACATTATATTATCTATCTTATCCATATTGTACTCTACTATTTACATAAATTTAGATTAAACAAGAAAAGGGAAGGAACTTTTAGACTTAGCATCTAGTTATTAATTAGCTTAAACTATGGGCACAATTTGAATTTAAAAACAATTTTACCAAACATGAATTTAATATAATAATCATAAAACTTTTTGCACATTTCTCAGTTGTTTTGAGGCCGTTCCAAATGGCTTCTAGACTAAACACACAATCAGTCTTTTCTAATTATTGTACTTATTCTTAAATTCAAGTCTTAGACCCCATCTCTGTTTCTCTTAGTTTTGGCTTGATTCCAATAATCATGGGTGCCAAGAACAGTATTAAAAAATAACAAAACGAACGGCCAGTTCTGTTGGTAATAATATATTAAGTTGATTATAATGTCTCTTGAAAAAAGAAAATTTAAAAAAATATAAATATATTTATTTAGTTGATACGTTGAAAACTATCATGTACTCGAATACATATTATATCTATATCAAACAATATATTATAAAATCTGAAAGTTTTAGAGTTATTCTTTGTCATTTTACAATAAAAAAGTTAAAATAGTTGGGTGCGTTTAATTCTGTGTTTCAGTTTTTGCCCTAAACTTTTTACTTTCTTATACTAGGTAATAAGAAATAGTAATCGTGATTTTTTTCGACTTCGAGATTTTGATGGATTTACACGTTTTGAGGGCACCTGGATCCTTTTTGTCCATTTCGCCATGATGTCTGTCTGATAACTCAAAAACGAATTATCGGATTTGATTCAAATTTCATATTTAAGAGTTTGAACAAATTTGTGGGTGCCACATTAAATCTTTTTCATCTAGCACCAACACAAGTGGTACTTACCTGAAGACATTTTTTTATTTTTTAACATTGATTTAGAATTAACTTTTGAACAAATTTTGTTTGAACTTTTTTTTGAATTTCCGTCAAAAAACGGGATATTTTTAAAACACATATTTCTCTTGTTGAATCCGACAGCCTAACTAGTGACTAAAGCAAGTTGACTGCCAAACGGAAGGTCGCGGGTTCGAATCCCAGAAGGACCATTATTATTATTTTTTATTTTACTGGTTTCTATGAAAAACAATGATAATGAATAAATAAATGTGATTTTATACCGGGAGATTTTTTTAAAAGCGAGTAATAGGTCAAAAATCTACAATAAAATTTATTTTAGTCTTAAAATTCAGTTATAATGAGTGGGACTAGGACAGATTTATCCGTACTGCAGTGCGAGAGAGACTTCTGAAAACTATTTGAAATTGTTGGAAAAAGGTCAAAATTTAAACTTGACTTTTACAAGAAATTTAACTTAATTTCCATGTGGTTTACTAAAAAATATACAAAAGAATCTGGATACATCGACTTTAGGAAGAGTAATTTCCAAGCACAATATTTTTTTGTTTTAAAATCTGGATGTAATGAGTGGGACAAGGACAGATTTATACGTACTGCAATAACTGCGTGAGAGACTTCCGAAAATTATTTGAAAATTGCTGGAAACGCTCAAAATTCAAACACGATTTTTACAAAAAATTACAGGAAACACACATAGGAAACAGGTATAACCGAATTAGAAGACTATATTCTTTTCAAAAGTGGAGGAGAGACAAGAAGATACGGAACGG